>OY804605.1:4605595-4923341 GCA_963680895.1 Fragum sueziense | reverse complement strand
CTTTGTGTCAATATAGCAAAGAAAATATTGAGACAAGAGGAGAAACTGCTTCTTATCAGCAGGTTCTTCTTTTGTCTGAGCAATGTTTTCCCAAGCCATTTATACTAAAGACGTCAAAACCTGAGGCGCGTTCTTTAGAGCGAGATTTTTTAAGATAAATTTCTTAAGATGTTTTTGATATAGCGTCTTCGAGACCGAGATTATAAGCGAAGTTTTCCGAATGTTCAATACTTCATACAAATGACGTCATTTGTATGAAGTATAGAGCATTCGGAACTCCGCGGTTTATGAATCATGGAGAATTCGGAACAACTCGGCCAATTCTCTCCCATAAAGATTCTACAGAATTTACTGAGGGGTTCCGAAAGAAGTATAGAGCATGGGCGGATCTAGAGGGGGGGTCGGGGGGGGGGGGGTCCGGACCCCCCTGGCATTGGCCGAAAATTTTGACTATATAAATTTAGTGTAATGTTAGATCTACATATTTACTACATTTTGTCATAATTTGGGTTTGGACCCCCCCCCCCCCCCCCCCCCCCCGAAAATTTTTTTAAAAAATTCTTACTTAGTATGCGTAATTTTCAAGATAATGCAGTATGAATAGCATGCTAACCCAAATAGATTGTTATGTGGGCACACGAAAGACATTTGCATCCAGTTGATTTAGACATTCCTGTTCTTGTTAGAATCATCACTTTACTCAACATCAGATTCCTTTCTTTAATTATTCAAATTAATTTCACAGTGGAAAGAAATTGTTAAGGTAGTACACCTCTATCGAGATTCACACAGCGTCTGAATTATTCGGGCGAAGTCGTTAACATTCGGCGGTGGATTGTTCCAACACCGAATGTTTTGGACATTGCCTGAATAGGATTGGATATGTAACAAATGTTTAAGACATCGCATAAAAAATCTGATGTCACATGAGGCTCATTAAATCAGGGTTTTGGCAACATTAATTCTATTTATTGTTATCATTCAGGTTTTACATCATTTACAAGACAACGTTGAAGACAACAAGTTTTCTGCCATTGAAGAAGCCATAGCAGAAGCTAAGCGTGTGATGGATAAAAATGGAGTCATCGCAATAGCAACACTTTTCCCAGAAACCTTCCTTTCATTAGCTTGGTATACAAGAATCAGCGAATCTATATCGGACAAATTTGCGAAACGATTTCCTACTTTCAAACAATTCATGTCAATGTTCGAAAAGAACGGACTAAAACTGCTATCCAAGCTGGACCATTACAAACCAGTTTCTGCTGATATAGCAGTCATGGTGAACGACCCGCTAGGTCCGACAAAGAAAGAATGGAGAGATGTTTATTCATACTGGGCGTGCGGTAATGAAGGAGAAATAACACAAGTTGTTGACAAAGTCATGGAAATGAACAAGGCTGGCACGTTAGAGGACTTTGTTAAAGAACATAATAAGATGGACTATTTCTTTCATCTTAGTTTTCTTTTTGTTGCTCCAGTGTAGTTCTTAGTAACCTTTTACCTTACTGAATAAAGTCATTAAAATGTTTATGGGAATAAACTACACTGTTTTACTCTAATCCATCACTTGAAAATAGTATTTCGCATAATAATCATTAACTGATGGGTGTTCGATCACTAAACAAGCCTATCATGCTATATCGTAGATTTGAGACTGTAAACCACCTTTACTATCTTTGACATTCCTTTAATGGACTTTTCTTTTTCATTTCATTCAATAACCTTAACAACATGCATACAAACACATCATGAATGAATGGGGATTGTCTTGGCCTATTACCTGACTCAATTGTTGGTATTTTGTTATAATGATAAGATTTTATCCCCTCTAAATAAAACTGTTGAGAAAAGATTGTGGTAGATTCAGAAAATGTAGGAAATCCACATTTTTGGTTTTTATGACAACATTCTCTGATCTGAATCAAATAAAACTTTAGTACAATAATGCCATGCTATATACGACATCATTCAAGACCACTGAAATAGCATTTTGAATACATACAAACTCATACCTTTATAGTGGTTAAACACTTTCCAAATTTGAAATTGACACATTTCAGACCAGTCCTAGTTAAACACTTTCCCAAACAAAACCTATTTTTCATGTCCCCTATTAAAAAGGCTTGAGAAAACATTGAGAAAAAGAAGAAGAAAACCAGCATTTTCTCCCTTTGTCTCAATATTTTCTGTGTTATATTTTTCCAAAAATCTTATCTTTATGGGCACCCATTTTGTCAAGTCTGTAATAACCTTTGTATTGAACCTCCCTAAAATTTTGCCATTTGGGAAAGGCTTTATCTGCTACATACAACTGTGAGGAACTTTCTAATGTGTCTGTCTGTTCTCACCACCAACACTGTTTTACTTAACTAACCCTTTCCCAAACGACACAATTTTAGGGTAACCCACTTTAAAAACTGCCACAAATGACAAAATGGATGTTATTAAAGATAGGATTTTTGAAACATATGGCACAGAAAATATTGAGACAAAAGGAGAAACTGCTGGTTATCAGAAGTTTCTTCTTTTGTTTCAATGTTTTCCCAAGCCTATTCTCTTAGGGACGTCAAAACCAGACCTTGTTTGGGAAAGGGTTAAAGAGGAGTGGGGCACTTCATTTCCCATATAAGCCTTATAATTTTAATATACTTATTTGAGAAAGATTTTGATTAAAAACATTTTCTCCTTTTCCCAGCAATTTTCCTTTTCTTTCAATATTTTCTTTGCTGTAGCTTACACCAATTTCATGTCTATTAATATGAACATTAATCATCTGCAGCAGCTTTCAAACTACAACATTTTAAACTTTTTGCCATGAAGAAAGTGCAAAGCTTCGACTCCAAAATTATTTTTCATTCAGTTTTAATTTGTAAATCTTGTCCGGCATTTATTGCTTCAAATTCAGCCTTATTCTTTGCTGCTTTTTTCTTCTCCTTTTTGCTCATAATAACCTCCCTCATATGCTTCACATCTTTCAAATTTGGATCCTGGAGTGCCGCAAATTCCTTCATTATCAAATCCTTCACTTCTGAATACTTTGGTTTCTTCTCACCAACTAACAATTCATATTTTCCACTTATCTTTCCTTCCCGATTCTTTAAAATTCTGGCTAAGTCTTTCCACGGCATTTTCTTCATGATGATAAACACTTCTTCCTGTTCCCCATCGTTTTTGTGCTGAATCCAATACCGCATATCCATAGCACGAACACGATATTTCACTTCGAGCCATTCCGAAGGGCTAAAACCCGGCCCAATTCTAATTTCCAAGTCGTCATCGTCTTTATTTCTTGCTTTCAAATCGTCCAGCAATTGCTGTATTAACGTAGAAAAGTACGGGTCCACCAAATTAGTCTCCTCATCATCAACTTTTAATGAGGTCACAGGCGTGATTCCTGACATGCGCAGTTCTGCTATTTTGTCTTTGAGATTAGTATAATCCATATAGTCTTTAATTTCCTCATATTGGTTAATCTGTAAAAAGTAGATTTTATGAAACAAGTGTTAGAGGTGAGATGGGGTAAAGACTTGTAACCCTTTCCCAAACGACAAAATTTAGACAGGTCCAAATTAAAAGATGTTGCAAACGACAATTTCAAGTAAGTGGAATTTAATCTTGTAGTCATTTGGGATAGAAAACATTGTGGGAAATGAAGAAATTGCTTGTCACAAATGTTTTCGAAAGTCTTTATTTCATGGTGCGTCAAAAAGCATCACTGTATTGTAGTGCAAAATATGATTCATTGCTGATCAAACTCCATGTTATGGGTACTCATGGTATAATCCATATAGCGTTAATTTCCTCATAATGATTTTAAATCTGTAAAAATTGATTTCGTGAGATCAAGTTATTTGATTAATCCTTTCTCAAAGAAGACTTGGTTTTAACATTCCTGTAAATAAGAGCTTGAGAAAATATTGAGACAAAAGAAGAAAATGTTGATAACCAGCATTTTCTCCTTTTGCCTCAATATTTTCTCTGCTATATATTGTGTACAAATCTAATGTTTGTCAACATCATTCTTGTCATCCTTAGAAACATATCTCACATTTGACTACCCTAAAATTTTGTTGTTTTGGAAAGGGTCAACTAGGGATAAATTACAAGATGTTGCAGATGACATATTCAATTAAGTGATAGAATTTTGTGAGTTTAGTCTTTCCAGGTAGAAAACGTAAAAAAGAAATTGCTGTCACATGCAATCTCTTCATTTTTCACAAAATTTTCCGAAGCTGTATTTTGTTTGGCATCAAAGCGCATCAATAAGAAGGTATGAGTTAACAAATCACTCACCAGGATTGCATCATATGTCTCGTACAGTTTATACAGGGCTTCCATGCAAGCCAGACTTTTAGAATGAAGTCTCCCAAACCCGTAACTGGAACTTACTTCTTTACCGTTTATAAACACAATGCACCTAAAAGTAGAGTATCATACATAGCTAGATGTACAGATAACTCTTTCCCAAACAAGACCTGAGCCGCGTTCTTTAGGGCGAGATTTCTTGAGATATCTTGAGATTTCTTAAGATGTTTTAGGATAAAGGGCTCTTTTGAGCAAGATTATTAAGACGATCACTGGGAGCCGCCATTGCTCTATACTTCTTTCGGAACCCCTCGGTAAATACTGTAGAATCTATATGGGAGAGAATTGATCGAGTTGTTCCGAATGCTCCATGATTCATAAACGAATGTTCCATACGAATGTTCCATACTTCATACAAATGATGTCATGATGACGTCATTTGTATGAAGTATGGAACATTCGGAGCCCCTTGCTTATAATCTCTGTCTCAAAAACACTGTATCAAAAACATCTTAAGAAATCTTAAAAAATCTCGCTCTATAAAACGCACCTCTGGTTTTGACGTCCCTATAAGAAAAGGCTTTCGAAAATATTGAAACAAAAGAAGAAACTGCTGATAATCAGCAGTTTCTCCTTTTGTCTCAATATTTTCTATGCCATATTTTACACAAATTATATCTTTAATAAATTCTATTTTGTCATTTGTGGCAGTTTTTAGCTCACCTGAGCACGAAGTGCTCAAGGTGAGCTATTGTGATCACTTTTTGTCCGTCGTCCGTCTGCCTGTCCGTCTGTCCGTCCGTCCTCAATATCGTGTTTACACTCTAGCATCTACAAATATAAGCCAATCTTGACCAAACTTGGTCAAAACATGTATGGCCATAAGATCTCGGATTAGTTCGATTATGGGTCAGATCGAACCAGAAAGTCATGAGTTATCTGCCCTTGAATGCGAAAAATACCTAGTTTTGACATTGTTTACACTCTAGCATCTACAATTATTGATCAATCAAGACATATCTTGGACATAACCTTACAGACCATAAGATCTCAGATGAGTTCGATTTTCAGTCTGATCTGACCAGAAAGACGAGAGTTATGTGCCCTTGAATTTGACAAAATTGCCATTTTCGGCTGTTTTTGACCTTGTTTACTCTCTAGAATCTTCAATTATTCATCAATCAAGACAAAACTTGGACACAATGTTGGGGACCATGAGATCTCAGATGAGTTTGATTTTCAGTCTTATCTGATCAGTAAGTCGAGAGTTATGAGCCCTTGAATTTGACAAAATTGCCGTTTTTGACTGTTTTCAACCTTATTTACACTCTAGAATCTACAATTTTTGACCAATCAAGACAAATCTTGGACACAATGTTGGAGACCATAAGATCTCAAATGAGTTTGATTTTCAGTCTGATTGGACCAGAAAGATGAGTTATGTGCCCTTGAATTTGATAAAATTGCCATTTTCGGCTGTTTTTGACATTGTTTACACTCTAGAATCTACAATTATTTATCAATTAAGACAAAACTTGAACACAATGTTTGAAACCATAAGATCTTCGATGAGTTTGATTTTCAGTCCGATCTGATTGAAAAGTCGAGAGTTATGTGCCCTTGAATTAGACAAAATTGCTGTTTTTGGCTGTTTTCGACCTTGTTTACACTCTAGAATTTACAATTATTGACCAATCAAGACAAATCTTGGCCACAATGTTGGGTATCATAAGATCTCGGTTTAGTTTGAATTTCAGCCTGATCTTACCAGAAAGTCCAGAGTTAGGTGCCCTTGAATTTGATAAAATTGCAGTTTTCGGCGGTTTTCGACCTTGTTTATACTCTACAATCTACAATTATTGATCAATCAAGACAAAACTTGGACACAATGTTGGGGATCATAAGTTCTTGGATGAGTTTGATTTTCAGTCTGATCTGATCAAAAAGTTGAGAGTTATGTGCCCTTGAATTTGACAAAATTGCTGTTTTCGGCTGTTTTCGATCTTGTTTATACTCCAGAATCTACAATTATTTATCAAACCAGACAAATCTTGGACACAATGTTGAGCACCATAAGATCTTGGATGAGTTTGATTTTCACAACGTCATTGACCATAAGTTCGTTTTCAGTCTTTAAGTCATAAATGTTTATTGATTTGAACAAAAATGTTGCTCATATCATTTCGGTTCAGGTGAGCGATATAGGACCATCATGGTCCTCTTGTTCAAGTGTATCACCCTAATATTTTGTCGTTTGAGAAAGGGCTAATATGGCTGATGGCCTCGAATGGAAAAGAATTATCTCTCATTAAGAATTTTTTTCTGCAGAAAATCAGTGGGTTTAAACCAGTTTGTTTACCTTATTGTATGGATCAAAATGTCACAAATTCTCAATCTAGTGTTGGTTGCTAGTTCAGTGGCTT
This sequence comes from Fragum sueziense, assembly GCA_963680895.1. Taxonomy (NCBI): domain Eukaryota; kingdom Metazoa; phylum Mollusca; class Bivalvia; order Cardiida; family Cardiidae; genus Fragum; species Fragum sueziense. The sequence continues at coordinate 4,916,610 of OY804605.1, read as the reverse complement.
CCGTGTTCCGGGACGAAGGGGTTCAAATGACCCCCTATGTTGCCTGTTCATTTCATCTTTATATAGAAATTAAGTCAAAATTATGTAGATATAGGAAAATAGGAAAATACCCCCCCCCCCCCCCTCCCCAGAAATTCTCGGTCTGGATCGCCAATGTAGCTATAAACTTGCCTGGCTTTGGCAGATAGCTTTAAAAGCTACAGAGAAGGCTGAGTAAAGCCATTCTAAACTTGTTATTTAAAATCAAAAACCTATGTTATGGGTTCATGTTTGAATCAACTCGATGAGACAATTCTAATGAGTATGCACAACATAGGATAGATGTACAATTAATGAATTATTGCTATCATTAAAGTCATTATCTCACCATCCCCTCTTTACTGTAGCTCAATTCCTGACTGTATAAACTTTGGCTCGTGTTAACCAAACATTTAACCCTTTCCAAAACAGCAAAATTTTGGACTCTTCCAATTTGAAAGTTGTTGCAGACGACAATTTCAAGTTGCTGAAATTTCAGAAATAATTCCTTTTTTGGTTAGAAAACATTGTGGACAAGAGCTGTCACTGTAAGATGACAATGCCCCCAACACCGCTTTGATTTTAAATTATGGCCAATCTATGTTCAAGGTCAAGGTCATCCAGGGGTCAAGGTCACCAAAGTATGTGCCTACAGAAAGGTAATGTACCAAGGAATGTTGTGGTAAAGTATGAAGCGAATATGTTAAGTAATAAGGAAGTTATGGCCAATGTTAAAGTTTTTGGACGGAATGACGGACGGACAGACAGACGGACGGACGGACAGACGGACGGACGGACAAGTCAAATTTATTATGCCTCCCTATCGGGGGCATAAAAATGAAGAAATTGCTTGTCACAAGCAATTTCTTCATTTTCCACAATGCTTTCCCAAGCCTTTTCATGTGAGGGAGTCAAAAGGCGTCACTGTGGTGTAACGGATTAAAGGCATCACTGTGGTGTAATGGGTTAAATACCTGTTTTTGGTTAACTTTTCCTGTGTTGGTATCACTTACTTGTATGTATTATGTGTCATAACAGGCTCAGACTGCCACTGCAGAAACAGACCATTCTGTGAGCAGGAATGTTGTAGAATCATGAACGCATGTTTTGTACGTTCCACCGACCAACCATGATGCTCTACGATAACAAAGTCGTCTTCCATCGTGTTCGTCAAATTGTCAGTATCATAACCATTTCTTGTTAAATTTTCCAAGTTACTCTCCAGCGTTTTACCTATGAATTAAAAGAAAGTTTAACTATTCCAAACAACAAAATTTTCATGTTTTTCAAAATTCAAGTGAAGCAGACAAATCAATTTAATTATTGAAAGCACTAAATTTACTCTTTTTCAAACATGCCCTTGTTTTGATATTCCTAATTGTTATTAGGAATGGCTTGGGAAAGGTTTGAGGCAAGAGAAAACAAGATGTATTTGTGAAACAAAAAATGCCCCCTAAAAGGCCAATGTTAAGTTTTCATGTTAAGCTTTAGACTGACGCAGACAGACAGATAATCAGTGTTTTCTCATTTTCCCTCAATATTTTCCAGGTCACTTCATATGCTATTCATATCTTTATCTTTATCAACATCCAGTTTGTCTACTAAATGGAAAAGGATGGCTTTAGATTTTGGATCATGTGACTCCTGGTAGTTTGGGAAAGGCTTGTTACAACGCGTTTTGTAATAAACCTGCAAAATGTAATAAGTATTACAAAACGCGTTACAATGACATGAAATGTAATAAAATTATGTACAACGCGACATGTAATAAACTCGCAATATGTAATAACTTTTCACCGACACATAGATTCATTCAGAACTTGATGCCGTTGATTAAGAGGGATTTTGATAAGCAAGAATATGGCAATTTCGATATCATTTTCTGGGCAAATATTGTAAAATTATTGTGAGAATATGGAATTTGATATCAACTAATGCCTCCTTTTTATCAAATATCTTTCTATATTGATTCAAATAAGTTATTTTTTATCATTATCATGCAAGAAAAATATTTTGAAAAAGTTGAAAAAAAGTTATTACAAAACGCATTGCAATGACGTGAAATGTAACAAAATTATATACAACGCGTTTTGTAATAAACTTTTTAAACAGTATTTGCCCAGAAAATGATATCGAAATTGCCCTTTTCTTGCTTACCACAATCCCTCTTAATCAACGGCATCAAATTCTGAACGAGTTTATAGGTCGGTGAAAAAGGTTACTACATATTGCAACTTTATTACATAACGCGTTGTATATAATTTTATTACATTTCATGTCATCGCAACGCGTTTTGTAATAAACTTTTTTCAACTTTTTCATAATCATTTTCTTGCATGATGACCATAAAAAGTACCTTGTTTGAATCCATATACAGTAAGAAATTTGATAAAAAGAAGACATTTTTCGATTTTAAAATTCCATATTCTCACAATGATCTTGCAATATTTGCTTGGAAAATGATGTCGAAATTGCCTTTTTCATGCTTACCACAATTCTTCTTTATCAACGGCATCAAGTTTTGAACGAAATTATAGGTCGGTGAAAACAGTTATTACATATTGAAACCTTATTACATAACGCGTTGTACATAATTTTATTACATTTCATGTCATCGCAACGCGTTTTGTAATACTTATTACATTTTGCAGGTTTATTACAAAACGCGTTGTAACAAAAGCTTAAGCAATAGATATCGACTAAGATCTGAAAAAGGCCCTTTAGGGCCTTTGAGCCCAACATGGTTCAAGATTAGCCTGCATATACATGCAATCTAATCATGAACCATGTTGGTCTCCAATAGTTTCGTGACCTGTAGCAACTGTGAAACAGCAGCATGGATCCCGGTCAGACTGCTTTTATACATAGGCTGATCGTAACACACAGCTGTCTCATATGCTATAGCGACCCTTTTCCCCATCCCGGCAATCTCAAAATGCTATAAGTGACCTTTTCCCGATCCAGACTCATATATATCTACCTGTCCCTTTAAAAAGGATGTCTTTTGATTTTGGATCATGAAGTTCTTCATCCCTCAGTCTGCAGAATTTTGTTTCATCTAATAATTCTTCTGCTGTTGTAATGGTTAAAATTTCGAAGGCCTTTAAGTACGCAGGCAGAATACTGTCTTTCTTTTTCACTGCTTGACCTGTAATAATATTAATTTTAATCCATAACCAGACAGTAAACAACTTAACTTTTGAATTTCTAAGTCCAATATGATGTGTTTGTGAAAAACTAATGCCCCTGAAATGACTATTTTTTTTGGAGAAAAGGCAAAGTTTTCCATCAGACAGAAGGAGGGACAGACAGTTTGATTTTATTGGGGTTTTACGCTTTATTCAACTGCTATGGTCATAACGCGGCGGCTGAAGCACACTACCATGGGTTCCTGGTATTTTTGCACCAGTACCACAACAATATCCAAACCAAGCAATTTCTTCATTTTTTACAATCATTCTCAAGTATTTTTCTTCAGAGGCATAAAAAAGTGTCACTGAGTGGGAATGGGTTAACCCTTTCCCAAAGGGCAAAAATTTAGATTTTTGATTTAAAAGGTGTGTCAGAGTACAAAATTGGTATAGATTCACATGGAAATTGTGTATATCATGGCTCAGAAAATATTGAAACAAAAGGAGAAAATGCTGATTATCAGCATTTTCTCCTTTTGTCTCAATGTTTTCCCAGGCAAATTCTCTGAGGGACGTCAAAACATGGTCTTGTTTTGGAAAGGGTTAATGGATAAAAGTTACCTGAAGAGATATAAATGTTCTCAATATAAAGATCACATTTTGTAGAGAGGCAAAGTTTCATATCAGTTGTCGGTTTAAATAGCAGCATCGCATACAGTCCACAAGACTTTGCGATCACGTCAATAGTTGATACTGGGCTATTTGATGATGCAGTTTTGCTTTTTAACGCTGTTAGGAATTCTTCAAGCCTTTGTTCCAACGGCTTATCTCTGATTTGGAGTTTTGGAGTTTCCTTCTTATGAGTTGCAACAATCTGTAATCAGAAATTGCAGTTTTAACTCTTTCCCAAATGACAAAATTTGAGGATTATCAGCTTCAAAACTGCCACAAATGACAAAATGGATGTTATCAAAGATAGGATTTGTGTACAATATTGCACAGAAAATATTGAGACAAAAGGAGAAACTGCTGGTTATCAGCAGTTTCTTCTTTTGTTTTTATGTTTTCACAAGCACATTCTATAGGGACGCCAAAACCAGGTCTTGTTTGGGAGAGGGATAAGGGGTATAATACTTTCCTGAATGGCAACTTGAAAACTGATACACATTCTTTAAAGCAAGATTTCTTGAGATTTCTTGAGATATTTTAAGATATCAAAGTTTTCTTCAGAGCAAAATTTTTAAGACGCTCAATGGGAAGCGCCATTGCCCTTTACTTCCTGCAGAACATATCAGTAAACTCTCTTGAACCAATATAGGAGAGAATTGTCCAAGTTGTTTCGTATGATCCATGATTCATACACCTCTGTATTCCGAATGCTCTATACTTCATACAAATGACGTCATCATGACATCATTTGTATGTAGTATGGAGCATTTGGAACACTTTGGTCAGCATCTAGGACTTTAAAACGCTTTATCATAAAAATCCTAAAAAATCCCCCTCAACAGAAATCGCCTCTGAGATGATCCAAATGCGTCCCTACAACATAGTTTGATAAATGATATATTTGAAAAGCCATTACTCTATCTGTAACTGTGAGGTTAAAATAATACAGACACTCATAGCTACACATAAAAGAGGGTAAAGATATTCCTACTTTGTTATTTCAATTCAAAACCCTATGTTGTGAGTACTCATTTGTATCGTCTCAATGAGAGGACTCAAATAAGTATCCACAACATAGAGCTTGATGAATGATATACTTGAAACCCCGCTTTACCTTCTTACCTATTACTATGGGGTTAACTCTTTCCCAAACGACCAAATTTGTGACTTCCAATTTCAAAAATATTGTATATGACAAAATGGAAGGTAATGCTCATGTTATTTGTGCATATTATAGCTCAGAAAATATTGCGGCAAAAGGAGAACATTTCCTCTTTTGTCTCAATATTTTCATAAACCTTTTCTATAAGGGACGTTAAAACCACATTTTAACTCATCACTTGCACCTGTAATTAGATTGATTGATTAATTAGGGTTTAACCCTTTCCCAAACAAGACCTGGTTTTGACGTCCCTAATAGAACAGGCTTGGGAAAACATTGAAACAAAAGAAGAAACTGCTGATAACCAGCAGTTTGTCCTTTTGCCTCAATATTTTCTGTGCTTATTATACACAAATCTTATCTTTAACAACAACTCTTTTGTCGTTTTCAGCAGCTTTATATAGGAAAAGTCCAAATTTTGGCTGTTTGGGAAAGGGTTAAAGCCCTTTACAAATTCTATAATAATATCCAGCGGCTGGTGCAAATTAACATGAATTCCTTTTGTTTCTCATACCAGTATTACCAAAACATCCAAACTTAATCTCCAGCTGCTCGCCCACAAAGATTAACAATTTTTAAGTCTCTTCAAAATCTTGTTATATACATGTACTGCAATGTAACCAGCGCAGACAAAAACACCCACACTAGGGCTGTGACCTTAGCTCCCCAGATATAACACCTCACAAGATAAAGGCTTGAGATATTATTGTTACAAATGCAGAAATTGCTTATGACAAGCATTTGCTTCATTTATCACAATATTTGCTTCACAGAAAGACCTAACAATGTAATATTTCATTCACATGAAATTTTTCCCTGCAACATCTTTAGAATTTGGACAAGTCTAAAATTTTGTAATCTGATAACAGTTTAAACATACTCACTTTTTCTATTGCCTGTTCCAATACAGAGACTGAGCTCTTCCATTTTACAATTTGTTAGACTACTAAAACCACTTTATATACAATACAGATCAGAAAATATTGAAGCAAAAGGAAGAAATGCTGATTTTCACTCACTTCTTCTATATTCTGTTCTAGTACGGACTCTTTGAGCTCTTTGTTTGTATAAGTTGTTAATCTCCTGAATCATTACCAGATGGCCAAAGTTTAGACTGGTCAAATTCCATAGATGCTGCAGACGGAAATTTGAAATGAACAAAATTGTGCTTCATCTGTTTTTTCTGGGTAGAAAACATTGTGGGAAATGAAGAAATTGCTTGTCACAAGCAATTTCTTCATTTTCCAAAATGTTTTCCTAAGTCTTTATTTTGTGGGGTGTAAAAAGGCATCACTATTAGGGAATGGGTAAAACAAACTTACTTCTTCTAAATCTGGTTCTGGTACAGACTCTTTGAGCTCTTCGATCGTACAAGTTGTTAATCTCCTAAAAACTTCCTCATACACAGATTTCTTGCATTTCTTTTTACTTTCCCCATGTCCTGTAGCCAGAACTATATCATCGTAAGTGAATTTTCCCTTGTGCAATATATTGGTCGCTGATTGAAATTCGAACTTGTAACTTGTGAGGAAGCAGAATTGAGCGCATGCCTGTTCGATGAAACTAATGGCATTGTCGTGGGAATCTGCAGGCTTGGACTGTAAAAAATGTAATTTTTGTATGTAATAGAAGAGCCAAAGATAAGAGGGGTAATAGCTTTTCAAAATGCAATTTATCATTTATTCAGTGTTCTCCCCTGCCCAATAAGCTGTATCGGCCCTACAACAGCTTCATCTAAATCAGTGTAATGCCACTACAGCTTCAAAAGCACCCCACAGCTTGATTTCTTCAAAATGGTCACCAAATAGTGGAATTTGAGTTATTTTATTTCAAAAACTGATGAATTGAGGCATCTTGTACCATAAATAAGCATAAAAACATTATGGGAAAAGAAGAAATTGCTCAAACTGAGCAATTTCTTCTGTTCCCATTCTGTTTTTATTCATAATTTTTTGCATGAACTCAGTAATGTAAGCTTCCAACGATACTGCCACTACAGCTTCAAATTATTCTGGGGAGAACCCTGTTTATTGTTCATCAAATCCTATGTTGTGGGTACTCTTTGGCATCGTCTCATCTAGAAGATTAAACAAGAGCCGTCATAGATGGTTATGCTCCCCTAATAAGTGTTTGTCACCAAAAAATTGCTATCATACATTAAGCCTCCTTTTCCCACAGCAGGTTTTTTGTACACACATTATTGATAGAATATGGTCTAGAACATCTTATTCATCACACAAGTATAAAATTTCATAAAATTTCTAGATGAAGAGAAATTAGAGAAAAACTAATTTCTACATCAAGCCCCTTTTTTCCATGACACAGCCTCAAATTAAGAAACGGAGAAAAGGGTCTCTAGGGATTGTCCAAGGAAGTCCACATGTGAAGTTTCATTGAATTTGGTCCAACGGTTGCTGAAATCTGGCGGTGGACGGACAGACGGAAGGACAGCATGGCGACTATATGCTCCCCGAAATTTTTTCAGGGAGCGTAAAAATCTTATAATCAAAACGATTCAAATGAGTACCCAAAACATATGGTATGGATTTCAAATAACAAATTCTGTCACTCCCTCTTATCTGTTGCCCTGTTTTAGCAAAGAAAACATGAAGCAAATGGCTTTTTAAGCAGAAATATGTCATATATAAGAATTAAGAATATACAATTGTAGCACAGAAAATATTGAGGCAAAAAAAAGAAAATGATGATCATCAGCATTTTCTTCTTTTGTCTCAATCTTTTCCAGAGCCACTTCAATTAGAGACATCAAAACTAGGCTATGCTTGGGAAGGGGTACTCTCCAAAGCCGAGTTCTATATTGATTAAACCATCAAATATGACCTCTGCAGTTTTCGGTACGCCAACAGCCTATTTGGTCGTCATAATCTAATTATAGCACATCGTTTGAATTATCGAATCAAAATCAATCAGTTTTATCTTGCATGATCATTACGTATACATTACGTCGCTTCTATTTTTGGCTGAAGCCGGTAACATTTGAATTATCGAATCAAAATCATTCAGTTTGATCTTGTTTGATTACGTATACATTACGTCGTTTCTATTTTTGGCGGAAGCCGGTAATTTGAAGCGTTAGCCAATCATTTCTTGTATCAGAAATTTCGATTGTTTATGAGTATATTGGCGACGATTGGATACCGAAATCCCGCCAAGGCCCCGAGATTAGACGTGAAACGACCCCGCGAGAACAGAGCTCATTCTATCGAAATGGAAATGTAGGGAGAATGCGCTCTGTTCGTAAGAGAGTAGGGAAGGGGTTAATAAAGTGTTTATTGTTACCTTAACATAGTTGACCAATTTCACAAGGGGACTTTCATTTTCACTTGGAGCAGGCGCTTTTTTATCATCCATGTCTTTATCCCTTAAATCTCCCAGAATTTGGTCCCTGAAAGATAAAAGGGCTTTTATAAAAGCAGGATTAATCTTTTTTAAAAACAAGATATTTTTGTGAAACCCTTATGCCCCCAAAAATTGCTAATGTTAAGTTTTCATGTTAAGTTTTTGGACAGACGGACATACATACATACATAGAGACAGACAGACCGAGATATGCCCTGATCTTTCGATGAAGATGCATAAAAATCATGAATACTCATCACAACTTCAATCTATTACCGACAACATAGAATTTGAAGATAAAACTAGAAATCTATCACTGAAGGTTATAAAAATACCCCCGCCACCACCTTTGTTCAGACAAGCGTTTTTGTTGAATCAAGAGCCGTAAGTCAGAAATTGTCAATCCGATTTTCTTGAAATTTGGTCAAATCAGGGGCCATAACTCAGAAAGTATTGGTCAGATTTCCGCAAATTTTGCATCTTGCATATATACAGGTGCTAATGCACACCGGTGCCAAGTATGAAGCAAATCGAACAGTAACTGGAGGAGTTGTCAGGACAAGCATTTTTTGGTTAAAATCAAGGGCCATACCTCACAAAGTATCGGTCCGATTTCCGTGAAATTTACGTCTTGCACATCTACTGGTCCTAATGCACACCTGTGCCAAGTGTGAAGCAAATCAGACAGTATCTGTAGGAGAAGTTATCCGGACAAGCATTTTTTGGTCAAATCAGGGGCCATAACTCAAAAAGTATCAGTCCGATTTCCGTCAAATTTGCGTCTTGCACATCTACAGGTCACAATGAACACATGTGCCAAGTTTGAACTGAATCAGTCTACAACTGTAGGAGGAGTTGTCCGGACAAGCTTTTTTTGGTCAAATCAGGGGCCATAACTCAGAAAGTAACGGTCGGATTTTCGTGTAATTTGCGTCTTGCACATAGAACACCTGTGCCAAGTTTGAACTGAATCAGTCCACAACTATACGAGGAGTTGTCCGGACAAGCATTTTTTGGTCAAATCAAGGGCCATAACTCAGAAAGTAATGGTCGGAATTTCTTAAAATTTGCGTCTTGCAAATCTACAGGTCCTAATGCACACATGCGCCAAGTATGAAGCAAATAAGACAGCAACTGTAGGAGGAGTTGTCCAGACAAGCATTTTTTGGTCAAATCAGGGGCCATAACTCAAAAAGTATCAGTCCGATTTTCGTGAAATTTGCGTCTTGCACATCTACAGGTCACAATGAACACCTGTGCCAAGTATGAAGCAAATCAGACAGTAACTGTAGGAAGAGTTGTCAGGACAAGCTTTTTTTGGTCAAATCAGGGGCCATAACTCAGAAAGTAACGGTCGGATTTTCGTGAAATTTGCATCTTGCACATCTACACGTCCTAATGCACACCTGTGCCAAGTATGAAGCAAATCGGATAGTAACTGTAGGAGGAGTTGGCCGGAAAAGCATTTTTTGGTCAAATCAGGGGCCATAACTCAGAAAGTAACGGTCAGATTTTCGTGAAATTTTGCGTCTTGCACATCTACACGTCCTAATGCACACCTGTGCCAAGTATGAAGCAAATCGGATAGTAACTGTGGGAGGAGTTGGCCGGAAAAGCATTTTTGAGTCAAATCAGGGGCCATAACTCAGAAAGTATTGGTCCGATTTCTGTGAAATTTGCGTCTTGTACATCTACACGTCCTAATGCACACCTGTGCCAAGTATGAAGCAAATCGGTCCACAAGTGTAGGAGGATATATCCGGACAAGCATTTTTGGGTCAAATCAGGGGCCATAACTCAAAAAGTGTCGGTCCGATTTCCGTGAAATTTGTGTCTTGCACATCTACAGGTCACAATGAACACTTGTGACAAGTATGAACTAAATCGGTCAACAAGTGTAGGAGAAATTGTCCGGACAAAGTTTTGGAGACAGACTAACCATTCAACCTTCCAACCACTGGACCGACAGGCTGATTCCAGTATACCCCCTCCAAACTTCGTTTGCGGGGGTATAATGAAATTTTGCTGATCATCAACATTTTCTCCTTTTGCCTCAATATGTTCTTATGCTACAAGGTACAGATCAGTACCCAATCTAGTCTATCTTTTACCCATTACCAAATGACAATATTTTGGGTTGTTCCAAATTCAAAGATGTTGCAGATGACAATTTCAGGTGAATAAGATTTAAAATCTTTTGGACTTTTTGGGTACGAAACGTGGAAATGAAGAAATTGCTTGTCACAAGTAATTTCTTCATTTTCCACAATGTTTTCCAAAGCCATCACTTTGTGGGGAGTAAAAAAGAGTCATTGTATGGGAATGGATTAATGTTGTTTGGAAAATGGTTAAAAAAAGACAAACCTGAAATAATCTGGGCCTTCATCCTTTAAATTATAAATCTCAGCCACAGTTTTGGTTTTCATAACATCCAAAGCCTTGTCAAAGACTGACATCTTCAACTCTTTCTTTGACATTCCGATGGATCGGGCCAAAAACACGCCATCTAGAGTAAGGGTTCCAGTCGTCACTTTAGTGTTGGACACCCAGGCTAAACCAGACGGCTCAAACTCTATCTGCAAGAAGAGACAAGTTGCATGCTTAATCCTTTCCCGAACGACAGAATTTTAGGGTGGCCCACTTCAAAAACTCCAAAAAAAGACAAAATGGATTTTATTAAAGATAGGATTTGTGTGAAATATGGCACAGAAAATATTGAGACAAAAGGAGAAACTGCTGGTTATCAGCAGTTTCTTCTTTTGTTTCAATGTTTTCCGAAGCCATTTCTTCTAGGGACGTCAAAACCAGGTCTTGTTTGGGAACGGGTTAATCCTTTCCCTAACAGCAAAATTTTGGGGTGGTTCTACTTTAACCCATTCCCACACATTGACTCTTTTTTTGACTCTCCAGAAGATACATGCTTTGGAAAGCATTGTGGAAAATGAAGAAATTGCTTGAGACAAGCAAATCTTTCATTTCCAACAGCAAATCTTTCATTTCCCACAGTGCTTTCCACCCAAAAGATCCAAAAATATCTAAATTTCATTCACTTGTAATTGCCATCTGCAACACCTTTGAATTTGAGCAGTCTAAAATTTTGTTGTTTGGTAATGACTTTAAAGTTACAGAAAACATTAATAGACACAGTCCTTCTTTGATATTCCAATGAACCTAGCCATCTAGGGTAAACATTCTTGTCATCACTTTCGTGTTGGATACTCAGGCTAATCCTGAAGGCTCAAACTCAATCTGTAATGAAATTAAATTTATGACATGTCATGCCAAGGGTCATTCCTTCCATGTTCAGTCTAAATTTGCCCAATGTTTAAGGAACAGAAATTTTCTAAAGAATTCAGTCATGATTCCTGCACATCAGATGAGACCCGTCATCCCACAATCCCATTTTATTTCAAATCAGAAATTCTCAAACAAATTTTGTATAGCTCAACTAGGAACATTACAACCAAATTTAGTCAAAATGGTTGGTTTTAAAGAATTTATCACATGACTTCTCCAAGCCTTAAAATTCCTATCTTGCCCCCCCCCCCCCTCCCTCATTTTTTTGATAAGAATATTACAAACAAATTTATGAACAATTTTTTAAAAGGATAACCCTACCTTTAGGCCAAGTTTGGAGCTAGTTATAGCATTTGTAATGGTCTGTATTGAGTTGCCTTTCTGATTTCTGTCTTCTTTTACATACAAACAGAATCTGTGAAGCTGGAATTATAAACATAAATACAATTAACCCATTACCAGACAGCAGTGGTCCACCTGTATCTATTACCATATAGCACTTTATTTCTGCGGGGACTTTATTTCTGCGGTCCTGGACGGCACCGCAGAAATAAAATCCGCAGACAATTAATCCCAAAGGTAGAGGTTGTTGTTATTCTGCAATTTTAGTCAGTACACGTAAATGTTAAACAGTCACCCCTTGATGCAAAGCATATTGTCATAACAAAGGAGTTCTTTCTCATTCAAAAATAGTGTTACTGCATCTTTAATCAGGATGTAGATAAGATATTTTTGTTTATCCATGAATAACTATTCAACAAGTTTGACTGATTGATAACAGTTTGACATGTCTTTCTTTTCACACCTATCTGTATTCGTCATTGTTTCCAATAACAACTTCATAGATAAGTGATAGGGATTATCCCTTAACCATAATGGAGTACTTCGAATGTTTTGTAAGCATCGCCTTTCAAACTATGCTTGATACTGACTAAAACTGATTTCATAGCACAGAAATGAAATCTTTAACTTGGCAAAGTGAGAGACCGCAGAAATATGTTACGCAGAAATTTAACCCTGCTGATTGTAGGAAAAACCTAAGAATTTGGACCCCGCATAAATAAAGTGCTATACAGTATCTCTTATCTGTAGCTCTTCATGTCTTGTTTAGTTAGCACATTCCAATATTTTCAAGCCTAAAAAAAACAGCTTCAGGAAACATTGTGGAAAATGAAGAAATTAACTTATCTAAGTATATCTTCAGTGTAAATGCAAAACCTCATATGACGATTTTTGCGATTTTCAAAATTCAAACTTGTATGTCTAGTTCAGACAATTTGTGCAGGTTTTGAGATAGTTTTACTAGTCATTATTAATGACACATTATTTGTGAATTATATGTCCAAAGTTCAAGCAAGACCTTTCAGTTTGGCAAAAGTTATTACACTTTGTTCCTTCCACTTTAAAAATTTCCAAAAACGAGATACAAGTTTTTGCATTTACACGATATTCATAATTGAAATAAAGTAGTAGAGGAAAGAAATTTGGCGAGGGAAGTAATTATAAACTTACTTTTTCTGGTGTAGACATAGCTACCACATCCAGCAGAGTTGTTTAAGCCTTGGCCAAGCTATGTACTGTTGGTACATTTGCCCTTGCGGATTATTTGTTATGTCCAATAGCGCAGAACTATGGTTAAATGAACAACAAATTACAGTAAAACATGAGGTATTCATTAAACTAACCTTTTCAGGTTTAGACATTGCTGCCACATCCATCAGAGTTGTTTTAGCCTTGGCCAAGCTATGTACTGGTGGTACATTTGAAGGTTTTCCTTTACCCCTTCCACGACTTCCAAAATGGCTGGGTGGCATACCTGATAAGATAAAATATATGACTAAATAATTATTATCCCATTACCAGATGACAAAATTTTGGACTGTTCCACTTTGAACTGTACTGTTTGGACTGTTCCACTGTTGCCTCTTTAAACAAGTATCTGGTGTTGTATGCAACACATAAAGTCCCCTACCGGCTTCACATTGACTCAATATGGTAATCAATAATAGATTAAGATGAATAAGTTATTGCAGGATCCATTTTTTGCCGTATTTTCACTATTTCCGTTACCATAGCAACCACACTTTTCGTCAAAGAACAAAGATAAAATGATGTGCATAATCTACACATTGCCATCTAGTCATATACCAAGTCTCATCAAATTAGCTTGCTTACTTATTAACTTATCGCAGGATCCAATATTTTTTGCCATATTTTCACTATTTCCGTAACCATAGCAATAACAATTTTAGTCTAAAAACAAAAATAAAATGATGTGCATAATCTACACATTGCCATATAGTCATATACCAAGTCTCATCAAACTAGCTTGCTTAGTTATTATCTTATCGCAGGATCCCATTTTTGGCCATATTTTCACTATTTCTGTAACCATAGCAACCTCAATTTAAGTCGAAAAACAAAAACAAGAGGGCCAGAATGGCCCTATATCGCTCACCTGAAAGAAGTTTAAGACACACCCATTTTTTTTGACGAATAAAAAATTTGAGAACAAATTTTGAAAAGAGTCACCCAAGGAACATTTCTGCCAAGTGTGGTTCAAATTGGGCCAATGGTTGATTTTGAAAGAATTTTCTTATGATTTCTCCAAGTCCGGTAAATGCTGACCTGCCACGCCCACAATTTTGGATGAATAAAAAATCCGCGAAGAAATCTTAAGAAGGGTCGCCCAAGGAACATTCCTGCCAAATTTGGTTTTAATTGGCACTATGAGGAGAAGAAGATTTTGAAGAACTTTTTTTAACAATTTCTCTTGGTTAGATAAGCCCGCCCTGCCACACCCACATTTTTTGACGAAACTATAAATTTATGAACAAATATTAAAAAGGGTCACTCAAGGAATAATTCTGCAAAGTTTGGTTCAAATTGGCCCATTGGTTGATTTTTAAAGAATTTTCTTAGGATTTCTCTAAGGCTGATAAGCCCCTTCCTCCCTGCCACGCCCTCATTTTTTGACAAATGTAAAAATTTGTGAATCAGTTTTGAAAAGAGAGACTCAAAGAACATTCCTGCAAAGTCTGCTTCAAATAGGCCCTATGGTTGATTTTTAAAGAATTTTCTTATGATTTCTCTAAGTCTGATAAGCCCCTTTCTCCCTGCCACGGCCACAATTTTTTACAAATGAAAATATTTGTAAACAAATTTTAAAAAGAATGGCTTAAGGCACATCCCTGCAAAGTCTGGTTCAAATTGGCCCAATGGTTGATTTTTAAAGAATTTTCTTATGATTTTTCTAAGTCTGATAAGCCCCTTTCTCCCTGCCACGGCCACATTTTTTGACGAATCAAAAATCTGAGAACAAGTTTTGAGAAGGGTCACTCAAGGAACAATTCTGCCAAGTTTGGTTCAAATTGGCCCATTGGTTGATTTTTAAAGAATTTTCTTATGATTTCTCTAAGTCTGATAAGCCCCTTTCTCCCTGCCACAGCCACAATTTCTTACAAATGAAAATATTTGTGAACAAATTTTAAAAAGAATGGCTTAAGGCACATCCCTGCAAAGTCTGGTTCAAATTGGAACAATGGTTGATTTTTAAAGAATTTTCTTATGATTTTTCTAAGTCTGATAAACCCCTTTCTCCCTGCCACGGCCACGTTTTTTGACGAATTTGACGAATCTGAGAACAAGTTTTAAGAAGGGTCACTCAAGGAACAATTCTGCCAAGTTTGGTTCAAATTGGATAAATGGTTGATTTTTAAAGAATTTTCTTAGGATTTCTCTAAGTGCAATAAACCCCGCCCTGCCACGCCCACATTTTTTGACGAATCAAAAATCCGCGAACAAGTTTTGAGAAGGGTCACTCAAGGAACATTCCTGCCAAGTTTGGTCAAAATTGGCCTGTTAGTTTTGGAGAAGAAGATGTTTGAAGAAATTGGGACGGACAGACGGACAGACAGACAGACAGACGGACAGACCGACGACGGACGGTGAGTGACCACAATAGCTCCCCTCGAGCACTTCGTGCTCAGGTGAGCTAATAAAATGATGTGCATAATCTACACATTGCCATCTAGTCATATACCAACTTTCATCAAAAACGCTTGCTTAGTTATTAAGTTATCGCGGGATCCAGATTTGAGCGGACAGACGGACGGACAGACGGAGGGAAAACCTATAGTCCCCTCGGTGTGAACACCGGTAGGGGACTAATAAAGTCTTTATTATTATTATTATTATTATTTGAAAGGCAATTCAGATGAGAATTTCAAGTTATTACAATTTAAAACAAGATGTGTTTGTGAAACACAAATGCCCCCGAAATGGCCAATTTTCTAAAATGTTATGTTTTCCTGGAGTAAAGGGTTATTAAGGGTTAAGGGATGACCTTGAGGAAGGTCAAATTGCATGGAACAGATATATATCATTGAAAGGAAGTTGCATACTAAGTTTGAGCTTTGTATGTCAAGTACTTTTCGTAGAGTTAAGGGTTGATAAGGGTTAATGAGTGACCTTGAGGAAAGTCAAATTGCATGGAACAGATACATATCATTGAAAGGAAGTTGCATGCCAAATTTGAGCTTTGTCTGTCAAATACTTTTGGAGAAAAGGCAAAGGTTAAGTTTTCAGAGTAAAAGGTTAAGTTTTTGTAGAGTAAAGGGTTGATAAGGGTTAATGGATGACCTTGAGGAAGGTCAAATTGCATGGAACAAATAGATATCATTGAAAGGAAGCTGAATACCAAATTTGAGCTTTGTATGTCAAATACTTTTGGAGAAAAGGCAAAGGTTAAGTTTTCGGACAGACAGACGGACAGACAGACAGACAGACGGACGGACAGACAGACAGACAGACGGACACGAGTAAAACAATATGCCCCGGATCTCTTGATACGGGGGCATAAAAACAATATTTTGCATTAAAAAACATGTTGGAAAATGAAGAAATTGCCCTGTAGGAAAGGTACTTGTGCAATTGTTGAAATTTACCAAGAGCAAAATACATGTACTGCAATATATAGTGGCTTTTCAACAACTTGTTGAAAAACATGGATATGTAAACAAACCTCTTCCTCTGCCACGACCCCTGTCTGACCCTGACCCTCTAAAACTTCCTCTCCCTCCACGACCTTGACCCCTATCTCTTCCCTGACCTCGGTCATTACCGCGACCACGACCTTGCTCATTTCCATGACCTCTACTTTGACCTTGAAATCCTCCATGACCTCGGCTCTGTTGACCTCCACCATCATGACCTTTGTCTTGATTGGAAAATTGGCCTTGCTTTGTATCCCCAAATTGACCTTGACCCGAACTTTGACCTTGTGCAGGTTTATTTGACTTATGTTTTGGATTTGGATTGTCCCATCTGCTGAATCCTCGACCCCTGTGACCTCTGGTTTGACATCCTCCACCTCTATCTGTAAGATTCATGAAAAGTCATTAAAGGTCATTGACAAATGTTTTTCCTTCACAAAATACTGGTATTACTTGTTAATTTTTTACTATCGACTACGATACAAATCGTCAACTTTGAAGATTATTTATTTGTTTCACGAATGTAGACGAACACGCACAAAATTATACATCAATGTTTGAATGCTTATCCTTTGGGGAAAAGGAAAGTTGATCAATCTAATATCTATAGTTTAAACCAAAAGCAAATCATTTGGGCTATCTCATAACCTGTTATACATTGATGCAACAGCAAATAGTTACCAATAGATTATGCGTCTTACTATCATTTGACTGTTTATTCCCATAAATTGCAGAATAATCGTCAGTAAAGTCAATGTCCTCCTCTTTTTTCTCTGGCTTGGCAGCAGGTGGCCTGTCACTGTCCTTGCCCATTGAGTAACTGGGAGGTCTAGGGTCGTATTCTCTCTTTGGCGGGGGTGGGCGATCCCAGCCTATTCCCGGCGGAGGTGGATCATGTCCGTAATTATGCCTCGGTGGTGCAGGTGATGGGTGGTAGTCATCTGTCGCCGGCCTCGGCGGTCGATAATAATCTCTTGGTGATGGAGGGGGATAATCGTGCCTGGGTCTGTCTGGATAATAGCCTGACCATGGTGCACCTGTATAAGGATAAAATGTAAATTCTAATTGACATACGACATCTCAAGAGAAATCAAATCTGATGACCAAAAGACGATACGGCATCATTCTCAAATCTTAATATTAGTCAAGTTTAACTTTTTTTTTATATTTGTAAATTTGCTATATGAAGTTTCATTCATTGAATTTAAAATGCAGTGTTATTAAAGCTCAAAATCCACTTTGAACTAATTATCTTGCCAGTGTAATGAATGTGCAACATGGACAAAGAAGGCAGAGCTGCAGCTAAGAGGGGGTGCAGGCTTTTTAAATAGTCAAAACTATGATTTATTGTAAAACAAACCCTATGTTGTGGCCAATAAGCAAAGTAGCCCCCTGTCCCAACCTGTTAGGATATGGTGGCTTGTAGCCTGCCATTGTTAGTGGTTAATCACATGACTCAGAATTTCAGAAAACCGTCGATATTTTTGTTAACAGTAAATACTTGACCAATTTGAATTTGGCTTGAAGCAGAGAAGGTAGAAAATACCAGGAATAAGCTGGGTATGGTGGATTTTTGAGATATCAACTGATACAAAATTTATTGAAGATCAGCCAAAATTTTGGTTGATCTTCAACAACTTTATTATCAGTTGATTTTTCAAAAATCCACCATGTCCATCTAATGCGTGACATCTGTTCACCTTCTCTGCTTCAACCAGAATTCAAATCGGTCTCATTTTAACGAAGTTATTGGAAGATTTTCTGAAATAGTTGTATCACATGATTATCCACTGTGATTGTACTAAATACTGACTTACCAGAATGGTATCTATCCCCATATGGCCTCGGTGGTGGTGGGGGTCTGTGCCCTAGAGGCGGGCCACTGTCCCCTGGTGGATAATACCCAGGACCCCAGCTGTCAGGGTATGGTCGCTTGTAGCCAGCCATCTTCTATCTGGATTGGTAAAGGTCTGTCAACAACACTGCTGAATGAGCGAATAGCAGAGATGGGCAGATATCTGGAAGTCTGGATCCATTGTTAGCTATCAAGTTTAACTTAACCCTTTCACAAACAATATCTAGTTTTGACATGAGAGAAGCATTTGGAAAACATTGAAGGTGATTTCTCTTTGAACATGAATCCTCTGTATCTATTTATTTAACATCCATATTCTTGCTGGCAGTTCTAAGCTTTCAATTTTTCACGGCAAAGTTTTTTGAGATTTTCCTAAAGAAATTGGATTGTGAAGCAACAATTTAAAAGTGTACAGGTTTTCACGACAGCTAGGCTACTAATAGCCACAAACTCATACGAAAAACTCAGGACTCAGGAAAGCAATCAAATTATTAGCATTGTTAGTCAAAATATTGATTGACCAATCAAGTTGCTAATTCAGTCACATGACTCCTACAAACACAGACACTGATATTGTTGTTCACCCATTCCCACACAGAGACCCTTTTTGACACCCCTCAAGAACAAGAGGCCCAAGAGGGCCTGAATCGCTCCACTGGCTAAACTAAAAGAATTATGTCATGATTTCTTGTAAGCCTCGCATTGCCAAATCTTGAAAAGGGTCACCCATGGAACATTTCTGCCAAGTTTAGTCTGAATTGGCCCATTGATTTATTTTAAAAGAATTATTTCATGGTTTATCCAATTCTGATAAGCCCTGCCTGGCCATTTTATTACCAACTGGAGAAATTGAACACCCAACGAACATTTCTACCGAGTTTGGTCAAAATTGGCCTTGTGGTTTTGTAAAGAATTTTTCGTGATTTCTGCCATTCTGATAAGCCTCGCCCTGCCATGCCCACATTTATGGACCAATTAAAATTTCACAAACAATTTAAGTATAGGGTCACTTAAGGTGCATTTCTGCCAAGTTTAATTGAAACTGGCCCTACGGTTGATTTTTAAAGAATTATTTTGTGATTTCTCTAAGTCAAATAAGCCCCACCCTGCCACGCCCACATTTATAAACCAATAAAAATTTCATGGACAAGTTAAGTAAAGAGTCAACCAATGTACATTTCTGCAAAATTTGGTCAAAATTGGCCACATGGTTGATTTTTAAAGAATTATTAAGTGATTTCTCCAAGTCTGATAAGCCCTGCCCTGCCATGCCCACATTTATGGACCAATCAAAATTTCACACAAAATTCAAATAAAGAGTCATCCAAGGTACATTTCTGCCAAGTTTGGTCATAATTGGCCACATGGTTGATTTTTAAAGAAATATTTTGTGATTTCTCTAAGTCTGATAAGCCTCGCCCTGCCACCCCAACATTTATAGACCAATCAAAATTCTTTGTACAATTTAAGTAAAGGGTCACCCAAGGTACATTCCTGCAAAATTTGGTCAAAATTGGCCCATTGGTTTGAGAGAAGAAGATTTTTAAAGAAGTATTTTTTGTGATTTCTCCAAGTCTGATAAGCCTCGCCCTGCCACGCCCACATTTATGGACCAATCAAAATTTAATGGACAATTTAAGTAAAGAGTCACCCAAGGTACATTTCTGCGTAGTTTGGTCAAAATTGGCCACATGATTGATTTTTAAAGAATTATTTTGTGATTTCTCTAAGTCTGATAAGCCCCGCCCTGCCACGCCAACATTTATGGACCAATCAAAATTCTTTGAACAATTCAAGTAAAGGGTCACCCAAGGAACATTCCAGCAAAGTTTGGTCAAAATTGGCCCACTGGTTTGAGAGAAGATTTTTAAAGAAAAAGTTAACACACGAACGCATGCACGCACGATGGACACAACGCCATGACAATAGCTCCCTCGAAGGCCAGCGGAGCTAACAAGAGGCCCAGAGGGCCTTATCGGTCACCTGAATCAAATGAGCAGAAACAGTTAAGGAAAATATTAAAAGTTAACTAAGAGTGCAACCCCCCAGCACCACCATTTCTTGACAGTCTTTTTTTCTCTTGTACAAACTTATTTAAAGACTAAAATACCAAATGTGAATTCAATCCAACATTAGAACATTTCTTAATATGTACCCTATTTACCCCCTTTTGGCCCCTTTTGGGGCCCCAAAGGAAGATAACTCCATGATTTGTAAAAATCTGAAGCGGCTTCCCATTGGAATGCTTCCTGCCAAGTCTGGTAGAAATCTGTCCAATGATTCTCAAAAAGAAGTAGAAAATGTTCAAAGTTAAGTAATAACGCGAACCCCTCCCATCCCCCATCCACAGCACGGCCATTTATTGACAGATTTTTTTCTCTTGTACAAACTTTGTAGTCCTTGCCCTAAAGACTTTAACTTCCAAATGTGTATCCAATGCAACAGCCGGTTCATGAGTAGAAGATTTTTTAAGATGTACCCAATTTACCCCCTTTTTGGCCCTTTATGGGACCCCAAAGGGAGATAACTCCATGATTTGTACAAAATCTGAAGTAGCTTCCTATTAGGATGCTTCCTGCCAAGTTTGGTTGAAATCCGTCCAATGGTTCTTAATAAGAAGTTGAAAATGTTAAGTTAACTAATAACGCGAACCCCCCTCCCATACTCCATCCCCAGCACAGCCATTTCTGGACGAATTTTTTTCTCTTGTACAAACTTTGTTGTCCTTGCCCTAAAGACTCTAAATATCAAATGTGAATCAAATCCAACAGCTGGTTCATGAGAAGAAGATTTTTTAAGATGTACCCTATTTAACCCCTTTTTGGCCCCTTATGGGGCCCCAAAGGGAGATAACTCCATGATTTGTACAAATCTGAAGCGGCTTCCCATGGGGATGCTCCCTGCCAAGTTTGGTTGTAATCCGTCCAATGGTTCTCAAGAAGAAGTCGAAAATGTTAAAAGTTAACGCACGACGGACGACGACGGACGAAACACGGTCGCAATAGGTCACCATGACCTTCGGTCAGGTGACCTAAAAATGCTTGAGGAAACATAGTGGAAAATGACGAAATTGCTTGCAAAAAGCAATTTCTTCATTTTTCTCAAAGTTTTCCAAGCAAAAATGGAAAGATTTTTAAAACTTCATCAACTTGACGTTGTCGTCTAGAACAGTCCAAATTTCAAATTAGAACAGTCCAAATTTCAAATTAGAACAGTCCAAATTTTTGCTGTCTGGTAACCGTTTAATCTGTGGACGACCAAGACGTCTTTGTTTGATGTTGTGTTGCAAATCTATTGAATTTAGAAAAGACAAAATGACCCTTTCCCAAACGGCAAAACTTTAATATGATCCATTTCAAAAGCTGCTACAAATGACAAATGGATGCTATCAAAGATATGATTTGTGTAAAATATAGCATAGAAAATATCGAAACAAAAGGAGAAACTGCTGGTTATCAGCAGTTTCTTCTTTTGTTTCAATGTTTTCCTAAGCCTTTTCTATTAGAGACGTCAAAATCAAGTCTTGTTTGGGAAAGGGTTAATGTCTAAAATGTAAATAAACAGCCTTCACACGCGCCATTCTTTGAAGTTACAATGTAACTCTTGTTCATTCAGGTAGTCCACCCCTACCCAGATTCTTCGGCTAACGTCGTAAACATTCAGCAGCGGAAAGGGTAAATCTTTCATAACTTGCAGTGTTCTCCCCAGGTTAACAAGTATCTGGTGTTGTATGCAACACATAAAGTCCCCTACCGGCTTCACATTGACTCAATATGGTAATCAATAATTAAGTTAGCTTGCTTAGTTATTAAGTTATTGCAGGATCCATTTTTGCCATATTTTCACTATTTCCGTTACCATAGCAACCGCACTTTTCGTCAAAGAACAAAGATAAAATGATGTGCATAATCTACACATTGCCATCTAGTCATATACCAAGTCTCATCAAATTAGCTTGCTTACTTATTAACTTATCGCAGGATCCAATATTTTTTGCCATATTTTCACTATTTCCGTAACCATAGCAACAACAATTTTAATCTAAAAACAAAAATAAAATGATGTGCATAATCTACACGTTGCCATATAGTCATATACCAAGTCTCATCAAACTAGCTTGCTTAGTTATTATCTTATCGCAGGATCCATTTTTTGCCATATTTTCACTATTTCCGTTACCATAGCAACCGCACTTTTCGTCAAAGAACAAAAATAAAATGATGTGCATAATCTACACATTGCCATCTAGTCATATACCAAGTCTCATCAAATTAGCTTGCTTACTTATTAACTTATCGCAGGATCCCATTTTTGGCCATATGTTCACTATTTCCGTAACCATAGCAACAACAATGTTAGTCGAAAAACAAAAATAAAATGATGTGCATAATCTACACATTGCCATCTAGTCATATACCAACTTTCATCAAAAACGCTTGTTTAGTTATTAAGTTATCGCGGGATCCAGATTTGAGCGGACAGACGGACGGACGGACGGACGGAGGGCAAACCTATAGTCCCCTCCGGTGTGAACACCGGTAGGGGACTAATAAGCTGCATAGGCCCCACTACAGCTTCATGTAAATAAGTTTAATGCCACTACAGCTTCACAAGTGCTCCACAGCTTAATTTTTTCAAAATAGTCACCAAAAATAGAGGAATTTTGAGGTATTTCATGTCTAAATGTGATAAATAATACATTTTTAAGATTGAAAGTGTAATAACTATGTATAAAAACATAATTGGAAAAGAAGAAATTGCTCAAAATGAGCCATTTCTTCTTTTTCCCATATCGTTTTTATTCACAATTATAAGCATGAACACTGCGTTTCAAGGACAGATACTTTAACAATTTGCCACTACAGCTTTAAATTATTCTGTGGAGAACCCTGACTTGTAACATGTCTGTTTAGATCACTATTGTAAGTGTGATGCTTTACATATTACTTATTAAGTAATCCTAGTTTTGCAGACCCCAATAGAGCATTTCGTCGGTGTAAATGCAAAACCTCGTATGTCGATTCTCGAGATTTTCAAAATAACAACTTGTGCGCCTAGTCTAGACAATTCTTGCAGGTTTTGAGATATTTTCACTGATCAGTATTAATGATACATTATTTGTGAATAATATGTCCAAATTTCAAGTAAATCATTTTAGTTTGGGGAAAGTTATTACACTTTTATCCCTCCCCTTTAAATTTTTCCAAAATCGATATACGAGGTTTTGCATTTACAACGACGATTTGCAATATCAAAGATTTATTAAACAGTGACAAGCCTTTGACAAACTAGAGTGAAAAAGTTTCGGAACATAGAGAAAGAAAACAATAAATTGCTGGTTATCAGCAGTTTGTTCATTTTCCTCACTATTTTCTAAGCTCTTACATATGTATTTTCTAAAACTTGTGCCATACATTATTTTGTTGCTTGTGACCCCAGCAAAATTTAATGATTACCAGCATATTCTCTATCTGTCATTGTCATCTAGAATTCTAGACCACAAAGTTGTAGGTGTATTTCTGTTCACTTATGCATCTCACTTAACACTTTCCCAAACAAGACCAAGTTTTGACGCCTATAATTGAATAGGCTTTGGAAAACATTGAGACAAAAGAAGAAACTCCTGATAACCAGCAGTTTTTTCCTTTTGCCTCAATATTTTCCATGCTATATTGTATACTAATTCTATCTTTATCAACATCCTTTTTGTCGTCTGCAGCTCCTTTGAATTTGGAGCACCCTAAAATTTTGTTGTATGGAAAAGGGTTAATTTTGGATTTAAGACCATGCAGAAATCTGTAATTTCAAAGGTTCTAAGATAGACCTGACCTGTTTATGCTATTTTATACTGCACCACTTTTCTTTCAGAAGCCTTTTAGCAAATGCACAAGCACAAGACTAGTTACCATGTCACAGTCTTACCTCAGGCATGCACTGACTGAATTCTGCATGAAAAATGGTATGATATAAAACATAGCGTGAAAGAGTCTATAATCTATAACACGGTGGGGATTGTGCATGCTGGGATGGATAACGAATATGGAGTATACGGACAAAATTTGCCTCGCTTCAGGTAAGAAATTGTGCAATAATTTTCTTATTTCTGCTCCAATTTTCAAGCGGTTTGTTGCATGTACCCCGCATTAGTGAGCTCTTTCCTCGGATATATGACTCGTTTGTAGAATCTCTGTACTTTGTCCAAAAATTGATCCCAACCGACCAGAAAAACGACAAAAAATTCAGGCCCTTTTTCTAGTCGGTTGGGATCGGTTTTTGAGAAAAGTACATGGAAGTTCCAGATAAATAATATGTCTGAGAAAAGGGCTCAGTAAGACGGAGTACATGCAACAAACCACATGAAAATTGACGCAGAAATAAGAAAGTTATTGCACAAATTCTTACCTGAAGCGTGGTTAATTTGGCCGTAGTCGTTACCATTTCGCTTTCTGGTCGGTTGGGACAATATTTCGGAAAAAGTATCATGAGTTATCTAATATGTCATATATCCGATGAAAGAGCTCGATAAGGCGGGGTACATGCAGCAAACCCCTTGAAAATTGATACAGAAATAACAGAGTTATTGCAAAATGTCTTACCTGAAGCGAGGCGAGTTGGCATCAAATTTGGTGCAAAAAATAGACTTGAGTTTACCGTTATGTTTTGATAAACCGTCGGTGTTGTTATAACATCTAGTAACTACGGTTTGATTCAAGCCGTAGTTACGAGATTTTATAACAACACCAACGAAATACTATTTATTTGTCCGAAATTACGTCACGGTTAAGTTAACTTGATAAAATCGTTCCCTATTGTCGGTAGTCGTTATCCATCCCATCATGCACAATCCCCACCGTGTATAAGTACAATCATCATTTCAAACACAACCAAACATCTTAACCCTTTCACAATCAATAACTTTCATGTCACAAGTCGCGCTTCAACAACAGATATTTTTCTATATTTTTAACCTTAACCCTTTCCAAAACAATACCTAGTTTTGATGTCCTTAAGGGAAAATGCTTGGGAAAACATTGAGACAAAAGAAGAAACTGCTGATAACCAGCAGTTTCTCCTTTTGCCTCAATATTTTCTATGATATTTTGTACATAAATCCAATCTTTATCAACATCTACTTTGTCCTGTGCAGAGGCTTTTAAACTGGATAACCCTCAAATTTTGTTGTTTGGGAAAAGGTTAAATACGTTGTCTGTATTGCCTTTGAAGTTAACATTTTTTTACTTTTTAGAAAGGGTTAAACAGATACATAATTATTTCCTACCAAGATGTGAAATCCGCTTAAACTATATTATTAGCAAGAGGTAAATGCATGAATACATGTATTAGCTTAGCCACAACACTTGACAAAATCATTGACAGACATTGTGACCAGACTTTTATCAACATCAATGCATTAACATCTTACATAAGTACTATATGTACGATTTTGGTGGAAGCAACGACGACGAGGACTGCACGCAGCAAAAAATTGACTGGACAATTCTTTGCTACGACCATTCTGCGTCTTTTAGAACACCAGAAGCACGTAAGACAGAAGTACAGAGCATGTACAGCATGTACGACAGGCGTGCATGTGACGCAGGGAACGATATACTGAAATTCCCGAAAATTCACAAAGAATATGTACCTTTCTCGAAAGAGATACATACTTATGACCTGCTTTGGATGTACATATTTTGAGGCGCTCTTACAACCTGTTGTGCATCTTTATAAATCATGCGATTTTGCAGAATTTTTAAAAACATACGATTTGAAAAGACGCATGACGGGTTGTAAGAGAGGCTTTAGTCATACACATGTGAAAAAATATCCAGCAGTGCTTAACTGTGTAAACTTCGATTGGCAATAAAGAAAGAGTTCAAAACTGCTTTTGATTGAATTTTCTGATGAAGTGATAGAAAAATTTTAACCATTTGATCAATGCTAAACAAAGTTCAAGCAATCATGCACAGAGAAGGTTAATTTGTCTAAACTTAAAAAGATCAGAACAAAAAACTTTGGAAAAACAAGAGCAAAAGAGAAGAAAATTTACTTCGAATAAATTGTTCTTCCTTTTCACAGTTTTCTTAATGTCTATCATGGTTACATTGCTTACACTATAAATCATGAAGGTAACAGAGAATACTCTCATTACAGAGAAAGAAAATTGAATAGCCATAAAGCATTTATTATTCAATATGAAAAAGTACTTTGCTGCCAAACATGGAGAGCTGGAAGTTTAAATGCAAACACATAGATAATCATCAAGAAACACATATCTGGGATCTTGGTCAGGTGTACAGTTGTATATGCTTTCAAACTTCTGACAGTTCCATGTTTGAAGATTTTAGATGTTTATCAATTTTTTTACATCATTTCAATGTAATGATAGTAAAACAAGTTCATGCCAATGATTGTAGTTTAAACTTAATTAAAATGAATCCATGTATTGACCTGATAAATTGTGTCATATTGTCATTTACATTCTAAAACACTGTACCACAGTTTATTCAAGCAGCGTTTTTTCTCCTTTGGACAGGTCCGTAAAAAGGACCCGTTCCCAATGCCAAATAGGGTAATTTTTTCCCAAAATCTGAAAAGAAAATTCCCAATGCAAAAGTTATTCCTTCTTTTTGAATGAAATTTCACTCATTCCCTTTCATATGTTGAGAAAAAAGTATCCAGTGGCAAACTGGAAGTCCCTTCAGTTGATTTCATATAGTTAACTATGCACAGGACTCAATTTTTGTTGGAGTCTGTGATGAAAATATTTTCCCAATTTTTGACAAAGCAACGCATTTTCCCCAAATTTGCCTGGTTTCGGACCCGTTCCCAAAACTACGAGAAAAAATGCTGTCAAGGTGCAGTTACAACATTTTCTAACAAAACCAACAATATGACAATTTATATTAACCCTTTCCCAAACAAAACAGTTTTAGGGTTCTTCAATTTAAAAGCTGTAGAGGGCGACAAATTGGATCTTCATAAGAATGGAGTTTATGTACAAAATATCATAGAAAATATTGAGGCAAAAGGAGAAAATGCTGGTTATCAGCATTTTCTTCTTTTTCCTCAATGTTTTCCCAAGCCTTTTCTATTGGACATGTCAAAATCAGGTCTTGTTTGGAAAAGGGTTAAATTCTCTTTTGCTTGTCTTTATAAGACTTAATAATAGTTGTCAAAACAGCAGAGTACTTATTTCAAATGATCATTTCAATAGAACTTAACAACATTAAACTCACCGGAGCCTGATTCTAAAAAGTTTGGTTAGAGCTAACTAATTATTAAATACCTGTTTTGATTATATTTTACTGTGATTATAGGAAAATTTGACCAAAATAGGAATTCAGCCAATTGGTTAACACTAACCAAATGTTATAAAATCAAGCCAAGATCTATGTCATTTGCCCTACGATTTCTAATCATTCATTTGAAAACTTCAGTCAGAAATTTATTTCATTCAACACTATTTTGTTTCGGTTATCTGCTTGGAAATTCAAAGGAAGACCTATCTTCATGCCAAATCAAAGTCTTACTGATCAAAACAATTCATAATTTTACAATTTAGAGTAAAAACATTCAAAATTTAAAATCAACTTTATCAAAAACTCCCAACAAACTTCAAAGTCTAGATATATCGTCAACTACATCGGCGTGACAGTAAAATTTTCGAAATCAAATTCACAAATTTACTTTTTCAAATACCATGTATACTGATGATATATCACAACTTTGAATAAATTCATTGGAAATATTAGCTTGAACGATGAAAACCTGAGAGAAAAACATTTACTGATGCGGATACCAAAGTTGATCATGTCCCAATCTCATGAAATTATTTGACAAAACAGGACTGTAATTCATCTTTGATATAAACATGCTTGCAAATGTTTTATCTACTCAGATTGAAGCCTGATACCTGTTTGGTTGTGTAGATTCTTTATATTTGCTGTTATATACTTTGTTGTTATATTTTGTTGTCTAAAACTGCTTTATCTCCCAATCCTGAAGAATAAATCAAAACGCAAGTTTATTCACTAAAATAACACAACAACAAAAGACTTAAAATGTTTTTGTTTGAAATCTTTATTCCTTTATTTATAATATTAACAAATCAGAAATAAGCATTATTCATCTTACAATCAAAGCAAATGAGTCCAGTTATGTGATCACACTTCCAATCATTAACTCTTTAGTTACCAGCATTTTGTCCATTTAAAAAAAAAAATGTTACAACTATGTACAACTATGTAGTTACTGTGTTTTCAAACATGACCACGATTTATTCTGAGTCATTACAAAACTTTTCTTGTAAAACTAACAAGAGCTGTCCCAAGACAGCGCGCTCGACTTTCTAAGTTGCTTAGTATAAAGGGGGCATAACTCCAAATATAGTGGAGCCAGGGTCATGGGCCCTGGTAGTAAGGTAGAGGGTGTGATGGTGAATAAGTATTCCAAGTTTGGGTTGAATCCCTTTGATAGTATGGAAGTTATTGATGTTTAAAAAAAACTTTAACCTTTGTTGCAACGCCAACGCACGGGTGACAGTATAAGCTCTCATTTTCTTCGAAAAGTCGAGCTAAAAAGGCATAAATTGAAATTAAACTCAAAATGAATAAGGGTTAATGAAACAAGAGCTGTCTTTGGACAGCAAAGCGCGACTATCAATTGCTTGCTGGATAGTGAAAAATTCTAAGTCTGAATAGGTTAAAATTCTATTAAATTAAATGCTAGAGTAACAAATCCTTGCCTGAGGCTGATATAATGGTCACAGAAGCATGTGCAAATTTTGAAAGCAATAGCTGTTAAGGTTTACAGACCCTCATTAAAAACACCACTTTGAAGCCATTCGAAATGCATCAAGTTACACACACTTGTAAATACACTTCACATAAGTTGATTCACCGTGCCAGATTACAAGATTATGCTTCAAGAAGAAAATGATTTACAAATATTATTTTACTCTTTATTCATATGCAAGGGAGGTAATTTTGAACATTTCAATTTTGTCAAATATTTCCATATAAGTATGCATTAATTCAAAATTCTTAACCATACAAAATGCTTATGAATTTTGTACCCCTAGTTTCTGCAAGCAGCCTTCTTTGACTCTAATAGAGGGGGTACAAGCATGCAATTAAAGTATGGTTTGTACCCCCAGATTTGAAAGTCAGCGGAAACCCTACTCCCTTTGTGTTTGAATATTTACTGTGTCATGCGCTTGAAATTTTGTGAAATTATATCACAAAAATTCTCCCACATTGGGATCCAAAATCTCCCACATTGGACTTTTTAAAAGTTGACAAGCCTGCAACCTTGCATGGGAAAACTTAACCCATTACTGGTCCAGACGACACAATTTTAGAATAAGACATCCCTAATAGAAAAGACTTCGAAAAACATTGAGACAAAAGAAGAAACTGCTGATAATCAGCAGTTTCTTCTTTTGTCTCAATATTTTCTGAGCTAGCCTATGTCATACACAAATCTTATCTTTATCAACATTGATTTTGTCATCTGCAACAGCTTTCAAATTGGACCGCCTTAAAATTTTGTCGTTTGGGAAAGAGTTAACCTATAATAATGAGTACCCTTTGTAAAGTAACATAAAAATCTGTTGCTGTTGGGCCTCTGTTGTCTGTAAAAAGTTTATATGCCTTCACCAAACTGTAGCCACAAGTAAATCTGAAACATACAATGAAAAACTTACAATTTAACGTTTTCAAGACAAATGGGTTTTAAAACAACCAGTTTTGAAAATTCTTTATATGTCGTTAGTTGAAAAGTATTTCAATTTTTCTCTGATGAAATTCGCTGTGTGGTATGTTGAAGTCGTTCATTTACATCAGAGCACACTACGGTGCCACTACCATTCAAAAACAACGAAAAGTAGGCTACCATGGCTGTTCAGGTGAGGGTTGTTGCAAAACATTGCCTATAAACCTTTTAGAAATACTTTTTGGTGTTAAATTTTTCACCAGGTATGACAATAATTTTAAATGGTTCATTGATCATCATCGGTATCATAAGGCGTTTATGATCGTACTGAACAAACTGTCAAAGCGCCACAAATTGTGTCGAACTTTCCATTGTTTTTGAATGCCAGAATGGTAGTGCGCTCTGATGTAAATGAGCGACATCAACATATCAAAGAGCGAATTTTATCAGTGAAAACTTGGATTATTTGAAAAGGGAAACCCGAAAAGATAGAAACAATGTTTGACTTACTATACAGGGTTCCCACTGACTTTAAATCTGGGGCCGGGTGAAAAGTCATTTATCTATCTATATATACTGCCTAACTCCCCTTTCGGGTAT
This sequence comes from Fragum sueziense, assembly GCA_963680895.1. Taxonomy (NCBI): domain Eukaryota; kingdom Metazoa; phylum Mollusca; class Bivalvia; order Cardiida; family Cardiidae; genus Fragum; species Fragum sueziense. Next base: position 4,885,809 of record OY804605.1, on the reverse strand, counting down.
TACTGGCAGGTGCGCGTCTGTGCTGGAATAAAAACTGTTAGTCATTGGTTAGAGTGCCAAATTTTAAAAGTATTGTGAGTGTTAGATTAAAAGAGCTGATAAAACATTTTGGTCATTCAGGGACGGCTCACTATCTGAAACGAATCGAGACTCCTTTTGAACGCTGCAATATCAGGTTGCTGTACAATTGTTTCTGGTAGGCTGTTCCATAGTATCACTGTGTAGGGAAAAAAAGAATATTTAAAGTAGGCTGCATTTGTATGGATCTGTCTGAAAGATGCTGTGTGCATATGTCGGGTGGTCCTCACTGGTCTTTCGAGATAAGCTGGTACGGGCACTGCAACAAAATTATTATAGATTTTATAAAACATGGTGATTCTGGAAATGTCTCGTCTGTATTGTAGAGTTTGCCAGCCAAGCTCCTTCTGCATGCAGGTAACACTGTCGTAATAAGAAAAATTATTTTGAACCCATCTTGCTGCTCTTCGTTGTACTTTTTCCACTTTGTTGATATAGGTTTTTGTGTAGGGACTCCAAACTGTTGATGCGTATTCTACCTGTGGTCTAACTAAAGTTTTGTAAGCTGTTTCTCTGATCTTCTTATTTTTAGTCTGGATGTTTCTGCGGAGAAAACCTAAAGTTTTATTAGCATTTGAAGTTATATTGTCAATGTGCTTGTTCCAGGAAAGATCTCCAGATATTGTAACTCCTAGGTATTTGGCATTGTCCACAGTCTCTAGTATTTGTCCATGTAATCTATAATCAAAGGAAATCTTTTTCTTCTTTTTAGTAATATTTAGGACAATGCATTTGCTGGGGTTAAACTCCATTTCCCATTTTTTCTCCCACTGCATTAACTTGTCTAGGTCTTCTTGTAGGGTCAAACAGTCTTGCTTGTTGTTTATAGCTAAGTAAACGGCAGTGTCATCTGCAAACAAACGAACTTGGGATGTGATGGTATTAGGAAGGTCATTTATATACAAAAGAAACAAAAGAGGGCCAAGTACAGATCCCTGAGGCACTCCAGACGTGACTGGTACTTCTGATGAGCATCCGCCTTCTAAGACTACTTTTTGTGTTCTGCCTATAAGAAAAGATTTAATCCATAAAAGGGTAGCATTGTTTACACCATGTTCCTGCAATTTATACAAAAGTTTTAAGTGGCTAACTTTGTCAAAAGCCTTGCTGAAGTCTAACAAAACTAGATCAGTTTGTTTTCCTTCAGTTAGGTTTCTGGCAAGATGGTCGGTCAGTTGAAGTAGCTGGGTTTCGCATGAACGCCTTTCTCTAAAACCATGCTGCAAGTCATAAAGGATATTATTGTTGTCAAAATGTTTAGTTAGATTGGAGGCTACAATATGTTCTAGAGCTTTACACAATATACATGTTAAAGAAATGGGTCTGTAGTTTGCAGGATCTTCTTTGTTTCCTTTCTTGAAGAGTGGAGTCACGTTTGCTTTTGTCCAAACCTGGGGAAGAGTGCCTGTGTCTAGGGATTTCTGAAAAAGAATTTGTAAGATAGGGGAAATTTGATAACATAAGTTTTTTAGTACAAGAGGTTTGATGTTGTCTGGTCCTGCTGCTTTATCAGGTTTCAAGTTGGAAATAAGTTTTTGTACTCCACTAGTGCAGATGGTAATGTTCGGCATAACTGGGTATTTGCTGTAAGAGGAAGAAAACACATTTTGTCTTATAGATGAAAGGCAGGACTGAGCCAGGGAAATTGGTGTCATTGGAGTGAAGACTGACTGAAACTGTCGATTTAGAATATCCGCCTTTTCCGTGTTGTCCGATTTGATGGAACCTGAAATTTTATCGAGAAGGATTTGATAGCATATGTATACCCCCAGGCCCTCTATATGAAACATAGAAGGCTGCTTGCAAAATTGGGGGTACAAAATTGAATTTGGGGGTGAAAAAACCCTCTGGGGGGGGGGGGGGGTCGGGAACCCAGATTATACACACCCCTATCACATTTAATAAATTAAAACCAACAAGATCATGTAAATGCATTTGAGTATTCATTAAATTTACAAGAAATACGACATTCAATGCCCCATTGTTTAACAAAGAGCGAAGTTTTACTTTTAGATCACTGGAGCGAATATATTTGGGGACGAATTGACTTGATTAGAAAGTCGGTGGTGTATCGAAATTCAGCGACACAAATATATGCACTCATCTGTGAGATAATTATTCGTTGCTTTGGGGATTCTTACGTGAATTCCTTTCTCTAAAAACGACGAGATCACAAAAGAAATATTCGGCTTCGTCGTCGTCCTTTTTGCTTGAGAAAACTGTAACGTCAGGTTTGTTGTAAGACAGTCAAAAAACAAACGTTAATTTAGCGAATCTTGAACCCGCCGTTTGAACACTTGTCCAAAATAAATGTAGGCCTATCCAAAATAAAAAGAAGCTAAGGACCAAATAATTAGCCTTCTAACCATTCACAAGAAAATATCTGTCTCAAATGGTCCTGTTAATAGAAAAAGGTTCCAGAAAATATTGAGACAAAAGGAAAAAGGTTCCAGAACATATTGTGACAAAAGAAGACAAGGAGGCGCTCTACATGCAGGTTTTTTCAGTCTGAGCGGAAGGTGCCTGGCCTTTTGTAGGGGGAAAAACAAGCACGTGAAACCGTTGAAGGGGAACAAAATTTTCAAGGTAAATCTCAATATTCGGGGGAAAACTGCATGATTTTAAAGATTTTTTTCTGGGGAAAGGGGCCTTTTGTCAAGTAGTAGTAGTAAATTTTTATTTACAAAGTCGGCACATATTAACAACAGGCAACATAAGCTCTAAAGAGCTTTTAACACCGACTTGGATGCATAAAGTATACATGTAGACATAAAACAATTTTGCATATAAGATGAAAGACATACAATTCATTTAAAACAATAGTACAAATGTTATAGTATTTTGTGGTGTAGGGGAGGTAACCAATGATGGATAGGCTAACCCGTTCATCATTTGTTGTCTCCCTTACTCATTTTGCAAACAGGACCACACAGGTTATATTAGTTGATGGAGAGAAAATATTATCACTACTCAGTTAACTAAAAGAAAAGGATTCAAGATAAAAATCTTTATAAATATTAAAGTTGACTTACATCATTTGTTGCATGTAGATCATTACATAAAAGCGAGTTTTAAATCTAAAGTTTGGCAGGGGGACAGTTTATGTCGGACAGAGCCAGCAGTCCAACATCTACAGTCTCCCTCCAGTAAAATCTCAAGCTCATACTTTATCCAAGCAGGATTAAAAATGCATTTTTATATTTAATAATTACTGTAAGACCTATCACAGATTCTTGTGTTATATATAAAAATAAATGATTATGAAAGACCTAAAGTGAATAATTTGACAAAAAAAGCATGGCACAATGATATTAAAAATTCTGTTATTTTATATAGGTATCAATTTAAGAAAATGAATTCCCACCCCTTGCCATGGATAGTGTTAAACTCCACTAACAAACATGACAGAATCCTTCAAAGAGGCCAAACAACCTCTCCAAGAAGGCCCACCCCCTTACAAATTATAAATAATCACAAAAATTAACAATGCTGTTACAAATGGACAAATTATAAATAATGGTAAAAATTAATAATGCTGTTACAAATAGGCACTGTCAAAGCTGTTTAGCATTGGTAGTAATGGGCTTTAAAACCTTTCCCAGATTGCAAAGAATTTGACTGTTTGCATTTTTAGAGTAGGATCAAGTATTGAGACAATCTATGTCAGAGTAGGAGAAGTTTGTATCAAATAGCACAAGAAGAGACAAGGGGGGAAAGTAAGAATGTGCTGACTGTCAGCAATTTCTTCCTTTATCCCCATATCCTCCCAGTCTTCCTTTTGGGGCGTCAGAGATTTAATTTGGGAGAGAGTTTTAATAGCACTTTTAGCACAAGCAAATGGTAAAGGCAGAGGAGAGCACATTTTAACTAAACTTCAAAAGCAACAAAAATGCAAACAAAAGCAAACAAAAGCAGGCAAAAGCTGAAACAATAGGATTTGAAGCAAAAATAAAGGAGGGAGATTTGTCATTCAGGGTCACAGCAGCAGTCTGACTTTATAAATAGATTTAGCAGAAAGTTATTGACTGCATGATGAGCAGCTACACTTGTCTCCTTGCCATTGATTTATAAGGCTTCTGAACTGGTCTAAAGAGGCTGCTTCTCTGAAATGTCCAGGAAGAGAGTTCCAGAGGACTGCTGCTGCATACCTGAATGACTTTCTTCCGTACCTTTCTGTTCTTGGTTGTGGTATTTCTGCTGTCATCTTGTTCCTAAAATCATATTGAGAGTCTTTATAATTTATAAGATCATGAAGGTATTTGGGATTTAGCTGATTTAGTACTTTATAAGTTTCTATAGCAATAGATCTCAGTCTCCTTACTTTAAGTGATGGCAATCCAGATTTCCTGAGTAAGAATTCATAGTCATTTTCATAGTCTTCATAAATGAATCTCAAAGCCCGTTCCTGAATTTTTTCAATCTTTTTAGTATTAGTTTCATTTGTGAAATGCCAAGTCAAAGGGCAGTAATTAAAATTTGACATAATAAAAGAGTAATAAATAGTAAGTCTACCTAGCCTGTTTAGATGTTTTCCTATTCTTTTAAGGACATTTAATTGTTTTGATGCCTTTCTACAGATGTTGCTTACATGAGAGTTAAAATTGAGGAGGAAATCTAGATTGACACCAAGTAATTTCACTTCATCTTCACTACAGATTTTGATATTATGAAAATTAAATTCTAACTCAAGTTTTTTTGTCTTATTGCCTAATGATATTGCTTGGAATTTTTCTGGGTTTGCCTTCATTTGATTTATAGAGAACCAATTAATAAGGGAGAGGCTTTCATTTTCTAAAGTTTCCACTAAGTCAGAGATTGAGTCGCTGGCATATGATAGAGTATTGTCGTCTGCATAATTGTAAAGGGTTGATTTGTTTACAAAATGGAAAATATCATTGATAAAGATATTGAAAAGGACAGGTCCCAGAATGCTTCCTTGAGGTACTCCTTTGATAATTTCTTGGAATTCACTACATGTTTTGCCAATTTTTACGCATTGTTTTCTGTTTGAAAGATAACTATTTATAAGATTTGTTGCAGATGACGATAGTCCATAATGTTCCATCTTTAAAAGAAGTAAATCATGCGGTAGGCAATCAAAGGCTTTTGAGAGGTCCATTAAAATAGCGGCTAAAAATTTATTTGAGTCTAGACATGACTTCCAATCTTCGACTATCTTTAATAATGCTGTATTACATCCATAGCCTGGTCTAAAGGCACTTAAGAAAGGGTGGAAAACATCTTTAAAATGTTGCATGATTTGTTCATATACTACTCAAAGTTTGCTAAGCACCAAAGATTTTGGTGATAATATTTCTGGTACAAATATAATATCCAATTGAAAAATGTATAAGATGATTGCTTTAATGTATTTAATACACGAATCAAATAACGTTGTACTTCACTCATCATTTTAAAGTGTATTGTGAACAGGAAAAGAAACGAACCCATGAAAATGAGTTGGTGCATTTAAATGGGTGGGGTAAACTTTTTTTTATTTCTCGTCTCAAACGATTTTGTTGCTGCTTTTTGTTTGACCAGGAACTTTATGGAGTTCAACGATAGTCTTAAACCACACGTCAATGTTGTCACGTGATCTTCAACAGTTCTTTAACCAATTAGACCTTTGCCTGGGACCGAGTTGGCACCTTCATACACAGTATCCCATACAACGTTTTGGTTACGCAATTTATCATGGGATATTGACCTTTGATTTACACTAGACGTACCTACAACTGTTAAGGTCTAGAGAATCAAAGATTCAGCCAACACTAGTGATACACTCACTTTCCCTATGGGTAAACATTAAGAGTGTCGCTTATTTTGAAGCCCATCGTTCATTGAAACGATCTTGTCTCCAACGATTTCAGCAATTAAACACATCCCAGTACCTATATTCTCCCAAAAGTGCGTTGGGTCCGTCATACCATGACTCTTGAGAACATAAACTACGACCCTTTTTTCTTTGACGATTTCTCTGTACACCACATTCTAGCAATATCCGAAAAATGCATTTTTGACATTCTGGATGCTTTAAACTTTGAAAGTGGTCTACCGTGAACGCAATTACGGTTACTGGTGTAGTCCATTGCAATTCCACTGGTTTTTGCGACTGGCGCGTACTGCACAAGTCATCCAATGTACCAATAGTGATTTTGCTGTCGACCAATGTGATATACAGACCACAAGCTGGTCGACAAAACAAATGTCCGCTTTTCATTATTTCACATTACCTTCAAAGAGTCTTCAAGTGATTACTTGTGTTGCTACACTGTTCTAAAAAAACAGTACGGAGGCAATTAGAGGGGTTGTTACCAGGCCAGAACAGCTACTGCAGCACTACGGTCATAAAATTTCGACGCCGAGAGACCACATAACTTATCTTTGACTTTGTCTATGAATGTCAACAGTTACGGAAGGAGTTTTGAACAAAGATACAGGCAAATTGAATGCTACAATGAATTGATATGGCGATTTAAACGTGCCAAAATAACAAGTTACCCCACCCACCTTTAAGGTGCTACGCATCTGAACTTGTGCGTAGGACTACCTTGCCAAGCTTTAATGTGATTTCATTGATCTGAAACATGATATCGAGGTACAAAAATGTGAACATTTAGGTTCAGAAAAAATTTGGAACACGACTCTATCTCTAGTAAGTCCCTTCATTTCGCGGGTTCTCCTCTTTTCATCCGAATTTTAACTGATTCAAACGAACTAAATGTGTTGAAATTTCTTCAGTTATCTTGAAGATGCATTAGACCTACACGTTACACATATTTGACATGAAAATTGCGTTAAGGATACAAAATATCAACGTTCAAACTTTTGGTGCTTAGCAAACTTTGAGTAGTATATATAGCTCTTTCAAAGACTTTGGACATAACAGGGAGAAGGCTGACTGGTCTGTAGTTGCTTTTGTCCAGTAGGCTGTTCTTTTTGTGGATTGGTACTACTTGTGCAATTTTCATGTTATCGGGGAAAGATGATTCAGAAAAACTACGGTTTATGAGGTCGGTTAAAGGTTTGGTGACAATAGGCGAACATATTTTAAGCATTTTGATCGAGAGTCCATCATATCCTGTAGCCTTTTTTATATTCATAGTTTTAATTTGTTTGGCAACAAAATCATCACTTATTGGTTTGAATTCTAGTTTTTCATCTATGCTTGTATTTTCATTGATTTTCTTAATGCTGTCGTGGCTTCCATCTATTTTAGTTGTCTTATTTCCAATATCCTTAGCTACATTTATATAAAAATCATTGAAAATATTACTTATTTTTTGTTGGTCGGATACAAGTGTCTCATTTTCTTTAATAATTAGGTCTTTTTGGCATATAGTACCTTTATTTGTAAGAAACGGTTTAATAGTTTTCCAAAAATCTCCTTCTTTTGGTCCTCCAGAACATCTTTGTAAAAAATAGTTTTGGATTGATTTCTTTTTTATTTTGTTAACATAGTTCCTCATGATTCTGTAGCTTTCCCAATTCTGTGAGGATTTTTCTCGTAAATATTTGTTATACAACATTTTCTTTTTATAAACGGCTTTCCGGAGGCATGAGTTCATAAAAGGGGCCGGTTGTAAAGGTAGTTTTCTTGTTTTAATAGGTGCATATTTATCAAAAGTATTCATTATAGTTTCAGTGAATTTTTCTGAGGCTCCATTTAAGTCCTCATTTCTTATAAAGCTAAAATCTTTTCCCCTTAGTTCACTTAGAAAATCTTGTTCATTGAAATTTTTGAAGCTTCTGTATTTTATATATCTGTCAGATTTTTGTTGTATCTCAGTTTTCAGTTGGAAACCTATCATATTATGTACATCACTCAGTCCACAGTTAAAATTACAAGTGCTTCCTATGTTTATTGGTTTGTTTGTCAGGATTACATCAAGGAGAGAGGGTTTTGCATTTGTTGTGAAGCAGGTTGGGTTTTTTATTGCATTGGTTAGGTCAAAAATATCGCAGATATCCCTAATAGGTTGGCTCTTGTTTTTATCTAGAAAATCAAAATTTAAATCTCCAATAATCATGTAATCTTCATATTTTGTTGAGTATTTATCCAAGGTAGTCATACATGCCGAACTGAAACCAGCTGCTGACGTATTTGGCGGCTTATATGCCCCGGTAATGAGCCATTTCCTGTTGCAAAGTAATATCTCAACTGAAATTGATTCAATACCTTGAAGGGGAAGGGGAAGGGGCCTTTCACAGACCCCTGCCAAAGAAGGAGAAAACCCCAGACATGTCTGAATTGTTAGTCTTGTTGAATGTAATTTCAAAAGATCAGGCTGCGCAAACAAGCAAATGTAGGCTACGACCGTGCCTTTACAACAACTAGGAATGATTTAACCCTTTCCAAACAACAAAATTTTAGGGCACCACGGTCCAACTTCAAAGCTGCTGCAAACAACAAAATGAATGTCTAGCCCTATCAAAATATATCAGTACTTTGTGAACAATAAAGCACATAAAACAGTGAGACAAAAGGAGAAACTATTTGTTTCCTTTTGTATTAGGGACGTCGAAGTCAGTTGTTTGGGAAACTTCACAGGGTAGGCCTAAAAGGAGCATGGTTCGAAATTAGCACTTGCTCGTGGAAATATGAAAATGCAAGTTGAAAAAAAAAAACAGGAACTTGTAATTTTAATCCTTTTCCAAAACAAGACCGGCTTTTGACGTCCCTAAGAGAATAGGCTTTGGAAAACATTGAGGCAATGGGGAAAATGCTGTGACATTTCACATTTATTTCATTTTTTAAAAGTATGTCTTGATGCAAAGATTGTTTATTCTAATGCGTAGGAGAAATGCTATCAGTTTTTGGAAGTTGCTATTTATAAGCGAAAAATGCGCCTTTAAAGTTGAGACAGAAATGACAAATTCTATGTAAATCCGAACTGTTGTCCACAACAATTTGTCTAATTTTAGCACAAGAACATACATTTCTCGTAAACGGTTCAATATTTTGACTTAAAATTTTCAGAATTTCCATAAGAAAAGATGCTCTTTCAGATAAAAGTAAAATTTATGTAAAAATAATTCTGAAATGTCACTTTAAGGTAGAGAAACATTTTTTTTGACCGGAAACGAATGAATTGACATTAGTTCGGGTTGTGGTTGTACAGTTTGAAAAAGTAACATAATAAACAAGAGGACCATGATGGTCCTATATCGCTCACCTGAACCAAAATGATATGAGCAACACTTTTGTTCAATTCAATAAACATTTATGACTGTAAGACTGAAAACTAACTTATAGTCAATAAATTTGTGAAAATCAAACTCATCTGAGATCTTATGGTGCCAAACATTGTGTCCAGGTTTTTCTTGATTGATAAATAATCACAGATTCTAGAGTATAAACAAGGTCGAAAACAGCCAAAGACGGTAATTTTTTCAAATTCAAGGGCACACAATTCTCGACTTTCTGATCACATCAGACTGAAAATCTACCTCATCCAAGATATTATGGTCTCCAACATAGTGTCCAAGATTTGTCTTGATTGGTCAATAATTGAAGATTCTAGAGTGTAAACAAGATCGAAAAAACAGCCAGAAACGGCTATTTTGTTAAAATTCAAGGGCACATAACTCTCAACTTTCTGATCGGATCAGACTGAAAATCAAACTCATCCGACATATTATGGTCCAAAACATTGTGTCCAAGTTTTGTCTTGATTGATTGATAAATGTAGATTCTAGAGTGTAAACAAGGCCGAAAACAGCCGAAAAAGACAATTTTATCAAATTCAAGGGCACATAACTCTCGTCTTTCTGGTCATATCACACTAAAAATCAAACTCATCCAAAATCTTATCCTCTCAAACATTGTGTCCAAGATTTGTCTTGATTGGACAATAATTGAAAATTCTAGAGTGTAAACAAGGTCGAAAACAGTCAAAAACGACAATTTTGTCAAATTCAAGGGCACATAAGTCTGGACTTTCTTGTCTTATCAGATTGAAAATTCTAGTCATCTGAGATCTTATGATCTCTAACATTGTGTCCAAGTTTTGTCTTGATTGATTGATAAATGTAGATTCTAGAGTGTAAACAATGTCGAAAACAGCCGAAAATGACAATTTTATCAAATTCAAGGGCACGTAACTCTAGTCTTTTTTGTCAGATCACACTGAAAATCGAACTCATCCGAAATCTCATGGTCTCAAACATTGTGTCCAAGATTTGTCTTGATTGGTCAATAATTGTAGATTCTAGAGTGTAAAAAAGGTCGAAAACAGTCAAAAACGACAATTTTGTCAAATTCAAGGGCACCTAACTCTCTTCTTTCTGGTCAGATCACACTGAAAATCACACTCATCCAAGATCTTATGGTCTCAAACATTGTGTCCAAGATTTGTCTTGATTGGACAATAATTGAAAATTCTAGAGTGTTAACAAGGTCGAAAACAGTCAAAAACGACAATTTTGTCAAATTCAAGGGCACATAAGTCTCGACTTTCTTGTCTTATCAGATTGAAAATTCAACTCATCCGAGATCTTATGATCTCCAACATTGTGTCCAAGTATTGTCTTGATTGATTAATAAATGTAGATTCTAGAGTATAAACAATGTCGCAAACAGCCGAAAATGACAATTTTATCAAATTCAAGGGCACGTAACTCTAGTCTTTTTTGTCAGATCACACTGAAAATCAAACTCATCCAAGATCTTATGGTCTCAAACATTGCGTCCAAGATTTGTCTTGATTGGTCAATAATTGTAGATTCTAGAGTGTAAACAAGGTCGAAAACAGTCAAAAACGACAATTTTGTCAAATTCAAGGGCACATAGCTCTCGACTTTCTCGTCTAATCAGACTGAAAATTAAATTCATCTGAGATCTTATGGTCTCCATCATTGTGTTCAAGATTTGTCTTGATTGGTCAATAATTGTAGATTCTAGAGTGTAAACAAGGTCGAAAACGGTCGAAACGGCAATTTTGAATAATTCAAGGGCACATAACTTTTGACTTTTTCATCTGATCTGACTGAAAATCGAACTCATCCAAGATCCTATAGTCTCCAATATTATATCCAAGTTTTGTATTGATTGGGCAATAATTGTAGATGCTAGAGTGTAAACAAAGTTAAAAACAGCATTTTTCGTCATTCAGGGGCAGATAACTCCACACTTTCTGGTCCGATCTGGCCCATAATCGAACTCATCCGAGAAATTATGACCATACTTGTTTTGACAAAGTTTGGTCAAGATTGACTAATATTTGTGGATGCTAGAGTGTAAACACCAAATTGTGGACAGACGGACAGATGGACAGACGGACAGACGGACGGACGACGGACAAAAAGCGATCACAATAGCTCACCTCGAGCACTTCGTGCTCAGGTGAGCTAAAAAGTTAGAGTGAAAAATGTAACTGGTGCGTTATTTCTGAGGTTGAGTATACTAGCGAAAAAAAAGTAACTGTGTACATTTCCTTCCTAAATAACATATTAAAACATATAGAAAACGAATCAAATTTTACAGTTTGGCAAACACATGTTTTAAAACCTCAAGTTTCAATAATCGTCAGTTTGTTACCTTACTGATTATTACCGTAACAAGTTCGGAAAGTGGGTAAGGATAAAATTGAAGTTCACAAGCCATTTTCGAAAGTGCAACTATTGATATCGATAATGCTTTGCAGGAAGCAATTTCTTTCCTATGGGCCTGCTTTGCAACAACGAGGCAACTAAACCGTCACAAACGGCTCCTTAAATGTTCTTCTTTAGATGTTGACCAATACCGGGGCCAACTGGTCATGCGCTGACGTTGAATAACACATGGATCCACACGACGTTCACCAACACGGCTCTGGACGCTAGCTTGACCGTGGCCATCGGTCTGTCCAGATCGCCGTAAACGAGGCACGCTAATAAGCAATACCTTGTTCAACTTGACATTACGAAGTCATAAATGCCGTCTAAACCACTGAAGATGATGTTTTCGACGACGTTGTATCAAAACTAAACTGACACGATTTAAAAACGCAAAACACATTTTCATTAACCATTCCTTTCCTATTGCCTTGATCGGTACCATATTTGGGGACATGTATGAGAAGATGTATATGCTTCACGCCCCAGCGATTTTGTCGTGTTTTCTGTAAACTATCCGGACATCTGAACCGCCCATCACTAAATGCTCGTGTGTCTCGTGCATTCAGATCACGTGTTAAATCATTAAGATTCTTTGTGTACAAATTGCCACTTTGATTTACTTGTTGAAAACATACGAGAACAACGAAAGAAAATTGTGTACAAAATGCTGAGGTTTACTTTGCGAAAAAGAAACTGAGTTTTTTGGCTTTTGGTTTGCGGTGTTTCGCAAATGAAGGTAGCTAGACGCTTTAATGTAGCCGAATTGACGGTTCCAAGTTTTATGAGACGTGTAAACGACACGGGAAGACTTACAGACCACCCACGTCCCGGTCAGCTGCGTTTAACAAATGTATCTCAACATAATTGTATACGTTAACGTCACTAACGCAACAGATTTGTGACGGCTCAGTCTACAGCAAATTCTATTGTTGGTAATCGCGGGCGGTCTATACATCGCGACATGGTGATAAATCGCCTGTGAAAACACGGGGTTCGCTGTCGTCGTCCTATTCGATGCCAGGCTCTTGACTCAACGTGCATTTTGGCATAATCTGACGTCCATTCAGGCATTATTCGTGGCTTTAAAGGTCATTTTCTGTCCCGTTGTCTTAACAATTGTAAAATTTACAATTTTACATGGCTATACATCGGTTTTGTAAGATGTAGGAGATACCATTTGTAAAAGTACTTTTTTGCGTTTTTAAATCGTGTCAGTTTAGACGTATCACAGGACGTCCGAGACGGATGTTGCGTTCCGTATACAGATCTCTGTCCTTATGCTGAGAGAACCGAGCCCTGGAATCAACCTAGCTGTAACTTTTGTCCTTTATAATCGATTTCATAGCTGGTCATTCCGATTATGATTGATTTGTCTGAATGACGTCACGCGTGGACGTATCGAATGTGGACAGACTCGAGTGTTTTGGTTTATTTGGGGTTTACGCCGTTTTCAACTGCTATAGTCATATCGCGGCAGTGGAGCAGATAACCATTCATTTCTGTTGTTTCGGATACCAGTAGTACCACAACACCCTAGCCGAGCCTCCAGTTGCTCGCCCACATAGGTTAACGATATCAGACCATTGGTGGGTGATATTTTTGTCATGGTCAGGATTGAAATATACTAGAGGAAAGAAGAAACACAACAACTATTTTTTTGTTATTTCTCTTAATTCTTTTATGTTATTGAGTCAAAGTTGTTACTGATTATTACTTGGAACTTTATCTTGATATTGATCTTTGTGTTTACGTTAGATCATGTCTTACGTGTGAGATAACGTCAAAATAGACGTTTACACGTTTCTCACATGAAAACCTTTAAATATCCAAACTTTACATAAAACTCTTTTGATTTGAGTAGATGCACGTCGACTCGATAAAAGGCAAAAAAATTCGTTTGGATTTTATCCCTCATTTCATTATGTGATTCATTTAAAGACGTCGTCCGGTAGCAAATTGTGATGTTTACGAATGGAACATCTCAACCCGCGATTGCTGCTGACTTTGGTGTACATCGGTTGACAAAATATTGCTTGAGATAACGTCTTAGAACAAACGGAACAACTCTCAGTCGTCGGAAAAGCGGTCGTCAATGTCTAACGTCACGACCATAACGTTAGCTCATTTTAACAACGGAAACGAACAAGAGATGTTTGTAAAACATATATGCCCCCTCAAGGGCCTACATTTGATGTAGGTCAAAGTCCAAGGTCAAGTTAACAAGGTCCAAGGTCATGGTCAAATATAAAAGGTCTTGGTAGGAGGTGTCTATGAGTGAAATATCAAAGCTGTATATGTAAAAGTAAAATGAAACATAGGCCAGGTTAAAGTTTTTAAAAGTAGGCCAAATGCCAAGGTCAAGGTCATGGTCAAATGTGAAAGGCCTTGGTTGGAGGTGTCCATGTGTGAAATATCAAGGCTGTAGGTGTAAAAGGACATGATATATATGCCTGGTTTCAGTCTTTTTAAAAGTAGGTCAAACTCCAAGGTCAAGGTTGCAATATTCAAGGTCATGGTCAAATGTGAAAGGTCTTGGTAGGAGGTGTCAATGTATAAAATATTGAGACTGTATAGGTAACAGGACATGAGATATAGGCCAAGTTTAAGTTTTTTAAAAGTAGGTCAAACTCCAAGGTCAAGGTCCAAGGTCATGGTCAAAAGTGAAATATCTTGGTTGGAAGTGACCATGTGTGAAATATCAAGGCTGTATATGTAAAATGACATAAATATAGGCCAGGTTAATGTATTATTAAAGTAGGTCTAACACCAAGGTCAAGGTCACAAGGCCCAAGGTCATGGTCCAATGTGAAAGGTCTTGGTCGTAGGTGTCCATGTGTCAAATATCAAGGCTGTATGTGTAAAAGGACATGACATATCGGCTAGGTTAAAGTTTTTTTTTAAAGTAGGTCAAAGTCCAAGGTCAAGGTCACAAGGTCCAAGGTCATGGTAAAATGTGAAAGGTCTTGGTAAGATGTGTCCATGTGTGAAATACCAAGGCTGTATGTGTAATAGCACATAAGATATAGGCCCAGTATAATTTTTTTAAAAGTAGGTCAAACTCCAAGCTCAAGGCCACATGGTCCAAGGTCATAGTCGTATGTGATAGGTCTAGGTCGGAGGTTTCCATGTGTCAAATATCAAGGCTGTATGTGTAAATGGACATAATATATCGGCCAGGTTAAAGTTTTTTAAAAGTAGGTCAAACTCCAAGGTCAAGGTCACAAAGTCCAAGGTCATGGTCAATTGTGAATGGTCTTGGTAAGATGTGTCCATGTGTGAAATATCAAGGCTGTATTTGTAAAAGGTCATGAGATATATGCCGGGTTTATTTTGTTTTAAAGTAGGTCAAACTCCAAGGTCAAGGTCACAAGGTCCAAGGTCATGGTTAAATGTGAACGATGTTGATAGGAGGTATCTATGTGTGAGATATCAAGGCTGTATGTGTAAAAGGACACGGGATATAGGCAAGGTTAAGAATTAAGTGTAAAAATCAACAAAGGGCAATAACTCCAAAAATTTGATTGGCAGAATTACAGTTCTTGTGCACTGCACCTCTCCATAATGAAATCTATTCACCTGTAAAGTTTCATGATTCCACCTTACATATTTTTTGAGTTGTGCTCCGGACAAGAATTAAGTTATAAAATCAACAAAGCGCAATAACTCACAAAATTTGATCAGCAGAGTTACGGTTCTTGTGCACTGCACCTCTCCATAATGAGATCTATCCACCTGTGAAGTTTCATGATTCTACCTTACATACTTTTTGAGTTATGCACGGACAATAATCAAGTTTGAAAATCAACAAAGGGCAATAACTCAAAAAAAATGATCAGCAGAGTTACGGTTCTTGTACACTGCACCTCTGCCTAATGAGATCTATCCACCTGTAAAGTTTCATGATTCTACCTAACATAGTTTTTGAGTTATGCTCAGGACAAGAATCAAGTTTGAAAATCAACAAAGGACAATAACTCAAAAAATTTGATCGGAAGAGTTACAGTTCTTGTGCACTGCACCTCTCCATAATGAGAGCTATCATCCTGTGAAGTTTCATGATTCTACCTTTAATACTTTTCGAGTTATGCTCCGGACAAGAATCAAATTTGAAAATCAACAAAGGGCAATAACTCAAAAAATTTGATCGACAGAGTTACGGTTCTTGTGCACTGCACCTCTCCATAATGAGATCTATCCACCTGTAAAGTTTCATGATTCTACCTTACATACTTTTTGAGTTATGCTCCGGACAAGAATCAATTTATAAAATCAACAAAGGGCAATAACTCAAAAAATTTGATCGGCAGAGTTACAGTTCTTGTGCACTGCACTTCTCCTTAATGATATCTATCCACCTGTGAAGTTTCGTGATTCTACCTTACATACTTTTTGAGTTATGCTCCGGACAAGAATCAAGTTATAAAATCAACAAAGGGCAATAACTCAAAAAATTTGATCGGCAGAGTTACGGTTCTTGTGCACTGCACCTCTCCATAATGAGATCTATCCACCCATAAAGTTTCATGATTCTACCTTACATGCTTTTTGAGTTATGCTCCGGACAGGAATCAAGTTATAAAATCAACAAAGGGCAATAACTCAAAAAATTTGATCGGCAGTGTTACGGTTCTTGTGCACTGCACCTCTCCATAATGAGATCTATCCACCTGTAAAGTTTCATGATTCTACCTTACATACTTTTTGAGTTATGCTCCGGACAAGAATCAATTTATAAAATCAACAAAGGGCAATAACTCAAAAAATTTGATCGGCAGAGTTACAGTTCTTGTGCACTGCACTTCTCCTTAATGATATCTATCCACCTGTGAAGTTTCGTGATTCTACCTTACATACTTTTTGAGTTATGCTCCGGACAAGAATCAAGTTATAAAATCAACAAAGGGCAATAACTCAAAAAATTTGATCGGCAGAGTTACGGTTCTTGTGCACTGCACCTCTCCATAATGAGATCTATCCACCCATAAAGTTTCATGATTCTACCTTACATGCTTTTTGAGTTATGCTCCGGACAGGAATCAAGTTATAAAATCAACAAAGGGCAATAACTCAAAAAATTTGATCGGCAGTGTTACGGTTCTTGTGCACTGCACCTCTCCATAATGAGATCTATCCACCTATAAAGTTTCATGATTCTACCTTACATACTTTTTGAGTTATGCTCCGGACAAGAATCAAGTTATAAAATCAACAAAGGGCAATAACTCAAAAAAATTGATCGGCAGAGTTACGGTTCTTGTGCACTGCACCTCTCCATAATGAGATCTATCCACCTGTGAAGTTTCATGATTATACCTTTAATACTTTTTGAGTTATGCTCCGGACAAGATTTGGTCTACGGACAGACCGACCGACATACGGACCGACTGACCGACCGACCGACCGACCGACCGACCTTCCGACCGACACTTGCAAAACAATATACCCCCATTTTCTTCGAAAGGGGGCATAATTATCTTATCGAGAAAATCTGTTGATGCTATTCATGGACAGTACAACAATAAAATTTATGCCAGGAATCGCGAACCTCAGCTTGGATTGCGTGCAAGAACGCATTTAACGTTGACGCCAAACAGCTCTAATTTAAACGCATATTGATGAAACGTAGAACCTGTGACCTTGATGAAATTTCTGACACTAGAAGGTCAAAAAGTTTTACTTTGTATTGAAAAAAGTACTCGAATGGGGGTGATTTTGAGAAAAACAAAAACAAAACTTGTATTCAAATTAATTTTTTGTTGCGTTTCTTTTTTCCTTTAGTATATATTGCAAACAAAAAAAAAGCAAGTATTTTGACTGCAAAGCATGGTCACAAATAAAGACCGACACTGAACGGTTTTATGCACACGATCGACGATTCAAGACATTTTACCAAGTACTCACGCAGTCCCAGATCAACCTTTTCTCAAACGTCAAAATATTAGGACGCTCCCATTCAAAAGCTGCTGCAGAAGACAAAGTGGGTGTTAATAAAAGAGGATATTGTGAATGATATAGGTAAGAAAACATCGAGGCAAAGGAGAAATTGCTGATTATCAGCATTTTTTTCTTTTGTCTCAATGTTTTCCCAAACCTTTTCTGAAAGGAGCGTCAAAACAAGGTCTTGTTTAGGAAAGGGTTAAACGATTTTAGACTACATCCTTTGTCAGAAAAGCCTTTAATTAACTAATATGGGGTTGGCGCCCGAAGCTCGGCGCAGAAAAAGTTATAATTGACTGCGACCGGATGGCTACTATAGTATAGATGCTATTGCAGAGCCCGTTAACTCACTGCGCAAACTCGTCCAGATACCATCAGAATGCCTCCCATCACTGGCACAAGAACTTTCTTTTCATTCAATGTATTCTAGTCTTTCTTATGAAATTCAAAGCCGGACTTTTTTAAGAAAGGTTGACTGAATTTTGATGGTTAATGGAAAAGGAAAGAATTGTGAAAATGACAATTTTTTTCATTGCAAGATTTATTTCTGTCAACAATTTATAGTATAATTTAGATCTAGATCTATATCAATGAGAGACAAATGACGCAGAGAAGGTAGATAAACGCCATTATCACCAAGTTCGCTCCCAATTTTAATCAAAAAGAATCTCCTTTAAAAGGAAATGATAAAAGGAAATGCATGTTCCCTTTTTCCTTTCAGTATTTTCTCTCTGGAAAAATGCAGAACATCACTTTTTTTTGTACAATAATTGATGCATTTTTCGTTGCCCGCAGGTGCAACTATTTTAAATTTTTATCAGCCTTAATGTTAATTCATACTATCTTTAAGTTTTTTTTAACCTTTTCCAAAGCAATACCTGGTTTTGAGAACTTCTGACATCCCTGATCAAAGATGGAAAACATTGAGGGAAAGAAAGAAATGCTGATAATCAACATTTTCTCTCAATGCTGTCCATGCCATACTCTACAATTTCGCTATATAAAATGACACAATTTTTTCATCTACAACCCCTCATACCAGTAATTTAGACCAGTCTACAAGACTACAATGTCAGCGGAGCAAGGGTTGAAAGTAGTCAGAATACCCAGTTCTTTCTCACAAGAAGGCTATCATACATATATCACAAAATCATCATCATGATGCCATTTCCTCTTTGTTCTCATAAAAGTCCACATCATCTTCAGCCTAATCAACATCCATATACATGTACTCTTTAAAGTGACACTTTTTTATTCCTCTGCAACCCCTCATACTTTGGACTAGAGTTTTTCCCTTGACTTTTTCTAGCAGAGGTCATTATGTCCCCTTGGTCTTCAAATTAGGGGGTCATACCTATTGTAACATTGGTTCTTCATGTCCCAGCTGACAATTTTAACCCTTTCCCAAACGACAAAATTTTAGGGTGGTCCAATTTCAAAGATACTGCAGACGACAAAATTAAGATTAAATTCCATTGGATTTATGTAAAATATAGCATAGAAAATATTGAGGCAAAAGGAGAAACTGCTGGTTATCAGCAGTTTCTTCTTTTGTCTCAATGTTTTCCTAAGCCTTTTCTATTACGGACGTCAAAACCAGGTCTTGTTTGGGAAAGGGTTAAGAGGGTCATTTGAGTTAAAACTGCACCGAAACGCACACTTTTGTGCGCCAGGAAAAAACCCTTGTTTGGACCAGTCTATAATGTCAGATAAGCGAGGGTATATCAATCCTTTCCCAAATAAGAGTTACAAGACCTGGGTTTGACATCCCTGCTAGAAAAGGCTTAGAAAAATATTGAGACGAACAAAGAAAATGCTGATAATCAGCATAGCATTTTCTTCTTTTGTCTCAATATTTTCTGAGCTACATTTTACATAATTACATCTTTGAAAATGGCATTTTTGTTGTCTGAAGCAACTTTCAAATTTGACCACCACAAGATTTTGTCCAAAAATATATCACAAAATTATCATCACGATGCCATTTCCTCATTGTTCTCATCTGAGTCCACATCATCTTCAGGCTGATCTATGTCCATATCCTGTACTTTATCTTTCTTTGGTCTCTTTTTCTTCTGTTCTGTCTCTACTTCCATGTTTTCTGAAATATCATAGAAAGAGGAAAACAGTCAAATGGAGTTTTATGACATTTTTTAACCCTTTCCCAAACAAGACCTGGTTTTGACGTCTCCAACAAAAAAAACTTGGGAAAACATTGAAACAAAAGAAGAAACTGCTGATAACCAGCAGTTTCTCCTTTTGTCTCAATATTTTCTATGCCTTATTTTACACTAATACTATCTTTAATAACTTCCATTTTGTCATTTGTGGCAGGTTTTTGAAGTGGGTCACCCTAAATTTTTGCCGTTTGGGAAAGGGTTAAAAAAGTTTTGGAAGTGCATGTTATACTGGTTGGCATTCAGTCTATAAGAAACAATGCTTTAGAATCTACTTACCTTTTCCTTTCCCTGAAGGTATAAAGTCATTACATTACCATGCAGTAATGCGGCCTCTTGATGCCCTTCAAGATAATAGACTTGGAAAACATTGTGGAAAATGAAGAAATTGCTTGTGATGAGCAGTTTCTTCATTTCCCACAATGTCTTCTACACTGAAGTACCAAAAATAATTTTTGCTGTTTGTGACATGGTTATGCAATGTATAATCGGCTGTCAAAATTTAAGATAATTCATTATTCAAGAAACGGTTAAAACCAAAGACACATTAACCCATTACCAAACGGCAAAATTAGACTAGTCCAAATTCAAAGATGTTGCAGACGACAATTTCAAATAAATTAAATTTTTGTTGTCTTTTGGGGTAGAAAAAACTGTGGGAAATGAAGAAATTGCTTGTCACAAGCAATTTCTTCATTTCCACAAGGTTTTCCAAAGTCTCTATCTTGAAGGGCGTCAAAAAAGCGTCAATGTTTGGGAAAGTGTTGAGAGTGATATAGATATTCATGGTATTAACAAAAAATTCACATGAGAGTGTTCATGAATAAGGCTATGGCTGATGAAGATAGAGTAGCAGAATTCTACAAATGTGACCCGTCATGCTAAAAGGGACCTTATAGGAAGTGTGAAAAATATCGTCCCTAGTCAGTCTGCGCAGTCCGCGGAGCCAGACTAGGGCCGACACTTTTCACTTGTATATAATTTTCTTAAACTGGAATGTTTTCCCTATCTTACTATATGTTCATTTTTCGCACATGGGATCTGGTTAGCCTGTGCTGGGTCTGACAAGTTTGTCAAAATGTGGATTTTTGGAGTTCGGATAAGGTCCCTTTTAGCTTGACGGGTCACAAATGATATTTGTGACATCTACTCACTGTCCATTTTCTTTTCATCTTTCATCTTCTCTCTCTGCTTGTGACCCATCTGTTTCAATACTTTCCGTTTTCTTTTACCAGAGGCTCTGATGGCATTGAGAGGCTGCTTTCTGTAAGTAAATAATGGACAACTAGAAAGACCTGAAGGTCTTGAGTCGCTCCACAGGCCTGCATTTCTTTTAATTTTAAATCCAAGTTTTGTCTAAATTTTTGAATACTTGTGGTTCTTACAGCAAAAACAAAGTCAAAAGCAGCAATCATGTGGTCAATGCAAAAAGAAAGTAAATGATTGACTAATATTTTAGGGATGTAATAGAGCGATAATAAAATTGAAAACTGTGATTTTGCCAAATTCAAGGACAAATAATTCAGTATGTATATTTAAAATCAAATCGAAAACAAGAGGACCATGATGGTCCTATATCGCTCACCTGAACCAAAATGATATGAGCAACACTTTTATCAATTCAATCAATATTTATGACTTTAAGACTGAATATGAACTTATGGTCAATAACGTTTTGAAAATCAAACTCATCCGAGATCTTATGGTGCCCAACATTGTTTTTTTTTTAAATAATTGTAGATTCTAGAGTGTAAACAGCCAAAAATGGCAATTCTATCAAATTCAAGGGCACATAACTCTCGTCTTTATATTCAGAAGAGACTGAAAATCAACCTCATCTGAGATCTTATATTCTCAAACATTGTGTCCAAGATTTGTCCTGATTGATTAATAATGGTAGATTCTAGAGTGTAAACAAGGTCGACAACAGCCAAAAAAGGCAATTTTATCAAATTCAAGGGCACATAACTCTCGTCTATCTAGTCAGATCAGACTAAAAATCAAACTCATTAGAGATCTTATGGTCTCTAACATTGTGTTAAAGTTTTGTTTTGATAGATTTATAATTGTAGATTCTAGAGTGTAAACAAGGTCATAAACAGCCGAAAATGGTAATTTTATCAAATTCAAGGGCACTTATCTCTAATCTTTCTAGTCAAATCAGACTGAAAATCACACTAAACCAAGTTCTTATGATCCTTAACATTGTGTCCAAGTTTTGTCTTGATTGATTAATAATTGTAGATTCTAGAGTGTAAACAAGGTCGAAAACAGCCGAAAATGGCAATTTTGTCAAGTTCAAGGGCACGTAACTCTAGACTTTCTAATTAGATCAGACTGAAAATCACACTCATCCGAGATCTTATGCTACCCAACATTGTGTCCAAGATTTGTCTTCATTGGTCAATAATTGTAGATTCTAGAGTGTAAACAAGGTCGAAAACGGCCGAAAACGGCAATTTTGTCAAATTCAAGGGCACATAACTCTGGACTTTCTAATCAGATCAGACTGAAAATCGAACTCATCCAAGATCTTATGGTCCCCAACATTGTGTCCAAGTTTTGTCTTGATTTATTAATAATTGTAGATTCTAGAGTGTGAAAAAAGTCGAAAACAGCCAAAAATGGCAATTTTGTCCAATTCAAGGGCACATAACTCTCGTCTTATTTTTCAGATCATACTGAAAATTGAAACAATTTATACGAGATCTTATAGTCCCCAACATTGTGTCCAAGTTTTGTCTTGATTGATTAATAATTGTAGATTCTATAGTGTAAACAAGGTTGAAGACAGCCGAAAATGGCAATTTTGTCAAGTTCAAGGGCACATTACTCTAGACTTTCTGATTAGATCAGACTGAAAATCACACTCATCCAAAATCTTATGCTACCCAACATTGTGTCCAAGATTTGTCTTCATTGGTCAATAATTGTAGATTCTAGAGTGTAAACAATGTCAAAAACAGCCGAAAACGGCAATTTTGTCAAATTCAAGGGCACATAACTCTGGACTTTCTGATCAGATCAGACTGAAAATTTATCTCATCCAAGATCTGATGGTCTCCAACATTGTGTCCAAGATTTGTCTTGACTTGTTAATAATTGTAGATTCTAGAGTGTAAACAAGGTCAAAAATGGCCAAAAATGGCAATTTTGTCCATTTCAAGGGCACATAACTCTTGTCTTTCTGGTCAAATCAGACTGAAAATCAAACTTATCCGAGATCTCATAGTCTCCAACATTATGTCCAAGTTTTGTCTTGATTGATCAATAATTGTAGATGCTAGAGTGTAAACAAACTTAAAAACAGCATTTTTTGACATTCAAGGGCAGATAACTCAGCACATTCTAGTCCGATCAGACCCATAATCCAACTTGTCCGAGAACTTATGGACCTACTTGCTTTGGCCAAATTTGATTAAGATTGCCTAACTTTTGTGGATGCTAGAGTGTAAACACCCCAAATGTTGACGGACGGACGGACAGACGCCGGACAAAAAGTGACCACAATAACTCACCTCGAGCACTTCGTGCTCAGGTGAGCTAATTAAACACATGCAAGATCTTATGGTCACTATCATTCTGTTCAAATTTTGTCTATATTAGTCAATATTCGTGGCTTCAAGAGTGGAAAAAGTGTCGAAAACTGAAATTTTGTCAATTTCAAGGGCACATAACTCAGATTGTTACAGTGTGATCATGTTGAAAATTAATCCGAGTCTTCTTTGATGTAAATACGCTCTTTGATATTTCGATTTTTCGCTATTTACATCAGAGAGCGTTGCTCTTTGAAAAAATCAAGAAGTTCGCAACAAATTGTTGCGCATCGTTCACCGTCCGATCTTAAACGCTATTGTTAAAACCCCTGATGATATCGATAAATGAACCATTTATTGTTATGGCTGCTGAAAAAATTACGACCAAAAAGTATTTCTAAAAGGTTAAAAGGCAATGTTTTGCAACAACCCTCACCTGAGCAGCCTTTGTTAACCTTGACCTTCCATTCAAAACAAAAGGTTATACTCATCCAGCAGGCCGATTTGAAACGAAATTTTTGGTCAGGTATGGCAAAAAATGATTTATTGATCTATACCCTACAGTGTTTTACCGAGTGATTCGATATGATACACAAAAACAAAGCTTCAAGTTACTTGTAACTTTACCGAACTTTCCGCTGTTTTCAAAGAGCAACGCGCTCTGATGCAAATGGCGAAAAATCAAAATATCAAAGAGCGTATTTACATCAGAGAAGACTCGGATTAGTTGAAAATTACACATAAGTAAGATCTTGTTGTCAACAAGATTCTTTCCAAGTATCATCTTGATTGGTTAAAGGGACATTACATTCCAATTTCATTTGTTTTAAAGTATGTCTTGATGCAAAGATTGGTTATTCTAATGCGTAGAAATGCTATCAGTTTTTTGAAGTTGTTATTTTACAAGCGAAAAATACGCCTTTAAGGACAGATCCTCCATTTATTTCCTACGGTAAGATTTTTTTAAATTTTTCTGTACTGATATTTAAATATATGAGAAGTAAAAAAATGACTTAAAAACTATAGGTCACAAAGCGAATTAAAAAGTTATTGGATTTCAAGGGAGACTACCCTTGTCTAAAATTGCAAAAGAGAGGTGTCACTTAACCCTTTCCCAAACAAGACCTGGTTTTGACGTCCCTAACAGAACAGACTTGGGAAAACATTGAAACAAAAGAAGAAACTGTTGATAACCAGCCGTTTCTCCTTTTGTCTCAATATTTTTTGTGCCATTTTTTACACAAAACATGTCTTTATTATCATCATTTGTGTCGTCTGCAGCAGCTTTCAAATTGGATCACCCTAAAATTTTGTCGTTTGGAAAAGGGTTAAATACCCACAAAAAGATGTTCGAAATGACTAGGATTACATAAATAAGTCTTTACTGTGTTCAATATGTTTTATTCTGTCTAAATGAGTATCAATTTGGGAAAATTTAGTGATGATTTTGAAATTTTTAGTAAAATATCCTTTCAAATGTAGCTGAAATTGCTCTTTTTTCGCAACGTTTCCGATAATAATAAATAATCCAGCAGTAAGAATTTTTTTCTTTTTTTGTATAGACATAGTGCTTGGTTATACCTACAAAAACAAAAAAAAGAAAAATATATCAAACCAAGCGTTTTTCTTAGTTATAAGTAAAATTTGGTTTACTTTTTGCAGTTCTGTCCGAAATTGTTTCACCACTTTTATCCATTTTCTTCCTTATTACCATCTTTAGATAATAAAATGTGTCGCCTTTTGTGTCCATCTGAAGCGGACTAGCTCATAAAGACACCACATTACTTTTGTTGCTCCGTTTCCTATCACTAATGCCACATGTTGAACGCGTAACAGAAAGCGAAATGTACCATCCGAGTACTATTACACTTTACTTGACCAAACAGAGAAAATGGAAATAACCGAAAATGGTCTTGTCATTTATCAACCAAACATTAACTAAATGTAAAAATACATTTGCTGAAAAGGCCAATTGCTGAAACAGCTTTATTTCGTTATTTAGGATATGCACAGTAAGTTGCGCAGTAACAACTGGATCTGTCCTTAAAGTTGAGACAGAAGTGACAAATTCCATATAAATCTGAACTGTTGTCCACAACAATTTGTTTAGTTTTAGCACAAATATATATATTTCTCATAAACTATGCAATATTTTGGCTTGAAATTTTCTGAATTTCCATAAGAAAAAATGCTTTTTCAGATAAAAATAAAAGTAAAATGTGAAGAAAAAAAATAATAAAATGTGAAATGTCACTTTAACATTTGTGGTTGTTAGAGTGAAAACAAAGTCGAAAATGACAATTTTGTCAAATTCAAGGGCACATAACTCATGATCAAAGATTCTGATCAAGATGAAAATTACACACAGGCATCATATAATGCTTATATATATATATATTATGTCCAAGTTTTGTCTTGATTGGTCAATATTTGTAGATTTAAGAGTAAAAATAAAGTCAAAACCAGCAAAATAGAGCAGAAAATGGCAATTTTTGGCAATTTCAAGGGCACATAACTCATGCTATAAAATTCAGATCAAGCTGAAAGTTTTAACAAGGCAAGATCTTATAGTCAGTATCATTCTGTCAAAGTTTTGTCTTGTTTAGTCAATATTTGTAGTTGCTAGAGTGAAAACAAAGTCAAAATACAGCAGAAAATGGCAATTCTGTCAATTTCAAGGGCACATAACTCATGATGTAAAATTCAGATCAAGCTGAAAATTTTACCAAGGCAAGATCTTGTAGTCCGCATTATTCTGTCTTGATTATTCAATATTTGTAGATTTTAGAAGAAACTAAAGTCAAAACCTGCTATTTTTGACATTCAAGGGCAGATAACTCAGGTTATTCTGGTTCAATCCATATTCTTTGAAGGAATCTGAGAGAGGGTCACCCAAGGATCATTCCTGTGAAGTTTGGTTGAAATCCATCCAGTAGTTTTTGAGAGGAAGATTTTTAAAGAAAAAGTTTACGGACGCACGCACACACAACGGACACACCGCCATGACAATAGCCCGCTGGCCTGAAAGACCAGTGGAGCTAAAAATCAAAATATTTATAAACGCTATTAACCTGTTATCTGAGGGCAAAATTTTAGACTGATCAATTCTCATTCAAAGATGATGTGAACAAAAATTTCATATGTCGAAAGAAAATTACATTTCTTTGTCTTTCAGGGTATTAAATAATAATGAAAAATAAAGAGCATTTTCTCCTTGTGCCACAATGTTTCAAGAGACTTTATATCCCGTGATCATGTCTAGACGAGGCCTATTCATCAATGACCACAGCAGTCCTAATCAGTTTACAAAGTGATCCTAACTTTAACATTTTAGCATATATTATAAACATTTAAGGACAGATCCTCCATTTATTTCCTACGGTAAGAATTTTTTTTATTTTTTCTCTACTGATATTTAAATATATGACAAGTAAAATGATGACTTAAAAACTATAGGTCACAAAGCGAATTAAAAAGTTATTGGATTTCAAGGGAGACTACTCTTGTCTAAAAAAAAAAATGAGGTGTCACTTAAATACCAACAAAAAAGATGTTTGAAATGACTAGGATTACATAAATAGGTCTTTATTGTGTTCAATATGTTTTATTCTGTCTAAATGAGTATCAATTTGGGAAAATTTAGTGATGATTTTGAAATTTTTAGTAAAATATCCTTTCAAAAGTAGCTGAAATTGCTTTTTTTTCGCAACGTTTCCGATAACAAAAAATATTCCAGCGGTAAGAATTTTTTCTTTTTTTTGTATAGACATAGTGCTTGGTTATACCTACAAAAACAAAAAAAGAACAAGAGGACCATGATGGTCCTATATCGCTCACCTGAACCAAAATGATATGAGCCACTGTTTTGTTCAATTCAATTGGTATTTAAGACTGAAAACAAACTTATGGTCAATAACATTGTGTCAAGTTTTGTCTTGATTAATCAATTTTTGCGGTTTTTAGAGTAAAAGTTTGAATGGCAGATAACTATTCTGATTATTCTATAATTCATTTATCCAAGAACTTATCGTAATTAACATCATAATCCAAATTTCGTCTTGATTGTTCATTCGAAACAGCAATTTTGTCAGATTTAAGGGCACATGCATGACTGACCACTTTCTCATTTGATTGCAGAAAATTCAACTCATGCAAGGTCTTACAATCAGCAGCACAGTGCCAAAGTATTGTCTTGGTTGATCAATAATTGTAGATTCTAGAGTGTAAACAGGGTCGAAAACAGTCAAGAACAGCAATTTTGTCAAATTCAAGGGCACATAACTCTTGACTTTCTGGTTCAATCAGACCAAAAATCAAACTTATTTGAGACTTTATGGTCTCCAACATTGTATCTAAGTTTTGTCTTGATTGGTCAATATTTGTAGATTCTAGAGTGTAAACAAGGTCAAAAACAGTCGAAAACAGCAACTTTGTCAAATTCAAGGGCACATAACTCTTGGCTTTCTAAACAGATCTGACTGAAAATCAAACTCATCCGAAATTATATAGTCCCAAACAATGTGTCCAAGTTTTGTCTTGGTTGATCAATAATTGTAGATTCTAGAGTGTAAACAGGGTCGAAAACAGTCAAAAACGGCAATTTTGTCAAATCCAAGGGCACATAACTCTCTACTTTCTAATTCAATCTAACCAAAAACTCATTTGAGATCTTATGGTCTTCAACATTGTGTCTAAGTTTTATCTCGATTGATATATAATTGTAGATTCTAGAGTGTAAACAAGATCAAAAACAGCCGAAAACGGCAATTTTGTCAAATTCAAGGGCACATAACTCTAGTCTTTCTGGTCCGATCAGACTGAAAATCAAACTCAACCGAAATCTTATGGTCCCCAACAATGTGTCCAAGTTTTGTCTTGATTGATCATTAATTGTAGATTCTAGAGTGTAAACAATGTCGAAAACAGTCCAAAACAGCAATTTTGTCAAATTAAAGGGCACTTAACTCTCGTCTTTCTGGTCAGATCAGACTGAAAATCGAACTCATCCGAGATCTTATGGTCTCCAATATCTTATATAAGTTTTGTCTTGATTGATCAATAATTGTAGATGCTAGAGTGTAAACAAAGTCAAAAACAGCATTTTTTGACATTCAAGGGCAGATAACTCAGCACATTCTGGTCCGATCAGGCCCATAATCGAACTCATCCGAGAACTTATGCCCATACTTACTTTGACCAAGTTTGATCAAGATTCAGTGATTCAGCTGGACAAAATTACTGTCCGGCCATTTTGTTCGGACAGCATCAACTTCAGTCGGACATTTTTTATATCTTCCGGACAAAATTGATAAACAAAAAGGAACAAGTTTTTTCCTGCAGCAGCTTTAATTCTGAATTGGTAATAAATGGACCAATAATAGAAAGAAAACGAAGACCAACACACTTAGAACTCCCTGTGGTATATTTCTAATCCATTCTTTTCATACACGTATATTCGCGCAAATTATGGTCAGATGTTTAAAAGATTGAAGAATCCAGGACCACAAAAATAGTAAATAAATACGAATATTGAGTTGTTGTGTTTTTTCACCTATCTTCCCTGATTTATGCAATCATAAAACATACATAAAAACAGATAACAAGGCATGTATGTTAATAATAAGGCCATATCAATCAACATTATATGTGAAGGATAACACAAAAAAGAGTTAAATATAAACCCTTGTTTCCATTGTGGTCCTTACATATACAATATTGCATGACATAGGAAGACTAGCTTTCGAAATTTGACATAAATTAAATAAATAAATAAATTACTTAATGATATGATCACATGAATGGAGATATAAAATAATACTTTCAAGTTATACTGAGATCTGAAGTCAGACTTATTACATCATAATATTTATATATTATATGCCATAAAATGAATTGAACATAAATAAGTTATAATCAAGTTTTTTTAAAATATCGCATGATACTTCTCTATTATACATAAAAAATATCTATAATTATCACATTGTGTGCTTATCACAGAATTTTTAAAAACTACATATAAAAGTCTACATTATTTTAAAGAAGTGTTCCTTGACTTTATATTTAAAAGATGACATGGTTTCAGCATCTCTAGCATGTTGAGGTAGGGAGTTCCATAAGGTACATCCCTTGTATGCAAAGGTTTTCATACCAAAGCCCTTCACCTTAGGAACTGCAAATCTTTTGCTGTCAGACAAAGCCATATCACTCAGGTTTGAAGATGAATCCTCGATTTTGGATCTAAACCTAGTGGGATAATTGTGAACACTGCTAGCTGTGGTAAAATGCTCACTCATATAAGCAGGAGCAGTATTGGAACTTATTTTAAAAACATGACATAAAGCTAGGTGATCAACCCTATTTGCAACAGGCAGCATTTTGAGAGATAAAAATTGCTCTTTATCAATATGTGACCTAGGATGAAGGTTCAACATGAATCTGATGAGTTTATTTTGTGAAATCTGTAGCTTGTTTTTCAACTCTTGTGTAAGACCATAGAACCAAGCTGTGGAGGCATAGTCAAAATGACATTGAATCAGGGACATCACAAGTAATCTTCTTGTATAGTGAGTAAGGAATTGACTTTTACGGTATAAAAACTTCAAACGAGTATTTGACTTTTTGATGACAGACCTTGCCATGGCCTCAAAAGAGAGGGATTGGTCAATAGTTGCACCAAGATACTTGACTGAAGATTTGGACTCTATGTGTTGACCATTGCAAATAATATCAAGGCTAGGTTGAGATTTCAATCTCTGTTTAGATCCAAAAAGTATGGACTCTGTCTTGCCAAGATGCAAAGACAATTTGTTGCAAATCAGCCATTGACTCACTGCTGATAGTTCATTACTTAATGTATTTTCAATGTCAGATCTGGATTTTCCAGAGACAAGGATAGCTGAATCATCAGCATAGAGAAGCAGCTTGTTGCTAGTTACTGCGGACATATCGTTCACGTATATTAGAAAAAGGAGTGGTCCCAAAATGGAGCCCTGAGGAACACCACAGGATATATTTGCTGTGGAGGACTTTGACCCAGCTACCTCCACAAGCTGCTTCCTATCAGATAAGTATGAAGAAAACCACCTGATAGAAGATTCTTTCAGGCCAAGTGCTTGAAGTTTCATTAAGAGAATAGGGTGGTTGACCGTGTCAAAGGCCTTCTGTAAGTCAAGCATGACCATGCCAATTAGGTGACCTTTGTCCATCTCAAAACGAATATAATCAGTGAGGTGGATGAGGCATGTGTCTGTTGAGAAACCACGTCTGAAACCAGACTGCAGAGAATATAGTAGATTGTTCTGTACAATATATTCCTCTAATTGATCAAAAATGACACATTCAAATATTTTGGATAAAATACTAAGGATTGAAACTGGACGGTAGTTCCCAACTTCAGTCTTATCATTCTTCTTATACAATGGAACAACCCGAGCAGATTTCAGATCATCAGGGATCGAACCTTGTATGATAGACAGGTTAATAATATGGGATAGGGGACCTGAAATGATTGTGGCAGAGTCTTTAACAAAACGGGATGGTATACCATCAAGTCCTGTAGCCTTATTTGAACTTAACTTGTTCAAGTACTTATAGATTTTGCTTTCTGTTACAACTGTAAAAGAGAAACTGTCTGGTTTAACCCCTTTAGAAGAATAAAAATTAAAAACAAAACTCCTACCAAAACTATTAACAATAGAAGGCAATTTGCTAACAAGTTTGTCTGCAACAGAAGTGTAAAATGAATTAAATTTTTCTGCAACTTTCAGTTTATCAAAACAAACTTCACCCTCAATGTTTAATCCAATATTTGTGGAACCTTTGTTACATTTACTAGGTAAGCCTAAGTTTTTTAGGGTTTTCCGCAAAGACTTAGAGTTATTCATATTACCTTCCAAGGAAGTTTTCACAAAATTCTTTTTTGCATTTAAAATCATAGTACTAGCCTTATTCCTTAACCCTTTCCCAAACAACAAAACTTCAAAGAAACTTCAAAAAGCTTCAAAAATTGCCACAAATGAAAAAATGGAAGGTATTAAAGATAGAATTTGTGTAATATATGACTTAGAAAATATTGAGACAAAAGGAGAAACTGCTGGTTATCAGCAGTTTCTTCTTTTGTCTCAATGTTTTCCCAAGTCTATTCGACCAGGGACGTCAAAACCAGGTCTTGTTTGGGAAAGGGTTAAGGACCTAAAAGTTTTCAATTTTTCATCAGATTTGTCTTTCTTAAATTCATAAAAAGCTTTATCTCTAGCCCTAATACATTGCAAAACTTCAGAATCAATCCACTCCTCCGTTCTCTGTTTGACACGAATAGTCTTCACAGGAGCAATATTATCTAAACTTGTTAAAAATATTGACTTAAAATTGCTCCATGCAGAATGAACATCATCACAACAGGTAACAGAGGACCAGTCTGACCCCAAAAGAGACTGCTGAAACCCCTCCTTACTATAGTGTTTCAAAGATCTAACAGTAGTTGTATTATGTTTACCAATAAAATTCCTAGTAATTTTACGAGTACAAAAGATCATTTGATGATCACTAAGTCCACAGTCAATAACAATAGACTGACAGGGGTTGAAAAATCCACTCGCCCGCTCGCATTGGCGAGTAGAAAATGCCGTAGGACGAGTAGATTTGGGGACAAACTAGTCCGACGGGGCGAGTGCAAATTTAGGACTTGAATCACGCTGATTGAGGGGAAAAATAAAGGATCGAAAAGAAAGTATTTATTTTAAACTTCATATCGGATACAATAATATTCGCTGTAAAATACGACATTTCCCTGTTTATGTCGATCAATCCCGAAAGTGAAACTAAACAAGGAAACTAGAGTAAATCTGTGTTACTCATATGCGATGATTTGGGCGAGATCAAAGACGCCGCAAACACAGTCAATTGATGACGTAGTAATTCCAGTTTCAATATAATCACGTGATTTTTCCGCACCCAAATAAGGTTACGTTTTACTATGATTTGTTTACAAAAGTTGCGCGTGCCAGAAATGCGGGAAAATTGGATGAATCGATGAAAACAAAACGCTATCTACGTAGTAAATATACTGACGTTAGGTGGTTTTAACACAGACGCGTTGTCTCTTTCTGTTATGCCGCCTCGCGATTACACAAAGAAATTCTTTCACATTTACCGGGTAGTTGAACATATTAAACTTGTGTGCTTACTCGACCATTTCGACAGCTAATCTATCTTTCGAATTAAATAAAAAGTAAGTGTTTACAGTAATGTTAATCGGCGATTGATTTATGGTAAAAGATGGAGTCAACTCTGAGCCACATTCGATTTATTGACCATCTTTTTTAATAAAATTGTTGCCTTATTCGCCTATGACTAAGTCACTTTTGAAGTGGCGATCGCCAGCGAGAGCCCTGTCGTCTGTCATTTATACTGAAGAAACTTTATTTATAGAGTCAAAGAGTTATGTTATTTGCATAATAATGCATCCGTAAGAGCCAACAGTCTAAAATTTTCTTCATCGGGCGAGTTAGGTTGCCCTAAGGGCGAGTAGAAATTCAGAGCTACTAGTCCTACAGGACTAGTAGGTTTGAAGAAATTTTTCAACCCCTGACTGAGATATTTTGTTTTCATCAGAGACAAGAATCAGATCAATAATTGTAGAGGATGATGAACATATTCTAGTAAAATCATGAATAAGTTGACTAAAACTAAACATTTCACAAGTAGACTGCAAGTTTTTGAATAATGAGCACTGTTTATTTGTCGAGGAAACATCTGTATTCAAATCACCAAGAAGCACAGTTTCAGATGAGTTCAATGAAGGATTTTCTATAAACATAGCATCTAATAAGTCATAAAAATTTGACTGTTTCGGTGGACGATACAAAACTCCACATAGTATAGGTTTGGTTTTGGGCAACAGAATATCAATAAAAACAGTTTCCAGGTCTTCATGGTTCAGGTCACTTCTGAGGTTGAAGGCTATATCATTACGAATGTAAATGCAGACACCCCCTCCATGGCGGTTACGGTCATTGCGTTGAATAGAGTAATTGTTGATGGAGACTTCTGCGTCAAATACTGATTCGTCGAGCCAAGTTTCACTCACACATATACAGGAAGCGTTTGTATTAATTGCAATGAGACGAAGTTCATCTATCTTTGGTAGTAAACTACGAACGTTCAGGTGTATGAAGTGCAAGCCTTTCCTCTTGAAAAAGCTGAAGTCAGGGCTTGATCTAGTTGAACTATTTCTGGAATCATCTGGTCCTGGGCAAGGATGAATGTCCCCACATAGTAAGAGGCTGATTCTAAGTAATTTACTAGAATTCGTGGAAATAGAATCAAGATGAGTGGTAGTCTTTCTACGTATGATCTGGTACGAAGTTACAAAATGTTCATAGAATGTCAGCTGACCAAATGAAATTCTGTCACACAGGTTACTGCCGTCAAAGCCCAACCCGCAATCAGATCGGGTCAGGTCACTGTAAAAATTAGCATATAGGGCGCTTTGCAGCTGTCATCACGCGTCGACTCGTCGAGTTATTTTCCTCTTCTTTCTCCTTGAATGTTTTTTTTCTTTATTATTTTTTGTTACTTTTAAATATTATATAGAGTCTAGATCTACGGTATTTTCTAACGTTCATTGTGAACCGCAATTATTTTTTCGTTACTGAAAAGATTTTTTGGTTTTTCCCATGTTCTGAGTTATGCCTGGGTATTGCGCCAATTCTCCTATCCCTCTAGGCAAGTGAATATCGTATACCCCAATTACGAGTTATTGTCGAATTCGTTTATCCCATCCACATGTAATTTTCCAAAATGCCGGGTAGTCTGTTCTGAATCGGTAGGAATCGGAATCGGTAAAAAAGAATCAAGTGGGTATCAGAATCGGTTAAAATCTAACAGTGCCCATCCCTAGCGACTATAGAATTGAACTCGGACAAAATGTCCGACGAAGTCAACTCCGTTTCGGACATACTGATTTTTTTCCGGACTATGTCCGAGGGCCGACGCCAAAATGAATCACTGAGATTGGCCATCTTTTGTGGATGCCAGAGTGTAAACACCAAATTGTTGACAGACGGACAGACAGACGGACGACGGACATTGAGTGACCACAATAGCTCACCTTGAGCACTTCGTGCTCAGGTGAGCTAAAAACATATCAAACCAAGCGTTTTTCTTAGTTATAAGTAAAATTTGGTGTACTTTTTGCAGCTCTGTCTGATATTGTTTCACTAGTTTTATCCATTTTCTTCCTTATTACCATCGTTAGATGATAAAAAGTGTCGCCTTTTGTGTCCATCTGAAGCGGACTAGCTCATAAAGACACCACCTTGCTTTTGTTGTTCCGTTTCCTATCACTAACGCCACATGTTGAACGCATATCAGAAAGCGAAATGTACCATCCGAGTACTATTACACTTTAATTGACCAAACAGAGAAAATGGAAATAACCAAAAAGGATCTTGTCTTTTATCAACCAAACATTAACTAAAATGTAAAAAATACATTTGCTGAAAAGGCCAATTACTGAAACAGCTTTATTTCGT
Source organism: Fragum sueziense (assembly GCA_963680895.1). Taxonomy (NCBI): domain Eukaryota; kingdom Metazoa; phylum Mollusca; class Bivalvia; order Cardiida; family Cardiidae; genus Fragum; species Fragum sueziense. Next base: position 4,850,949 of record OY804605.1, on the reverse strand, counting down.
TATTTAGGATATGTGCAGTAAGTTGCGCAGTAACAACTGGAGGATCTGTCCTTAAGACTTGCAGCTGCTACAACAGTGAACCGGAATGGCTAAAATAATAGGATTTCAATACTTTAGTGAGAAATAATAAATAGGGATGGGAACGAGTATTCGATTAATGGAGTACTGGATCGAACGTCCGAGTATCGATTACCAATTTCACTAATCGATTAATCGGAAAAAATATCATAATATAGAATTAAGCATCCCAATTCATATTTCGATTTATTCTAAAAATATCGACATTTCATATTCATTGCTGTACAGTTCGAAGGGTAGAATTTGCAACACTGTGTCATCTGCAGATCATCTTATCCTTCGATATTTGCAATCAAATGCCAGCGGTTAGGTATATTGTTCTCGCTGTCAAACACTGTCATAATTGTTCACACCTTTCTCCCTTCATATCTTGTAGGTGCATTTTACTTTGTTGTCTGTAAGGTTTGCCTTGGAGGTGATCGGCTACTCTAATACTCAATCAGGAAACCAACGGATAATTGTGAATTCTATTGTGAAGATGAAGCATTTCATTCCCACCTATTCTCAAATAAATCTAAGAAATTCTTACGATGCCTCCGAAGAAAATTAATACTGAATTATGTTTAACAATATCTCATCGCATATTTTTTCAGTTTCTTTAAATAAGTTATTAAATATCATCTAAAGATGTCATTTCTACCAAAGATATGCTACAAATAGGGCCTACTGTAAATCAAAATTACGTTTGAAACACTATATAGTCTTAATTTCTATCCGAGTACTCGAGTACTCGATCGGAAAGGTGACCGAGTAATCGATTAGTAAAATTGGTACTTGTTACCATCCCTAATAATAAATATCATTTTTTAGAATTTTGCAACTCTTACTAATATCTTATTAATATCTCTAAATAAAGTCTCCATGTAGGCCCTATGCCCACATCAGTACTTACGCTAATTTTTTCATCTGACCCTTGCTGAGGAATTCTGCGTTTTCTATAACAATAGACCTTGTCTGTTGTTTAGCTTTAGATTCTTGTATTTTCTGCCATCTGTTTTTCACACCAGTATTTCTTTTCTGAAAGTAAAACAAAAATAATGATTTGTTGCACAGGACATCAAAGAGTTGATCTCATTGTTGAAAACCAAATTGGTGCAGGGTCTAAAATCATACCTAATAGTCTTGAGGGTTTTCTTAGAACTATCAATGACAAGGGCGTAGTGCCCATTACGCATAATACACATGTGCATAATGTAAAATTATCGCAAATAGGTCATAGGTTTCTTTGTATTGTTTTTAGTTTTGCCGTTTTTGTCTCAAAATGCACGAAGAATGCACAAAAACAAGTCTTACAAAATAAACTTTTCTCAGGGGTGACCCCGAACCCCCTCATGGTCTCCCCTCTTGGACAAACAGCGCTCATGTGTAATGTAAATAAATTTCTAGCTATGCATGAATGACACAAAGCTACAGGTTGTTTGGTTTGACAGACTTCCTTTCACTAGAAAATGTTTAAATTCTAAGTCAAATTAGAAAGGATTTGGAGATTCGAATAAACCCCCTCTGTTGCCTGAGTATTAATTTCCATACAGAAATTCAGTCAAAATTGTGTAACGGTCCCCTTATTTGTATTGTCGACCCACCCACCTGAAATCCTCGATTCGCTGCTGCGAATGTTGGACAAAATCCCCTTGGTCATTTTTTTGCATAGGCGGACAAAATCCCCTCGATAGAATTACTAGGCCGGACAAAATCCCCTCAATAGATTAAAGGCAGACAAAATCCCCTCAATGAACTGTTTAGGGCGGACAAAATCCCCTCAGCAGAATTATCAGGGAGGACAAAATCCCCTCGGTAGAAATATTACGGCGGACAATATCCCCTCAATAAAATTTATACTAAATGGTCCTATATCGCTCACCTGAACCAAGATGATATGAGCCACAGTTATGTTTGAATCAATTAATATTTGTGACATTAAGACTGAAAACAAACTTATGGTCATCGACATTATGTTCCTGTTTTGTCTTTATAGGTCAATATATCTAGTTGTAAAGAGTGAAAACAGAGTAAAAAACGAGAATTTTGTCCATTTCAAGGGCAGATAACTAAGTAACTGCTTGTCTAATTGTGCTGAAGTTCAAACGCATCCATGAAGTTATGGTGATTAACCATTATATTCAAGATCAAAGTTTTGTCTTGATTGGTCAATGGTCACCATTAATTTTGTGGATGTTAGAGTAAAAACTCATCCGAGATCTTATGGTCACCAACAATGTGTCCAACTTTTGTATAGATTGGTCAATATTTGTAGATGCTACAGTGTAAACAATGTCAAAAGTAGCTATTTTTTACATTCAAGGGCAGATAACTCCGAACTTTCTGGTCAGATCTGACCCAAATTCGAACTCATTCAAGATCTTATGGTCACTAACATTATTTTAAAGTTTTGTCTTGATTGGTCAATAACTGTATATGCTAGAGTGTAAACAAAGTAGAAAACGGTAAAAAACGACAATTTTGTCAAATTCAAGGGCAGATAACTCCTGACTTTCTGGTCCGATTTGACCCAACCTTGAACTCATCCGAGATCTTATGGTCACCAACATTGTGTCCAACTTCTGTATTGATTGGTCAATATTTGTAGATGCTAGAGTATAAACAATGTCAAAAGTAGCTATTTCTTACATTCAAGGGCAGATAACTCCGGACTTTCTAGTCCGATCTGACCCAAAATCGAGCAAACCGAGAGCTCATGGTCATACATGTTTTGACCAAGTATGATTAAGATTGGCTTATATTTGTAGATGCTAGACAGGGGTCTCGTTTGCCAAAATTTGAGGCCGTTAATGGCCCCATTCCCAATGGCAAAAAGTATCTTTTTTCCCAATTCTCTGGTGAAAATTCCCAATGAGGACCCAGAATGCCCCTTGTTAAGACCTCATCTTCATTTACAAACATTTTGAAGACAGTTTTAGATTAGACTCTTAAACAAGAGTATGTGCAAATGCATTTTACATTACTACAGTCTAATTTGCAGCTGAAACTGAGTGACAGTATGAATACAAACTTGTTTTAGTTTTTCCCAATTAAGGTAAAAACGTCGCTATTTTTCCCAATTTCACTGGCCCCTGACCCCAAACAAAAGCTGGTAGCAAGGCCACTGCTAGAGTGTAAACACCAAATTGTTGACAGACGGACGGACAGACATACAGACGGACGGACGACGGACAAAAAGCGACCACAATAGCTCACCTTGAGCACTTCGTGCTCAGGTGAGCTAATTACTTTAATTAGTTGACCGGTCTTTAATTGCGGTAGGCTTCTGATTTCTAGAGGTGTGAAAAACAAACGAAGAATTTGTTGTTTATTGTGTCTAAACATTATCAAATAATACAATGCTAATATAACAAATAACTCAGAAACAATACAATTCATTGAACATCTTAAAAATGGATCAAGGGGATTTTGTCTGCCCTATTAATTCTACCTAGGGGATTTTGTCTGCCCTAATAATTCTACTGAGGGGATTTTGTCCGCCCTAGACATTTTATTGAGGGGGTTTTGTCCGCCCAGTAAATTCTACTGAGGGGATTTTGTTCGCCCTACTAATTCAATCGAGGGGATAATTTTGTCCGCCCTAAACATTTCATGGGGATTTTGTCCTAAGGGGATTTTGTCCGGTTACCGCTGCTGCATATAACACCAATTTGGAGAGAAATGGGTAATTGCTTCATTTTCTTTCTGAGAAATGGTTAAAACGGCAAGTTACGAGCAACGTGACGGTTTCAAACAACGTTATCCGAAATACCGCACATGTCCGAGCACTAGTGATAACTCCCTCGACAGCAAACTTCTACTCGTGTTTAACTCACATTCAAACTATCATAGAAACATATTAAGAAATAACAATTTTGAATTGAGTAGTGGTAGTTTGCTATTATCAAATCAGATGAACTTGAAACCCGAGTTAAAAGCCCACGATATCCGAAATAAAGGTCGTGTCCGAATACCCAGCATCTAGTAATTTTTGTGAAACTTGACAAATCTAGAGGATATACTTTGAAAAACGATTGTAAATGAGAAGAACTTCTCTTATTATTCTCACGCATAATTTTACAATATTCTCTTACCCTTCTCCTTCCACTCGACGATAAATTGTTTTTCCCCATAGTGTTGAGCCGTGTGCGATTTAGGCCAGTAGAGCTCTTCCAGAAGAGTGTGGTTCCCGGCTCTGATACACTACGTAGTAGAAAAAATATTTCGTAGTGTATCAGAGCCGGGAACCAGACTGCATCTTCTTCTTCCAGAAGACAACTTCTGGCCTAAATCGCACGCGGCTTTGATTTTCTGCAAGGGCGACAATCGAATCTCTTCTAGTGACACTTATCTCCCTTGGTGAATGGCAGGTTCTCATGAACCCTTTCCTTCTTTTTTACCCTTTCTCAAACAATGCATTTTGACATACTCCAGTGTTAAAACCTTTCATAAAACAACAAAATATCAAGGTTGTAAAATTTGAAAGCTGCTCCAAATGACAATATGTATGGTGAAAAAGATAGGAATTAGTTATTAGTATGGCACTTCTAAAATATTGAGACAAATGAAAAGGAGAACATGCTTACTAGATCTATCAGCATTGTCTTTTTGCCTCAATGTTTTCCCATTAGTGACTTCAAAACCAGGTCTTGTTTGGGAAGGGATTAAGTTTAGGAATACACTTTGAGGCCAATAAGAAAATGCTGATAGTCCTAATCATTTCTACTTTTGCTTAGTTTCCTATGATCTACTAGATCTATAATTGTACAAAAGCCTTATCTTTATCAACAACGATTTTGTGGCCTGCATCACATTTCAAAGTTTACCACACTAGAATTCTGTCCTTTTCTTTGGGAAAGGGTTCATTATATGCTATTTCAAATGTCAACCTTCAAGATGGGTCAAATTTCAAAGGCTGTGCAGACAATTAAATGCTCAAGAGATCTAAATTGTTTACATGTTTTGAATGCTTTCATATAGATCTAACACAGAAGCATCAAGACAAAAAAAAAAAAGAAAAAAAAATGTTTTCTTACTTTTTCTACTTGGGACATCAAAATCATGGCTAACCTGGGGAAGGGTAACAGTAACCCGTTAAGCACTTTGGTTACATCTTTTTTTTTATAAAGCTCTGTAACATATTTAAAGGCCCGGTCCCACTGCACTTTCGGATGCAAAGGGGATATAAAACGTACAAAAAATCTCGCTTTCCGTTAGACGTCTCTTTCCATCCGTTGGAAGTCCGATGTGTACTTATTGCATACGTTTTATCCAACGGGCATCCGTCAACCGTAATTTCATCCGCGCAAGACGTTTTGGGCTGCCCAAAACTTTTAGAACGGATGAACCTTCCGTCGTGTACGATATAAATCCGCAATATATACGAGCAACAGACGTTCTATGTCCGTTATCAGTCCGTTGTATCCTTTCTCCGTCCTATAGGCATCCTTGAAACTCAAATCAACCGAAACTGAAAAGGGATAGGGGAACGATAAGGTACATGGAACGTCTATACATCGTTAGCAGCACGGAAATAGAAAGGATGTAAGCATATGCATCGCGTATATGAAGTATACAAATGGACAAAAGAGTTTTTATCTGGGATGTATTCCGTATATTTAGATGGCATCCGCTCCAATCCGCCAGGCTTCCCACGAATATCCGTTTAACATCCCCGCTATATACTACTGACGTGCGCTCTTTTCCGTTATATTTTCGTAATTTTCTAAAAGCGGATGAAAACGGATAGTACTACTACCGAAATTTTGCTCGTCCGCTGTGTCCTTTTTGCATACGTTTTTGTCAATCGGCCAGTGGGACCGGGCCTTAAACATGTACACAGGGCTAGTATGCTTGATGTGATACAGTCACAATTTATCATATCCAATTACTTCATTTTTCACAATGTTTCCCAAAGCCTTTAAAGGGACATTAGTATCCACAGGCCTAAATCCCTAATGATCCACAGAAGTTGGCTTTTAGCATGTAGTCGCACCGTTTATAACTTTATAGACTTCATAAGACAGAATACAAGATTCATACAGTAAATGATATAAATCGATAATCATGCAGCGGTGTAGAAGTATGTAAAATATTCAAAGTGGGTTGATAGTGTTTACGAAATGATGTGATATTGGGTTTAAATCCGTCGTAATCTTAGCCAATACAGATCTGACAGAGCTGAAATTTTGCACAGACAAAATTTAAAGGCCATATTTTAATTATACACAGTTATTTTTACAGCAAATTACCCCGAAAATAAGTAAGTAAAGTAAATATGTATCTTTAACCTGTTACGTGCCAAAAAGCATGTAGTGTGTTATTAACTTTTACCAAATGACACAATTTTTGACTGGTCTGAATTCAAATAGATCTATGTCTTTTTGGAAATACATTGTGCAAAAGGAATGAGTCACAAGCATGTCTTCATATTCCACTATGTTTTCCAAAATCTATATTTTGTTGGGAATCAAAAAGCATCATTATGTGGGAATGGGTTAACCAAGTCGTCGAGAGGGACATAGTTTGCACTAAATGCTTTGGGACATAGGACTTGATAGAAAAAAGCAAAAACTTTGATAAGGATTTTTAATAACAATTTTCTATACTTTGCCGTATTAACTAACATGAGATATAGCTAAAACAATACTTTTCAAAGCAGATTACCATGATATATTTTCATTGGTGGTGAACTCGGCCAAAGCGAGGGACGTTTTTCACTACAACAAGGTACAGATATTTTGCGTTTAAATGTGAGTTTAAAGATCAGATTGGATAGTTTTTCTAACAACAATGAATTTGTTCTAAAAATAGACAAGGTTTACCGATATGTATTGACAAACCGTCTGACACTCTGTGTTGTTATAAAATCTCGTAACTACGGCTTTATCGAAGCCGTAGTTACGATATTTTATAACAGCACCGACGGATTACTATGATCACGAAAAAACGTCCCACACTTTGGCCAAGTTCACTTCCAGTGATTTTAGACAGTAATAATATTCAATCTATTTTCCTTTGTACAAATTAATTCCTTTCAAAAGCAATACCAGGTTTCAATAAACCCAAAACAAATAGGTTTTCAAAACATGAAGGACTAGCACAAAATGCTTTTGCAGACAGTAATTTGTAAGACTGGTCAAAATTTCTGAATGAGCCTGCAAACAACAAAATGGCAGTTAATCAAAATATATAGCTAAAATAAATTCATAGAAAACACTGAGGGAACAAGAACAATTGTCCTCAGAATTTTCTTTTTGTCACTCAAGATTTTAAAAACGCTAACATTTGTAAAGTCTTCAACAAATTATCCCTTCTAATGCTGTTCATATTCAGATTTCTGTTTTGACCAAAGCTTTAGCGGGCAGTATAGACTAAGATAATTCTGCATGGATGTGCCTGCTTTCTACTCAGTTATCTTGGCGAAAACTTGAGACAAACTCGTTGAAATGTCTCTTAAATGGGTAATTTATTTAAAACACAATTTTAACTAGATTTTGGTTCATAGCTGACCATCAAAATTATATGCTTTTTTCTTTATAATAGAAAGTTCACCAAAAGCATGGAATAAACAGATCTTTCATTGGTTTGAACACTTCAAACAGGCTACACTCAAGAATTTTAAGAGCAAAATTAATTACAACAAGAGTGCCATGGTCACAATATATGTCGCCCCTCCCAGAGACTAAGTTTAAAGGGAGCATAACTCGGGCAAAAATCAATGAACCATAAAATCCTTCCTTCATGCACATCTACCAATTAAGGTGGTAACATTGACCAAGTTTCAAAAAGATCCAGCCAGAAACTTAGGAGTTGGGCTCACAAGACAAGTACAGATAGACAGACGGAGGGATGACGCCAATATACATCCGCCTCTGGCGGCGTATAAAAAGGCTGTATTTAGTCAGTCCAATTCAAAAATAGCATATATACAGCATGTTTGCAAGCTGCTGTGACAGCATTTTCAAATGGGACTAAAGATTTGCAAACAATGATGGGTCATATTATGGCATTTTTAAAAATCACTTATTGTTAACCAATTCAAAAACAGTGAGGCCTTTTGATGTGTCTTATAGAAAAGACTTAAGGAAAACATTGATGCAAAAGATGAAACTGCTGATAATCAGCATTTTCTCCTTTTGCTTCAATATTTTCAATGCTGATTTGTACACAAATGTTTTCATTCACACCCATCTCCTTGTCTGCAGCATTTTTCAAACTAGAATGGTCTAATTTTTTGCCATTTGGGAAAGGCTTAAAACGTTATGACAGATATGATGTCATTGGGAGGTCAAAGACCTTTAACTTCCGCTATTTCAATCTTTTATTACAAGGTTTTGACCTCCCACTAATGATACATATGTGGTTTATCAGCAACTTGGAGTATTTTTTGCATAGGTTGTTCACACAGGGATAGTTCTATGAATCAATAAGCTATCATCTTTTCTTCTTCTGTAAGTTAGATTCGTGGTTCTTCTGCATCTCAGAGTTCTTTTCTGCATAGTAGATTCTCGACACCTGAACGAGTAATGGCGCTGTTTCCGGGTCGTATAACCACTGACTCGCAGTGTTTGGATGTTCTAACATCTGTATGAACGCTGTAATGGAAAGAACAATAATCATAAACTTTTGAATAATTTAGTCAGCACATTCTTGTTATCTCAGCATTTGATAATTTGATGACTCTACCTTACACACTTTTTGAGTAATGCTCTTAAGGGCCGGTCACACAGCCTTCCGCGAGTTCATCACATGTAATTTTGCCAAATTTTTTCATTTTTTGGGGGTTTGCAATAATAGCTTTGAATAATGGACTGCCATGTTCTATATTTACCTAGAAGACATCTTAGATTATTGAGGCCTAGTTGCACAGTTTGGTTTGCCATGATAGCCTGGAACAGTGAACTGCAATGTTCTATATTTACCTAGAAGACATCTTGGATTATTGAGGCCTAGCTGTACAGTTGGGTTTGCCACGATAGCCTTGAACAATGGACTGTCATGTTCTATATTTACCTAGAAGACATCTTGGATTATTGAGGCCTAGCTGTACAGTTGGGTTGGTCATGATAGCCTTGAATAATGGACTGTCATGTTCTATACCGTCATCAGCTTCCTCTGGGGGAGGCTTCTTATTGCTTAACAACATCTCACACTGAAATGTGAAATATGAATAGATGATTAACAGAATTTCACCCCTTTCCCAAACGGCAAAATTTTAAGGTGGCTCATATTGAAAACAAGTGCAAACGATTGAATAAATACTAAAAAGACAGGATTTGACCGATTTGTGTACAATCTTATATTGAGACAAAATGAGAAACTGCCGGTTATCAGCAGTTTCTTCTTTTGTCTCATTGTTTTCCAAAGCCTTCTCTATTAGGAATTTCAAAACCCAGTCTTGTTTGGGAAAGGCTTAAAACAAAATGTCTCCCTCAGGTGAAATGGTGAAATAAGGCATGATAACTGACAGAATTTAAAACAAAATATAATTACTTATATTGCAAGACTTTTTCTTAAAGAGATACCATATTGTCATATTGAATTATTCAGTGTTCAAAATTGACAGAAAGAATGTCTTTGTTAAAATGTACAAAATGTACATGACCTTAGTCTACAACTAATGATGTTTTCATATGATATGTGAGTAAATTTCCCAAACCAACAAATTGATAATGTCTTCTGTTCAAATCTTATCCTACGTATTGACACTTTTTGAAGATCCAAAAGATAAAGGCTTTGGAAAACATTGTGGAAAATGAAGAAATTGCTTGTAACAAGCAATTTCTACATTTCCCACAAAATTTTGTATCCAAAAAAGATAAAATTTAGAATTCCATTCATTAGAGAGTGTGGTCTGCAACATCTTTGAAATCTGACCAGTCTAAAATTAAGCCATCTAGTAATGGGTAAAGAGTACTGTGTAATAAGATAGAATTGTGATGCACAAGAAGTGATTGTGTTTTTTCTCAGCATCCCCATCATTCGTAAGCCCTAAGTGCATCTAATAATTGGGAAAACATTAAGGCAAAAGAAGAAAATGCTGATGATCAGCATTTTCTCCTTTTGCCTCAATATTTTCTGTACTATATTTTACATAAATCCTATCATCATCAACATCTGTTTTGTCGTCTGCAGTAGGCCTTAAATTGGACTATCCTAATTTTGCTGTTTGGTAATGGGATAATTAGTATTTTGGGCTCTCTTCATATGATAACCCATTCCCACAAAGTGACACTGGTTGACACCCCATCAGATAAAGATTTTGAAAAATGTTGTGGAAAATGAAGAAATTGCTTGTTACAAGCAATTTCTTCATATTCCACAATGTTTTCTTCCAAGAAAGACTTAAACATGTAAAATTTAATTCATTTAATATTGTTGTCTATAAACATCTTTGAATTTGGACCAGTATAAAATTTTGCTGTCTGGTAAAGGGAAAATCATCAACACTTACAGCAGCGTCTCCATCATTTCTGTTAGCCCTGAGAGCATCTATCACATCTGACTCATCAAAACCCATCTCCATTAAATGTTGTAATACCTAGAAAAATATATTTTATGTTAACCTTTTCCGAAACAAAGCCTGGTTTTAACATCCCTAATAGAAAAGGCTTGGAAAACATTAAGGCAAGAGATGAAAATGCTGATGATCAACATATTCTTCTTTTGCCTAAATAGTTTCTTTGCTATATTGTATGAAGATCCCTTCTTTCTCGTCTTTAATTTTGTTGTCTGCAGCAAGGTTTGATAAACACAAAACGAATGTTCATTGTAATCTGATAAAGGGATTAATGGTTTTCCCTCTGTAACCCTTTCCCAAACAAGACCTGGTTTTGATGTCCCTAATTGGTAAGTCTTGGGAAAACATTGAAACAAAAGAAGAAACTGCTGATAACCAGCAGTTTCTCCTTTTGTCTTGATATTTTCTTAGCTATATTATACACAAATCATTTCTTTTTCAACATCTTTTATGTCGTCTGCAGCAAATTTCATATTGGACAGGTCACAGCCCTGAAATTTTGTCATTTGGGAAACGGTTAATAAGCAGTTCTGTTTTAACAGTTTACAAGACACCATCAATTGAATTCCCAAAACGTAAAAACAATGTCAATTTATCCTTAAATTAGTTTCTTTTGCTGAAAATGTGACATTTTGAATTGTCAAGATTCTTTTCAAAGTATACAAAGTATATGAATCCTAAATCTTGTGAAATGTTAAGGATGAAAACTGGAACTTGCCTTCTGATTTGGTTTAAATTCTCTTTTTCTATATGCCCGTAATGACTGGAGTATATTAGATACTTTACAGTTAGGAGACTGGTCGTCTGAGCTGGGACTTGCCGGAGATCCTCCAGTTGCTCCTTTCTCCTGTTACAGAATAAAATTGCGTAATCACTTATTGATATTAACCCTTTCCCAAACAAGACCTCGTTTTGACGTCCCTAATAGGAAAGGCTTGGGAAAACATTGAAACAAAAGAAGAAACTGCTGATAACCAGCAGTTTCTCCTTTTGTCTCAATATTTTCTATGCCAAATTTTACACAAATTCTATCTTCAATACCTTCCATTCTGTCATTTGTGGCAGTTTTTGAATTTGACCACCCTAAAATTTTGCCGTTTGGGAAAGGGTTAAGGTCTTCTATCTAACTCTTTGTATGCTTATTCCCAATTTGGATGGTGAAGATGTCAACTAGAAAAAAATATCCAACCCTAAATTAAAAAGACTGATTTGGTTACGCATTACTGTAATACACAATCATTTTTACTTTCAAAGCTATTTTAACATTTTCTTGACTAGACAAAAGTTGTCAGAGACCGACTGCACTCAAGACAGTAAGACTTTGAATGAGTGCTTATCACCATAGTAAAATCATAATCATATCTGTGTAGGTGGGAAAGAGTCACATTCACTTGCTCAGCTAAATTATTTCCAGAGCAAAATAAACCTTTTATATAAATCCTCCAAAATAAAATTAATTTGAGCCAGGATCTGGAAAAACGTCCCTTAAGGCATTTGAGCCCAACATAGATCCAGATCAGCCTGTCCATACGCACAGTCTGATCAGGATCCATGTTGTTCTCTAATAGCTTCTTTGTGACCTTTAGTAACTTAAAGAGAGCAGCATGGATGCATATTGGACTGTATTTGACAACAAGCTGATCTTGAAACTCAAATTCTAAAAATGCTATAAGGGACATTTTTCCAGATCCCGGCTCATTTATTCATGAATAAAATCTAAACTACCTCATCCTGCATACAGTCTAGTGGTTCGTCTATATCCGAGTCAGTGTCATGTTGTAACAACCATTCTGCTGCCTTTACTACTGATTTACTGAAAAGTAAATAAAACAACATGAACGATGAAGAAAAATTTGCTTCTCCTCTAAAAAGTTTTGAGGTTGCATAAATTTAGTCAAACCGACTGACTCCCTTTATAGATTGCAATGAAGCTAAAAGTGAACTGTATCTGTGATAATTTAAAAATGTTCTTTATTCATTCATAAATCCATGCTAATTTCCTATAGCAATTCTACTTGCAACACCAAGCAATTCTAATGGCAACACTGCAACTCAACTTAACTTTATTTGCATTTGATTGAATAATAAATCACCAGGAAAGATATTAATGAGCCAAAAGAGCTCAGAGAATGTATAAATTTAGTGTGATTATCTTCATAGCTAAAACTTACTTATTGAGAAGAAGCGCCTTTTTAGCCCTAGTCTCTTGAAAGCCCATTTCAGTTAAATGCTTGATGGCACTTTCATCTAACTCATTCTTCTGTGAGGGTTCATTCAAAATTTCTGAAATAAGATGTCTCACAAAATACATATTCAACAAATAAATGACATTCTCTGTGTGATTCAGCTTACAAAATATCTTGATATTGAAGCATTATTAAAAACACCAGTACCAGTGATCACATAAATTTATCAAAAGTTAAAAAATGTATAACCTACAAAGGCTACAATTTCGATCAAGAACTTAGACGTTCCAAAAACATGCACTTGAAAACTACTTAAGTTCAAGTAACTATAAGACAGTATAAAGTATTTGAAGTTTACAAGTTCTTCACTTTCATTTTATAAGGATTAAAAGCTTCAATATTGTTTTCTTTTATGAATTGTACGGATAATAGATCTATTATTCATATTTACCCTCAGCCTGCTGAAAGATCTTGGATGCCTCTGGATTCAAACACAACAACTTCTGTGAAACTTCTATCAGAGATATTAATATCTTTCTTAGTTCTGTCTGAAACTGGTAAAGAAATACAAGAAAATACATAAATAATCCTGTACATACATGTATTAGTCCTATTTACTTGTGAAAATTCATTTATTATTATTTTTCAAACAGAATTATTATGTTGAAAGAAAAATTTACCATTTTTCTAACCATAAGTAAGTTCAATACATGTGCAAAAGTTTGTATTTATAAAACCTGTAATAGTCTGTAATCTATCATGAGCTAGAGACATTTGCACTAACAGAAAAAGATTTGTTTTCATAATGTTCACTTAACTGTCAAGCTAGAAATTGTACGTTTTATATTCATGCAGGACATGGGTGTAGTAATAATGTGCTTGTTTTGAGAGATGTTGGAATATTGGAAGAACTTTACAGCTACCTTTTTTTTTACAGAAAGCCTTTCGACATACAAACATGCTAAAACCAGTAAAACTTACATCCATGGGTGTTGTTGTAATGCCCTGATGTAACATGGGGTTATCTACAGTAGATATGTTGGCAGTTGCTGCAATAATGTCGTCAGCAGAGGGGCTGCGTTTGGCTTCTTCTACTTTCTGGTGAAGTAAAGATTTATAATTATGTTTCATGTTATTGGCTTTCACTTTCAACTAGAAACTATTTGCCTAAGGAGAGAAATAACTTTTTTTCTGCAAATGCTAGAATTGAATAATAGAGCATTTCATTCTTAACCATTTCCCAAATAGCAAAAAAAGACTGATCAAAATCGAAAGCTGCTGAAGGTGACAAAATGAACACAAATTAAGACAAAATTTGTGGACAATTCAACCATGAAAATATTGAGGCAAAAGGAGAAAGTGCTGAAGGTATTGTTTGGGAAACTCAAAGGGTTAATGAATTTGACTTCAGTTCAAAAATACACAGATTGAAGGCTTTTGGCAATTCATCACACAGAGCACAATCTTATTTTTCTCTTTAAAAATTTCTTTTTATTTTTGTGCAATTTCTGTGGTCGAGAGGTACAACATAACATTCAGGTTAGAGGTCTTAGATTTTTGTTGCATTAACCCTTTCCCAAACGACAAAATTTTGGGGTAGTCCAATTTGAAAGAAGTTGCAGACGACATATCAATGTGAAGAAATTTCAAAATTTTATAGCTTTTTGGGTAGAAAACATTGTGGGAAATGAAGAAATTGCTTGTCACAAGCAATTTCTTCATTTTCCACGATGTTTTCCCTAGCCTTTATCTTGTTGGGCGTCAAAAGGCGTCACTGTGTGGTAATAGGTTAAGATTATCAAGATAAGAGGTCTTGGTGAGAGTCTAGACAAAACTGAGAGCATTTAATTTCAACATTTGTTAGATTATTCAGTAGCAGCTACTTACTTTGTCTGTTGATTTGTCAAATTGTGACGGACAAAGTCTCCTTTTCAGCAACAACACTTCATCTGAAGAGCATTAGGAGAAATTATATATCTTCTTTAATTATTCACTTTAAAATTCTGAATTAAACAAGTAGGCAGTGTACAATAGTTGTTAATTTTGCCTGCTTGATTGTTTAACTTATCATCAGTGTTAATTAGTGCAAAACCTCGTATCTCAATTTTTGAAAAAATTTAAAGGAGAAGAAAAACTTTAATAATTTTTCAGAAACTGAAGGGCTTTACTTGAAATTCAGAGAAATTGCTCACATATAATGTGTCATTGATACTGACAAATAAAAATATGCAAAAACCTGTGTGAAGTGTCTTGACTGGACATATAACTAAGTTTGTTCTTGAAAATCACAAAAAAATGACATACAAGCTTTTGCATTTCCACCAAAAATTTGTATTAAAGTGGTTTATATTGCTCAAGATAGAGCAACTGAGGTTATTCTTGGACTTTTCATACACATATCAGTTATCCCCAGGCACATGGGAAATAATTTTATCTTCCAATTTCTCAATAATAATGAATATCTAGACTGTTACAGACAGCAAGGTTCAAAGTTGCTAACTTGAACAGAAAGTAGAAAATGTAATTGATCCAACTGTATACCACTTAGTCACCAGGAGCAAAGCTTGGCCTTTTAATGACGAAGCAGGGGTAATCCGAGTAATCCGAGTAAGTACGGATAACTTTTACAAACCAAACTTTGGATGGCCGTGGTTGCTTCCATTAATAAGGCATTTCAATGAAGTAAATAAACATCTTTTGGTCATCCAATTCCCACAGACTTTATCCTGAATTTCTTTGTCCGTAATGTTGTAAATGCTTAATTTTTATCTAAAGCAGTCTAGAACCGGGTAAGTACGGACATAGTTGAGAAAGTTCGGACGCTATATTTGATATGGAACGACTTACGTAGACCCAACTATAGCAGACAGACAGCAATGCCGACGGACAGCCAACAACACAGACAAACAGTGATTTAGATAAACCTAGTTAAAAAGACAACAGCAGCAACACAGACTGAAGAATAAATGACTCATTTATGTACCCCAATCTTTTTTCAAATGTTGTGACCGCATAAAATGTCATGTTGCTGCTGTTTATGTTCATAATGACATGTTACTGATGATGGAGATAAAGGAAATGAAATGGAAAATGGATACGCATATCAACTAGCTTTAATCACATGAATCAATGATTTTTGATTACTTAAGGGGGAATGCTCCAGTTTTTCGGAACACTTGGTCATTACTGTAGTAAATTAAATGTTTCGTACCATATATGTTTCGCTACCTAATTTTCAACAAGAGGACCATGATGGTCCTTAATCGCTCACCTGAACTGAGATTCACAAGGTGAGAAATGATTGTACCTTGTCCCATGATATCTAAAAGAACATTCTAATTCTCAATAGTCTTTATCCTTGTGACTAGACAAACATTCTGAACATGTTTCATGAAGATTGGACAAAAATTGTAGCATCTACATTGACAACAAGGACTTTGAGGCACCTTTTCCCACAAAATCCAACAGAACATTCCCATTGTTAATAGTCTTCATCCTTGTGACTAGACAAATAATCTGACTAAATTTCATGAATATTGGGCCAAAATTATTGTCTCTATAGCGCTAACAAGGATTTTGTCATTAAGGCCCCTTTTCCGATGTTATTCCATGGAACATTCCTATTTTCCTCAGAGTTTATCGTTGTGACTAGACAAACAAAAGTTTCATGAGGATTAGACCAAAATTGTTGCCTCTAGAGTGCTAACAAGGATTTTGTCATTAAGACCCCTTTTCTCATGATATGGACTGGAACATTCCAATTTTTTATAGGGTTTATCCTTGTGAATAAAACAACGTTCTTTTAGTTTCATGAAGATTAGGCCAAAACTATTGCTTCTAGAGTGTTAAAAAGGATTTTGTCGTAAAGGTCCCTTTTCCCGTGATATCAAAATGGAACATTCCGATTGTTGATAAGTTTCATCCTTGTGAATTAACAAATATTCTGATCAAGTTTCATGAAGATTAAGCCAACATTTATGGCCTCTAAATTGCCAACACAGATTTTGTCATTATGGCCCCTTTTCCCATGGTATCCAATGGAATATTCCAATTTTCTGTAGGGTCCATCTCTGTAACTAGACAAGCATAATTCTGACCAAGTTTTATGAACATTGTGCCAAAATTGAAGCGTGTAAAATGCTAACAAAGATTTTGTCTTTTAGGCCCCTTTTCCCATGATATTGATGAGAAGGTCCCAATTTTCAACAGGGTTCACCCCATATAAACCCCAAGAATCAACAACATGGGCCCTTTTTTCATTGCAAAATAATTAATCTTATAATAATTTGGTAAAGAGCTAAAGAGAATATTATTAGTTGCAAAATAGAAGCAAGTCTGATTATAAATCCAAAGAAAAGATAACAAAACACTGATAACAGCTAGATTAAATCCTCTCATGTTTACATAAGCTGGGGAATGTCTAGATCATTGATTAGATAAAATCCAAATTATCAATATGGACTAAGGGAGGCAACTTGAACACTAAAAGTCTTACAGCTTCGCTGATTGGTTATCTTCCTTAGTAAGTCTGATAAGCCCCACCCTGCCACGCCCACATTTTTTGACTAATCTTAAAATTTGAAAACAAATTTTGAAGAGAGTCACTCAAAGAACATACCTGTTAAGTTTGGTTCAAATTGACCCAATGGTTGATTTTTAAATAATTTTCTTAGGATTTTTAAGCCCCGCCCTGCCACGCCCACATTTTTTGGAAAATCAAAAATTAATGAACAAGTTTTGAAAAGGGGCACCCAAGGAACAATCCAGCCAAGTTTGGTCAATATTGGCCCAATGGTTCAGGAGGAGAAGATGTTCAAAGAAATTGTGAACGGATGGACGGACGGACAGACGGACGGACGGACGGACGGACGGACGACGGACGGTGAGCGACCACAATAGCTCACCTTGAGCACTTCGTGCTCAGGTGAGCTAATAATATAACACGTCATTACAATTTTACACTTTAGACGGTAAAAGTCTGTTTGTTGTGTGAAACTGATTTCCTCAAGATGGAAATTGATTATTTAGAGCAAGACTCAAAGAACATACCTGTTAAGTTTGGTTCAAATTGACCCAATGGTTGATTTTTAAATAATTTTCTTAGGATTTTTAAGCCCCGCCCTGCCACGCCCACATTTTTTGGAAAATCAAAAATTAATGAACAAGTTTTGAAAAGGGGCACCCAAGGAACAATCCAGCCAAGTTTGGTCAATATTGGCCCAATGGTTCAGGAGGAGAAGATGTTCAAAGAAATTGTGAACGGATGGACGGACGGACAGACGGACGGACGGACAGACGGACGGACGACGGACGGTGAGCGACCACAATAGCTCACCTTGAGCACTTCGTGCTCAGGTGAGCTAATAATATAACACGTCATTACAATTTTACACTTTAGACGGTAAAAGTCTGTTTGTTGTGTGAAACTGATTTCCTCAAGATGGAAATTGATTATTTAGAGCAAGACAGTCGTAAGAGTGTATGCAGATACCACTTTTTTGCGTCATTTTATTCATGTGTAGCTGATAAAATTGCTGTAATTCACTAATAAGTGCGCTGACCTATACATTTTCTTTTTGAATTATTACCAGGACATGTTGCTTAATACAATGAGGGAGTTTTATCAAATTCTATTATGTAGAACTTGAAATATTTCCAAAAATATGCAAATTTTGACATGAAAAACTTCAGCCTCGTTGATCTAGCTGAACACGTGAGCATGCTGTTTTTTACATTTACACATTTATGATAGCACATATTTTGGGTTTTCTGTTCTTATTAAATGTAAGACGTTACTTTAAATCCGTTATCGGGACTAAACGATGATTATAAGCATTTCATTATCATTTTTGTGCCCTTGGACAGGTGCAAGATATTGTGCATTTTTTCGATGTAGGGGTATGTGATACGAACGCCTATAAAATTCAAACAAGATCGCTGACATTCCATTTTTATTTCATTTTTCAATTGGTAATAACATGTAATTTCTACATACAAAATATAAATAAATTCTATTATTGGGAAAAAATTTAGGAAACTGGAGCATTCCCCCTTAACTCATCAAAATCATAAAATTTGCGGACTTAATACTTTTGAATGTGAAGTGTCCGTACTTTTATGACTGATGTCTAGTGTGGAAAGTACGGACACATTGTTTTCTTGAAAATATTTTAATATCCTGCAATTTTTAAGTATTACTTTCAATAAAAGCGAGATAATTAACAATAACATGACATGCAACTTTTTAGCCAGTCACAAAGAGAGAAACAAATCAATGATACCCAATTTTATAGTTTGATTTGAACCCTTCAAAAATTCCCCAGGGGTCTCGTTTGCCAAAATTTGGGGCCGTTATTGGGCCCCATTCCCAATGGCAAAAAGTATCTTTTTTTCCCAATTCTCTGGTGAAAATTCCCAATGAGGACCCAGAATGCCCCATGTTAAGACCTCATCTTCATTTACAAACATTTTGAAGACAGTTTTAGAGTAGATTCTTAAACAAGAGTATGTACAAATGCATTTTACACCACTACAGTCTAATTTGCAGCTGAAACTGAGAGACAGTATGAATACAAACTTGTCTTAGTTTTTCCCAATTTAGGTTAAAACGTCGCTATTTTTCCCAATTTCACTGGCCCCTGGCCCCAAACAAAAATTGGTAGCAAGACCCCTGTTCCCGCTTTTAAAAGTTTGTCGTTAGTGGACTAGGAAGAATGGATTAATTATTTGTATGCATGTCAGTTTCATTATTCATGTTTATATACTGAGCTACTGTTACTAAAAACAAAGTATGCTATCCTCGCGTACGTAGTTCCGACGCACCTAAGAATTAATCAGTGATTAAGCAAACAAAATTAAATACCAAACATTTATCTACCTTTGAAAAATAAAGCTCATTCATTCATCCGCCTTTTAGAAACTTTTGATATCACTGAAACTTATTTTACAACATAACATACAGAAAAATATCGGGTATGGGTTTCCAACATGGCGGCAGTGAGAGTACAGAGAAATGACGCATTTCATTAGTTTCTATTTCTACTCTGACAAAAACGGAAGTACAGTTCTCTTTTCACTCCGAGAAACCTGTACGCCATAAATTAGTAAACTGGAGCTGGAAAAACTAGAATATCACTGAAAGTGATCATACCCCCCAACAGCACAGTGTTGTGCATTTTCATTTTAGAGATGTATATTTCCTATGAACTGTGATCTGATCAATTGAGAAAAAGAGCAAACACTATAAAAACAGACTGACCAACATATGTTAATGTTGCAAAAATTACTAATTTTAACAAAGGGCCATAATTCAGTAAAAAAAACAAGAGGACCATGATGGTCCTTAATCGCTCACCTGAACCTATATAGAAAGAAAGTCACAATGTTGTATTAAGTTCAAGAGCACATAATTTAAGATGCGAGATTATGATCCAGCTGAAAACTGCTTTCATAATCTTGAATGATCAATATTTGTGGCTGTTACAGTGAAAACAAAGTGGAAGAAAACAACACAGTCAAGGGCACATAACTCTGTTCTAATAAAAGTATTCTCATCAACATTATGTCCAATTTTTTTTTTGGATTGGTCCATATATTGTTAGAGTGAAAATAAAGTCGAAAACTGTAATTTTGTGAAATTCAAGGGCCAATAACTCTAGTCAAATCAAGCTGAAAGTTTCACTCATCCAGGATCTTATGGCCACCAATATTTTGGCCAAGTTTTGTCTTGATTAGTCAATAAAATTTATGTAGATGCTACAGTGTAAACAAAGTCGAAAACAGCAATTTTGTCAAATTCAAGGGCACATAACTCCAGACTTCCTACTTCAATCACACTGAAAATCGAAGTCATCCAAGATCTTATGGTAACCAACATTGTGGCAAAGTTTTGTCTTGATCGGTCAATATTTGTAGATGCTAGAGTGGTAACAAAGTCAAAACTAGCCATTTTTGACGTTCAAGGGCACATAACTCCAGATTTCCATGTCCGATCTGACAAAAAATTAAACTCATCTGAGAACTTATAGTTACCAACATCGTGGCAAAGTTTTGTTTTGATCGGTCAATATTTGTAGATGCTAGAGTGGTAACAAACTCAAAACTAGCCATTTTGGACGTTCAAGGGCACATAACTCCAGACTTCCTAGTCCAATCTGACTCAAAATCGAACTCGTCTGAGAACTTATAGTTACCAAGATTGTTGCAAAGTTTTGTTTTGATCGGTCAATATTTGTAGATGATAGAGTGGTTACGAAGTCAAAACTAGCCATTTTTGATGTTCAAGGGCACATAACTCCAGACTTCCTAGTCCGATCTGACTCAAAATCGAACTCATCCAAGAACTTATGGTCATACATATTTTGACCAAGTTTGATTATGATTGGTTAATATTTGTAGATGCTAGAGTGGTAACAAAGTCAAAACTAGCCATTTTTGACGTTCAAGGGCACATAACTCAAAACTTCCTGGTCCGATCTGACTCAAAATCGAACTCATCCAAGAACTTATGGTCATACATATTTTGACCAAGTTTGATTATGATTGGTTAATATTTGTAGATGCTAGAGTAGTAACAAAGTCAAAACTAGCCATTTTTGACTTTCAAGGGCACATAACTCAAGACTTCCTGGTACGATCTGACTCAAAATCGAACTCATCCGAGAACTTATGGTCATCCATATGTTGACCAAGTTTGGTTAAGATTGGTTAATATTTGTAGATGCTAGAGTGGTAACAAAGTCAAAACTAGCCATTTTTGACATTCAAGGGCACATAACTCCAGACTTCCTGGTCCGATCTGACTCAAAATAAAACTCATCCGAGAACTTATGGTCATACATGTTTTGACCAAGTTTGGTTAAGATTGGTCAATATTTGTGGGTGCTAGAGTGGTAACAACAAAATGTGAACAGACGGACGGACGGACGGACGGACGGACGGACAAAAAGCGACCACAATAGCTCACCTTGAGCACTTCGTGCTCAGGTGAGCTAACAACAACAATGAACCGAAACCAATATTTGATATGCACATATTTGAGAGCTAGTAAGCATACTTGTAAAGTTATAATTAATAAAATCTATTCATTATTTACCAAGAGTTGAAGCGGACAAGAAAATTCACTCAAAGGCCATAACTCTGTGAAAAATCAATAGACCATGACCAAAATAGAAGATGCAAATCTTCACTTTGTAATAAGTTCACATGTGAACTTTGAACAAAATTCGTCCAGTAGTTAAGGAGAAATAGAGCAGACAAAAAATCAACAAACTGATCAACACATGTTAATGTTGCGAAAAATGCCAATTTTCAACAAAGGGCCATAACTCAGTCAACAAGAGGCCCAGGAGGGCCTGAATCGCTCCACTGGCTAAAGTGGAAGAATTATCCCATGATTTCTTGTAAGCCTTACACAGTCAAATCTTGAAATTTGTGAATAAATTTTGAAGAGAGACTCAAAGAACATTCTTGCAAAGTCTGGTTCAAATTGGCCTAATGGTTGATTTTTAAAGAATTTTCTTATGATTTCTCTAAGTCTGATAAGCCCCCTTCTCCCTGCTACGGCCATATTTTTTGACAAGTATAAAAATTTGTGAACAAATAAAAAGAATGACTAAAGGCACAATTGGGGACACTGGTTGATTTTTAAAGAATTTTCTTATGATTTCTTTAAGTCCGATAAGCCCCTTCCTCCCTGCCACACCCACTTTTTTTGACAAATGTAAAAATGTGTAAATAAATTTTGAAAAGAGAGACTCAAAGAACATTCCTGCAAAGTCTGGTTCAAATTGGCCCTATGGTTGATTTTTAAAGAATTTTCTTATGATTTTTTTAAGTCTGATAAGCCCCTTTCTCCCTGCCACGGCCACATTTTTAAACAAAAGTAAAAATTTGTGACCAAATTTTGAAAAGAATGACTCAAGGCACATTCCTGCCAGGTTTGGTTCAAATTGGCCCAATGGTTGATTTTTAAAGAATTTTCTTATGATTTCTTTAAGTGTGATAAGCCCCTTTCTCCCTGCCACGGCCACATTTTTTGACAAAAGTAAAAATTTGTGAACAAATTTCGAAAGGAGTGTCTCAAGGCACATTCCTGCCAGGTTTGGTTCAAATTGGCCCAATAGTTGATTTTTAAAGAATTTTCTTATGATTTCTCTAAGTCTGATAAGCCCCACCCTGCCACGCCCACATTTTTTGACGAATCAAAAATTCGCGAACAGGTTTTAAAAAGGGTCACTCAAGGAACATTCCTGCCAAGTTTGGTCAAAATTGGCCTACTGGTATAAGAGGAGAAGATGTTTGAAGAAAAAGTTAACGGACGCACGGACAGACGCACGGACGCACGACGGACACAATGCCATGACAATAGCTCGCTGGCCTTCGGCCAGTGGAGCTAAAAATCAATGAACCATTACAAATATTTGGTATGCACATACTTGAGAGCTACTAAGCATTACTGTTAAATATCTTTGAAATCCATCTATCACTTTTCTAGAAATTGAACGGACAAGAAAATTCACTCAAGGGCCATAATTCGGTCAAAAATCAATGGACCATAACCAAAATAAAATATGCACATCTACACTTAGTAATGAGTTCACATGTGAAGTTTGAATAAAATTGGTCCAGCAGCTTATGAGAAATAGAGTGGACAAAAAATTGAACAAGAGGGCCAGAATGGCCCTATATCGCTCACCTGAAAGAAGTTTGTGACACGCCCACTTTTTTTTACAAATCAAAAATTTGTGAACAAATTTTGAAAAGGGTCACTCAAGGAACATTGTTGCCAAGTTTGGTTCAAATTGGCCCAATGCTTGATTTTTAAAGAGTTTTCTTATGATTTCTCTAAGTCTGATAACCCTGCCCTTCCACACCCACATTTTTAGACGAAAAAGAAAATTTGTGTACTGATTTTTAAAAGAGTCACTCAAGGAAAATTCTTGCTAAGTTTCGTTCAAATTGGCCCAATGTGTTTTTAAAAGAATTTTCTTAGGGTGTCTCTAACTTTGATAAGCCAAGCCCTGCCACGCCCGCTTTATCTGACGAATTAAAATCCGCAAACAAATTTTACAAAGAGTCACCCAAAGAATATTTCTGTAACGTTTGGTTCAAATTGGGCCAACAGTCGATTTTTGAGGAATTTTCTTAGGATTTCTCTAAGTCCGAGAAGCCATGTCCTGCCACGCCCACTTTTTCTGACGAATCAAAAGTTTGCAAACAAGTTTTGAAAAGAGTCATCCAGGGAACATTAATGCCAAGTTTGGTTCAAATTGGGCCAACGGTTGATTTTTAAGGAATTTTCTTAGAATTTCCCTAAGTCCAATAAGTCATGCCCTGCCACGCCCACTTTCCCTGACAAATAAAAAAATCACTAACAAATTTTGAAGAGTGTCACCCAAGGAACATTTCTGCCAAGTTTGGTTCAAATTGGACCAATTGTTGATTTTTAAAGAATTTTCTTAGGATTTCTCTAAGTCTGATAAGCCACGCCCTGCCACGCCCACTTTTTTTGACGAATCACAAATTTGTGAACAAATTTTGAAAAGGGTCACCCAAGGAACATTTCTGCAAAGTAAGATTCAAATTGGCCCAATGGTTGATTTTTAAAGAATTTTCTTAGGATTTCTCTAAGTCTGATAAGCCACGCCCACATTTTTTGACGAATCAAAAATTTGCGAACAAGTTTTAAAAAGGGTCACCCAAAGAACATTTCTGCCAAGTTAGCTTAAAATTGGCCCAATGGTTGATTTTTAAAGAATTTTCTTAGGATTTCCCTAAGTCCGATAAGCCACGCCCTGCCACGCCCACATTTTTTGACGAATCAAAAATTTGCAAACAAGTTTTGAAATGGGTCACCCAAGGAACATTTCTGCCAATCTAGATTCAAATTGGCCCAATGGTTGATTTTTAAAGAATTTTCTTAGAATTTCTCTAAGTCCGATAAGCCACGCACTGCCACGCCCACATTTTTTGATGAATCAAAAATCCGCGAACAAGTTTTGAGAAGGGTCACCCAAGGAACATTTCTGCCCAGTATGGTCAAAATCTACCGAATGGTTTAGGAGGAGAAGATGTTTAAAGAAATGTGAACGGACAGATGGACAGACGGATGGACGGACGGACGGACGGTGAGTGACCACAATAGCTCCCCATGAGCACTTCGTGCTCAGGTGAGCTAAAAAACAATCAACACACATTAATTTTGCGTAAAATGGCAATTTTCAGCAAAAGGCCATAAGTCATTCAAAAATCAATGAATCATCACCAAAATTTTATATGCACATATTTGAGAGCTACTAAGCATAACTGTAAAGTTTTTTTTAAAATCCATCCATTAGTTTTCGAGAAATTGAGCGGACAAGAAAATTCACTCAAGGACCGTAACTCCGTCAACTAGAAGACCTGAAGGTCTTGAGTCGCTCCACAGGCCTGAATTTCATGTAATATTTAATCAAAGTTTTTATTAGATTGTTCAATGCTTGTGTTTCATAGAGCAAAAAGAAAGTTACAAAACTAGATTGTTCGAAATGTGTGGTTCTTGAAGCAAAGAAAGTAAAACTATATGTTTGCCATTTGAGAAAGGGTAAAAGGCAATCGGAGAACATTCCAGCTAAGGATGATACTAGCAATTAACATTTTACTTCTTCAAAACAGATCTAAATTATTGTCCAGCAAGATTAACCGAGACATCTGCATATGTAATGACCCCGCTTCGGCAATGTTTTGTTAAGGCAATCAACTAACGGACTTTGTACACGAAAATTAAGTTGTCCCGGGTAAATTTGGATGGACAATAACAGATTATTGATTACTCCAAAATATTTCATATTTCTAAAAATAAATTTTAAGCTAAAAATAGATTTTGAGCTAAAAATAGATGTTGGGAAATACCCTATTCCAAAATTAATGCAAATGGCAAGCCTGAATTTCTTGTAATATCAATTAACTTACTAAGTCCAAGTTTTGATTAGATTTTTCAATACTTGTTGCTCTAAATAAATAGAAACAAACAGCAAATAGAAAGCTGAAAATACATTCATATTTTATAAGATCTATTGATTACCAAGCTTTGTCTTTGTTAGAGCGAGTTTGGCTGTTAGAGTGTAAACACAGTCACAATTAGCAATTTTGTCAAATTGAAAGGCATATAACTGAGGATTTTATATTCCTATCTAGCTAAGAATCACACTAAAGCAAGATCTTAACTTCACCTACATCTTGTTTAAGTTTTGACACGATTGTTCAATATTTGTGGATGTAAAGAGTGTAAAATCAAAGTCGAAAACAGCAATTTGGTCAAATTCAAGGGCAGATAAATCATGACTTGAGATTCCTGTGAAGCTGAAAATTATACCCATGCAAAATCTTATGGCCAGTAAGATAACATGAAAGTTTCATGTTGATTGGTGGATATTTATGGTTGTTTGAGTAAAAATAAGGTCAACAAGCAAATTCGTTGAATTGATATCCCCCGCCGAACATATTTTCATTGTCAATAAAGTAGCGCGGAAACGAATATAACTCTGTATGTATATGGCTTCAACAGAACGAATATCACTCTGTATGTATATGGCTTCAACAGAACGAATATCACTCTGTATGTGTATGGCTAAAACAGTCAGGGGCAGTAACTCTAAATTCGGCGGTCGAACCGGGTAACCCCGACGATATGCGCATGTCCTCATTGTAGTAAAGCTGTGTGCCAAGTTTCATTGAAATCATGTTTATAGTTTTCAAGAAATAGCGCGGAAACGAATATCACTCTGTATGTATATGGCTTAAACAGTCAGGGGCAGTAACTCTAAATTCGACGGTCGAACCGGGTAACCCCGACGATATGCCCATGTCCTCATTGTAGTAAAGCTGTGTGCCAAGTTTCATTGAAATCATGTTTATAGTTTTCAAGAAATAGCGCGGAAACGAATATCACTCTGTATGTATATGGCTAAAACAGTCAGGGGCAGTAACTCTAAATTCGGCGGTCGAACCGGGTAACCCCGACGATATGCGCATGTCCACTTTGTAGTGAAGCTGTGTGCCAAGTTTCATCGAAATCCGGTCTACAGTTTCCAAGAAATAGCGCGGAAACGAATATCACTGTATGTGTATGGCTAAAACAGTCAGGGGCAGTAACTCTAAATTCGGCGGTCGAACCGGGTAACCCCGACGATAAGCGCATGTCCACTTTGTAGTGAAGCCGTGTGCCAAGTTTCATCGAAATCCGGTCTACAGTTTTCAAGAAATAGCGCGGAAACGAATATCACTCTGTATGTATATGGCTAAAACAGTCAGGGGCAGTAACTCTAAATTCGGCGGTCGAACTGGGTAACCCCGACGATATGCGCATGTCCACTTTGTAATGAAGCTGTGTGCCAAGTTTCATCGAAATCCGGTCTATAGTTTCCAAGAAATAGCGCGGAAACGAATATCACTGTATGTATATGGCTAAAACAGTCAGAGGCAGTAACTCTAAATTCGGCGGTCGAACCGGGTAACCCCGACGATATGCGTATGTCCACTTTGTAGTGAAGCCGTGTGCCAAGTTTCATCGAAATCCGGTCTACAGTTTTCAAGAAATAGCGCGGAAACGAATATCACTCTGTATGTATATGGCTAAAACAGTCAGGGGCAGTAACTCTAAATTCGGCGGTCGAACCGGTTAATCCCAATGATATGCGCATGTCCACTTTGTAGTGAAGCTGTGTGCCAAGTTTCATCGAAATCCGGTCTACAGTTTTCAAGAAATAGCGCGGAAACGAATATCACTCTGTATGTATATGGCTAAAACAGTCAGGGGCAGTAACTCTAAATTCGGCGGTCGAACCGGTTAATCCCAATGATATGCGCATGTCCACTTTGTAGTGAAGCTGTGTGCCAAGTTTCATCGAAATCCGGTCTACAGTTTTCAAGAAATAGCGCGGAAACGAATATCACTCTGTATGTATATGGCTTAAACAGTCAGGGGCAGTAACTCTGAATTCAATGGTCGAACCAGGTAACCCCGACGATATGCGCATGTCCTCTTTGTAGTGAAGCTGTGTGCCAAGTTTCATCGAAATCCAGTTTATAGTTTCCTAGAAATAGCGCGGAAACGAAAGTCGGACGGACGGACGGACGGACGGACGGACATGGCAAAAACAATATCCCCCCCGAAAAAATTTTTCGGCGGGGGATAAAAATGGTAATTTTGCCAATTTCAAGGGCACATAACTCAAGACGCAATATTCAGATCAAGCTGAAAATTGCATTAAAGCAAGATCTTATTAGCAACAACATTCTGACCAAGTTTTGTCTTGATTGATCAATATTTGTAGTGGCTAGAGTGAAAACAAAGTCAAAACAGCCATTTTTTAATTCAAGGGCAGATAACTCTAGACTTTCTGGTTCAATCAGAATTAATTGAAGGAATCTGATAGAGGACCACCTAAGGATCATTCCTGTGAAGTTTGATTGAAATCCATCCAGTAGTTTCTGAGGAGAAGATTTTTAAAGAAAAAGATGACGACCGGATGGACGGACGGACGGACTGACGCACGACGGACACAGCGCCATGACAATAGCCAGCTGGCCTGAAGGCCAGTGGAGCTAAAAATCAATGGACCATGACCAAAATATAATATGCACATCTCAACGTGGTAATGAGTTCACATGTGAAGTTTGAACAAAATTGATTCAGAAGTTTATGAGAAATAGAGTGGACAAAAAATTGAAAAACCGATAAACACACGTTGATTTCGCGTAAAATGGCAATTTTCAGCAAAAGGCCATAACTCAGTCAAAAATCAATGAAACATCACAAGAATTTAATATGCACATATTTGAGAGCTACTAAGCATAACTGTAAAGTCTTTTTGAAATTCGTCCATTAGTTTCCGAGAAATTGAGCGGACAAGAAAATTCACTCAAGGGCCGTAACTCCGTCAAAAATCAATGGACCGTGAAATAAATTTAGTATGCACATCTCAACTTAGTAATGAGTTCACAAGTGATGTTTGAACAAAATTGGTCCAATAGTTTATGAGAAATAGAGTGGACAAAAAATTGAGAAACCGATCAACACACATTGATTTTGCGTTAAATGGCAATTTTCAGCAAAGGGCCTTAACTCAGTCAACAAGAGGGCCAAGATGGCCCTCCACTGGCTTTTAGACATTTGGACTACGAAATTCTTGAAGGAATACAATAGAGGTCTATCCAAAGATGATTCATGCTACGCCAGAATGAAATCCAATATATGATTAAGGAACAGCAATGTTTTTAAAATTTTCTTAAAGTTACACTATGTTTTATAAAGCGAAAAATAAGCCTAGCCCACAGCGGCCAAGCTTTTCATCCGATCGTGAAGGAATTTGGAAGATATTCATGCGAAGTTTGGTAGAAATTGGTCCTGCAGTTTTGGAGAAGGAGATTGTTTAACAATTTTTCGAAAATTCAATTTAATTAAATTTATTAGAATTTAAGTTCTACACGGATTTTTTTTTTCACGAGTTTAGAGGAGATTCATGCAAGGAGGATTCGTGTGAAGTTAAGTTAAAATTGGTCCAGTAGTTTTGGAAAAGAAGATTTTTCGAAAATTTAATTTAATTAAATTAATCAAAATTAAAGTTCTACACAGAATTTATTTTTTTGAAGGAATTAAGAAGAGATTCATGCAGGGATCATTTCTGTAAAGTTTGGTTGAAATTGGTCCAGTAGTTTTGGAGAAGAAGAATCTTTAAAGATTTTTCGAAAATTTGATTTAATTAAATTAATTCAAATTTAAGTTGTACACAGAATTTATCTTTTTGAAGGAATTAAGAAGAGATTCACATAAGGAAGATTTCTGTGAAATTTGGTTGCAATTGGTCCAGTAGTTTTGGAGAAGAAGAATTTTTAAAGATTTTTCGAAAATTTAAATCAATTAAATTAATTAAAATTCAAGTTCTGCACAGATTTTATTCTTTTGAAGAAATTTGGTAGAGATTCATGCAAGGAAGATTACTGTGAAGTTTGGTTGAAATTGGTCCAGTAGTTTTGGAGATGAACAATTTTTAAAGATTTTTCGAAAATTTAATTCAATAAAATTAACTAAAATTTAAGTTATCCACAGAATTCATCTTTTTTGAAGGAATTAAGAAAAGATGCATACAAGAAAGATTTCTGTGAAGTTTGATTGAAATTGGTCCAGTAATTTTGGAGAAGAAGAATTTTTAAAAAAATTTGAAAATTTAAATCAATTAAATTAATTAAAATTTAAGTTCTACACAGAATTTAATTTTTTGAAGGAATTTGAAAAAGGTTCATGCAAGGAAGATCCCTGTGAAGTTTGGTTGAAATTGGTCCAGTAGTTTTGGAGAAGAAGATGTTTAAAGAAAAAGTTGACGCACGGACGGACGGACGCACGGTGAACGGACGCACGCACGACGGACACAGGGCCATGACATAAGCCCCGCTGGCCTTCGGCCAGTGGAGCTAAAAATCAATGAATCATCACCAAAATTTGATATGCACATATTTGAGAGCTACTAAGCATAACTGTAAAGTTTTTTTGAAATCCGTCCATTAGTTTCCAAGAAATTGAGTGGACAAGAAAATTCACTCAAGGGCCGTAACTCCGTCAAAAATCAATGGACCGTGAAAAATTTTTTAGTATGCACATCTCAACCTAGTAATGAGTTCACATGTGATGTTTGAACAAAATTGGTCTAATAGTTTATGAGAAATAGAGTGGACAAAAAATTGAAAAACCGATCAACACACATTGATTTTGCGTAAAATGGCAATTTTCAGCAAAGGGTCATAACTCAGTCAAAAATCAATGAATCATCACCAAAATTTAATATGCACATATTTGAGAGCTACTAAGCATAACTGTAAAGTTTTTTTGAAATCCGTCCTTAAGTTTCCGAGAAATTGAGCGGACAAGAAAATTCACTCAAGGGCCCTAACTCCGTCAAAAATCAATGGACCGTGAAAATTTTTTTAGTATGCACATCTGCACTTGGTAATGAGTTCACATGTGAAGTTTGAACAAAATTGGTCCAATAGTTTATGAGAAATAGAGTGGACAAAAAATTGAAAAACCGATCAACACACATTGATTTTGCATTAAATGGCAATTTTCAGCAAAGGGCCTTAACTCAGTCAAAAATCAATGAATCATCACCAAAATTTAATATGCACATATTTGAGAGCTACTAAGCATAACTGTAAAGTTTTTTTGAAATCCGTCCATTAGTATCTGAGAAATTGAGCGGACAAGAAAATTCCCTCAAGGGCTGTAACTCCGTCAAAAATCAATGAACTGTGACAAAAATTTCATATGCACATCTGCACTTGGTAATGAGTTCACATCTGAAGTTTGAACAAAATTGGACCAGTAGTTTAGGAGAAATAGAGCGGACAAAAAAGCTACAGACCGACCGACCGACAGACAAACAGACAGACCAAGGGACAAGTAGCCTGGGTCCAGTCGTCAATATACAATTTGGTCTGTAAGATAGCGCATAAAAAATCAATACCCGTTACATATTGCGGCATCCGTTTTTGATCGTGTTGATATTGACGCCTGGGAACAAGCATGGTATTTTCCAATGATAAGCCGATAAACCGAATGATCTATTTTTAGCCGTATAATCTATGTAAAGCCTATCGTTTTAAAACGAGGCTCGTTAACGGGATAGAGGCAACATCTGCTATAATGGATTGAATTATACATTGTATTTGAAATGTTGATAGATAATTAAATTTCTGCAAATTCTAGCATTTTCTCATTATTTTCCCATAATTTTTCTAAGGTGCTTCTTTCGTTTTGCTTGTAAAAATCACATATTCAGTGTCAGGTTAAATTTGGTTTTGCACGGATGAACAGATTTTTAATAATGCATTCTGGGGAAAAAATGTTTAATTAAAATGTTCAAAACGAGCAGACAGTGGTCTTTATGTGAGCCATGGCAAATCCAATGCTGACAGATTAGCCATTCCCAAACTGCATATATTTATTCTGTAACAATTACAAAACAGTTTTTAGTTCGAACACTAGTTCGTTTAACTATCAAATTCCTTCAAATTTACGACTGAAGGAGAAATTAATGTTGTTAATAATGCTATGTTCTATTTCTTACTTTCGAAATTTTTTTTTTTTTTTTTTTTTTTTTTTTTTTTTTTTTTTTTTTTGTAAAAACTAACGCATCCATGCGTCATTTAAACTATTTAATCGTTTGCCGAACATGACCTTCCCAATAGAAAAGGCTAGGAAGATATTTTGATACTCACCATTTTCTCCTTTTGTCTGAGTATTTTCTTGCATTATTTTAAACAAATCCTACCTTTATCATCTCAAATTTTGTCGCCTGCAAGCATCTTCTAAAATGGGAAAGTCTAAATTTCTGCCGTTTGTTAAAGGGTTAATTGGTGTATAAGATGAACAGACTGATAAGAAGAGGTGTTATGTGTTATTGTCTACTGTAAGTGTGTCACACATTAACCCATTCCCACACATTGACGCTTTTGACACCCCACATGATAAAGCTTTTTAAAAACATTGTGAACAATGAAGAAATTGCTTGTGGCAAATAGTTTCTTCATTTCTCGCAATATTTTCTACATAAAGAAAAAAATTGTTACATATCATTTACTTGAAATTGTCGTCAGCAATATCTTTGAATTGAGACAAGATTGAAATTTTATTTTCTGGTTATTAGTCAACCCTTTCTAACAGGAACAAAGCTTAAGATCGACTGGTCAAATTTGAAAACGCTGTAAACCACAAAATTGTTGTTGATAAAGATGGCATTTGTTCACAGTAAAAAAATATTGAGACGAAAGGAGAAAACTGATTGTAATAAGAATTTTCTTCTTTTTTCTCCATCTTTTAGATCAAGCGTTTCCAATTACGGTCTTTTTCGGGGAAGGGCAAACCTTTTCTCAAACAAGACCTGGTTTCAACGTGTTTAATTGAAAGGGCTTGTGGAAACGTTGAAGCGAAAGAAGAAATTGCTGATAAACATCATTTTCTCCTTTTGCCTCAGTTTTATCTAACCTGCTTGGTTCACAAATGCTTTTCTGTTCAACATTCCTGTCAGCAGTATTTAAAATAAAACGGTCAAAATTTTTGCCGTTTTTAAAAGGGTTAAGCGACGGACACCATAGGATTTGTGGCCAACCGTTTAACCCTTAGCAATAACACTTTACCAAAAGATATGAAATCCAATAATTGTTGAATTGTGCAATATTTGTTAGCCTAATGAGAATCATCTTCAAAAAGACGGGTACCTGATTTCCATGAAGAAATACGGGGACCAGTCTAGTCCTTGGGGATTTCTGTTACTAAATATAGCACTAAATAAATTTCTGAACGAGTTATCGTTCGTGATTTCATCCCCAAAAATTGGCGAAAATCATAGATGGCAGTGCGAAGTAAATTCGTTTGGCCCCAGACGGATCTTTGGACCGGAGAAAGTAAAGGAGGGAAAAATGATCAGTCTGGAACCCAGTCTAAGGGACAAGCTGACTCCTATATACCCCCCAAATTGAATTTGGGGGGTATAATTAACTATGAACTAAGATGCATTGTAAGAATGCACTGATAGACTAGTGGTCCAGAGCATCTGGATTGATTTTCACTGACAGTGGAGCCACAGTGTGGCTTCAGGGACTAAATTAGGGCTCCAGTATCTCTGCATGGATGGTATGCGGTTGTAATATGTGTGGGAAAATAACTCCTACACTTGGCTTTAAGTTTCTAGAAAAAAAATATTGAAAATATTGTATAAAACATCATTTCAAAACATCAAGGCTGTTAAAAACTTTTCTGTTAACCACACAATATGAAGATAACGAATAAATCATCCAAAACAGTGAATTTTTTCATAAGGAAATCACGCTACATATCACATGACTGTCAGGTGACTTTCTAAAAATAGAGATATATCTGGTGTCAGCTGGTTTGCTTTTCATTTTCATAAATTCTCCGAAAATAACATTTTTTAGAACATGGAAATTTGGTAATAAGAAAAAATAGAATATTTTAGTGTTTAAAATAACATATGACTAAAACAATATTTGGTAATCGGCGATTTTTCACATTTTGGTCTTCTTGGATGCTTCGTGTCTTCAGTAGACAAAAGTGCGTGAGAATGACGTCACACGGTGTTATTAAATTGAAAGCGAGGTCAAAACAAAAATGGCGTCGTAATAGTGATGCGTCGAAATAAAGTACTCGATGATATGTATTTCAAATTAATGTTCCACTGTTACGGCACTGTATCAAACAAAGCTCCAATAAAATCCTGTTTTATTCATGGAAAACCATTGCCGTCTGCACCTACCTATCCGTCCGTACTTACCAGGATTGCCACTACATAACCTTAGTTGTAGCTCTGATTTGTACGCAGCAGCATATGTGTCATGTATGTGTTTGTTCGTAAACATAGCTACCCCCTGGTCACTTACCATTGTCAACAACCCCCTGTTCCTTCAATGTTTTATCATCTTCCAAAGCTTTACAAGTCCTAACCAAGACCATTCTATGATAAAGCGACTCCTTCATGCTGCCTGCAGGATCAGAACACATCTGTCCCAAAGTCGTCACCTTCAAACTGTCAACCGTCGAGTCTGGGGCCACGGCCGCTACAAAATTCGTGCCATCAGGACACGTTATCCTCAACTTCATCTTCGCAGTCGGAAAAATGTTGGAATCCGAGACAAACATTGGTGTTTTTGGTCGAAAAATGTTGTTTGAAAAAACTTTCTAGAAATTTTGTTCCTTGTTACTTCAGACGATTGAAATCTTTGGACAGTGCGCTCAAATAACCATGATTATTTTTATAGACTGGAAATGAGACTTTGCACTAGACTGGGTAGCCGGGCCCCGGTTTCTCGAAAAAACTTAAGTGCTTTCTCATGCTCAAATCTGAGCACCGTGCTCAATTCGTACGAAAGCCACGCGAACTTCAATCGAACACCCTTCAACGTTGGAGAGTATCCCTTTGAAGTTGAGCATGTTCTCATGAGAATATACTTAAGTTTTTTCGAGGAACCGGGGCCGGGAGTTTATCCTTTCCCAAACAAAAACTGTTTACCTGATTGAAACAGTTTAAAGAAACTGTGAGAGAAAAGACATAATTCCGGTTGATAAGCAATGTCTATTTTCTTCCGACATTTTGTAGGCCTACCTACATTTTCTTAAACCAATTCTATGCATGAATTCATACCAGATGGCAAAATTTTAAGCTGGTCCCAATGTTCATCTTTAAGCGTTGCATGCGACAACTCCAAGATAGATTATGTTCACAATATTTATTACTTCTGTGTAGGAAAAATGTAAAAAATATAGAAATTGCTTGTTACAAACAATTTTTTCATTTTCCTCGATGTTTTCCAATCACAATTTTCTAAATTAGCCTAATAAATCTTCATGTGATGGCCCAACTTCAAAGGGGCTACAGATAACGCGTTTATTCAATAAACAGACGGCAATTTCAGACTCTTCAAATTAAAACGTGTTGTAGACGACAATTTCAATTAATCTTTATTTTTTTTGGTCTTTTTTCAGTCTTTCTGTCTGGAAAATAGTGTGGGAAATGAAGACATTGCTTGTCACAAGCAATTTCTTTATTTTCCCACAATGTTTTCCAAAGTATTTATTTTGTGGATTATCAAAAGCGTCACTATTTGGGGGTGGATTAGGCTACTTGACATATTCAATGGGGAGAATCACGTGATTGACAATGGTATTTAACACGAAAAAATGGCGACGAAATGACCGCTTCGGCGTGAAAATTCAAACTTTAGAGAGGTATGTATTAAATCTACGTAGTCTTTCAGACAACCCACATATCCTAAAGTACCCGCTATTGTCTAAGGTTTCCACAGATACCAAATTTTCCCTTATCCGTTTGCTGTATTTAGAGAACACTCAAAGAATGTTTCGGAAATTGCTAAAAATTTTTATGTGTGTTAAGCACGTCGCATCATATTTACAGCTTTATTTCTTACACAAAGAGCTCTCTTTTCACACGGTATATTTCCAGACCTCTTTTTATCAAAGACATTTCATTCTAGCCCATTTACAATGTCCGTTTTGACTTTGTTAAGCGTTTTTACGAAAAAGATGTTAAACACACGTACAATGCTTTAGTGTTTGGCACGCCGAGTTCTTGTGAGTGCGGTGTTAAACACGCAAGTGTACCATAGTTGTGTAGAATGTGCTGACTGATTTGTGCTTTTAATACAGTTAATAGTTATAGAAGCCAGATGTGATCGTCTGATCACATTTAGCATTTCTATGCTTCTTCAGCCCCTTTTTATACGTTTTCCCCGTTGATTAGTTTTTATTTTTGAGGACTTCCGGTTTCATTTTCAGTCAATAGTTCCTCACAAGTTTATCACACAATATCTTATCAACATATATGTTCACTTCACTTTGCTTACACTTTTCGCACAACACTCTTCGTTACGTTTACTAATTGAAAGCTAACTTGTACACTTATTTTTGTAAGCATTTTCTTTGATTCTTTAAGCATTATATTGACTCAATTGACTCGTATACTAACAATTTATATTTTCAACTTTAATATGGTAAAAGATGATTTTGATTTTAAAAGATAGAAACTTGCATTATGTACAATAAAAATATAAAATTTTATAACATTTGATGTTTACCAAAATGGTAATTATTTACTTTATATGCCCTGTTTTTGCCCTATGATTATGAATATTACTTAGGAAATTATTGATTGAATTGAATATAGTGACGTTTTATTATAATCAATTATTCATTCGTATTTTGGCCATGCCTATAGTAATGATAACAACTGTAACTTTTCTCTTATTTATTCTTGCATGTATTATTATTGCTATTCTTATAAATCTGTTATAGCTATAATTTTACATTTGAATGGTTTTAAGGACAGATCCTCCATTTATTTCCCACGGTAAGAATTTTTTTATTTTTTCTGTACTGATATTTAAATATATGACATGTAAAAAAATGACTTAAAAACTATAGGTCACCAAGCGAATTAAAAAGTTATTGAATTTCAAGGGAGACTACTCTTGTCTAAAATTGCAAAAATGAGGTGTTACTTAAATACCCACGAAAAAGGTGTTCGAAATGACTATGATTACATACATAAGTCTTTATTGCGTACAATATGTTTTATTCTGTCTAAATAAGTATCAATTTGGGAAAATTTAGTGATGATTTTGAAATTTTTAGTAAAAAATTCTTTCAAAAGTAGCTGAAATTGCTCTTTTGCCGCAACGTTTCTGATAATAACAAATATTCCAGCGGTAAGAATTTTTTTCTTTTTTGGTATAGACATAGCGCTTGGTCATACCTACAAAAACAAAAAAAGAAAAATATATCAAACCAAGCGTTTTTCTTAGTTATTAGTAAAATTTGGTTTACTTTTTACAGCTCTGTCCGAAATTGTTTCACTACTTTTATCCATTTTCTTCCTTATTACCAGCTTTAGATAATAAAACGTGTCATCTTTTGTGTCCATCTGAAGCGGACTATCTCATAAAGACACCACGTTGCTTTTGTTGCTCCGTTTCCTATCGCTAACGCCACATTTTGAACACGTAACAGAAAGCGAAATGTACCATCCGAGTACTATTACACTTTAATTGACCAAACAGAGAAAATTGAAATACCCGAAAAGGGTCTTGTCATTTATCAACCAAACATTAGATAAATGTAAGAAATACATTTGCTGAAAAGGCCAATTACTGAAACAGCCTTATTTCGTAATTTAGGATATGCGCAGTAAGCTGCGCAGTAACAACTGGAGGATCTGTCCTTAATCAGGAAATATGGCAGTCCATCGCTTTCCTGTCCCCCCCCCTTTATTTTTATTAAGTTACCAGGATTATAATTATATAGTAATGGTTATAGTAAAATGCTTCTTATGTTTCATAGTTATAGTAAAACGCTTCTTATGTTTCATAATTGCACTGCTCTGTCTTGCAGTCAGAAGGGTTAACGAGGACATCACATTTCAGTTCAGAATTATTTTGTCTGCGTGAATTTGTCATGAAAATTGCACGATTTTGTCATGGAAGTTATATAAACCAAGAGATTTGATTAGTTAGAGCAATCATAGCCGATTTCGTTTTTTCCAAGTTTGTAAAAGATTACCCCTTGTGATGTCTTTCAGATGTTACTGTAAGTTAACACCAGATATCAATCAGATTACTTCATGTATAAAAAACCAATTTGTCCAATATCCGTGGCTTTCCTAGTACACGAGCAACTATGTGCGTGCTTAACATCACACTCAAAAGAACTCGGCGTGCCAAACACTACAGCATTGTACGTATGTTTAACATCTTTTTTCGTAAACACGCATAACAAAGACAACACGGACCATGTAAATGGGCTACAATGAACTGTCTTCGATAAAAAAGGGTCTGGAAATATACCGTGTGAAAAGAGAGGTCTTTGGTAAGGAAATAAAGCTTTAAATATGATGCGACGTGCTTAACACACATAAAAAATTTTAGCAATTTCCGAAATATTCTTTGAGTGTTCTCTAAAAACAGCAAACGGATAGGGGAAAGTTGGGCATCTGTGGAAACCGTAGGCAATAGCGGGTACTTTAGGATAGGTGGCTTGTCTGAAAGACTACTTATATGTAATACATACCTTTCTAAGGTTTGAATTTTCACGCCGAAGCGGTCATTTCGTCGCCATTTTTTCGTGTTAAATACCATTGTCAATCACGTGATTCTCCCCATTGTATTGCCACACAATGACTCCTTTTGACTCCCTACAAGAAAATGGGTTTGGAAAACATTATGGAAAATGAATAAATTGCTTGTGACAAGCAATTTCTTCATTTTTCACAATGTTTCCTACACCAAAAGACCAAAAGACTTTCTGTTTCATTCACTTAAAATTGTCGTCTGCATCATCTTTGAATTTGGACCAGTGTAAAATTTTGGAGTTTGGTAATGGGTTAATGGTACAGAATGTGGACAATACTTGCTAATCAGCATTATCTTTAACCCATTAACAGACGGCAAAATTTTGGACTGTTCCAAATTTAAATGTGTTCCAGACGACAATGTCAAGTTGACTAAATTTTAAAAATATTGCCATTTTTGGGCTAGAAAACATTGTGAAAGATAAAGTAATTGCTTGTCACAAGCAATTTCTTCATTTACCACAATGTTTTCCCAAGCATTTTCTTTCGAAGGAGTCCAAAGACGTCACTGTGGAGTAATGGATTAAAATCATGGACGTCAATTTAAGCAGGAGTTTCAACATTTGTAACTCAGCTGCCCAGTTTGATTGACTGTGGCGATACGTTTACCCTTTCACAAACGATAAAAAATCTAGACTGGTCAAATTTGAAAGTCGCTGAAGCCGACAAAACTTATTTTATGAAAAGTAAATTTTCGCGCATGAAGTCTAAGAAAATGTTGAGGCAAAGGAAGAAGATGACGGTTATCAGCATGTTCTTTCGCCTTCAAATGTTTTTTTTTTCTTCAGAATTCACCTTAGGTAACGAAGTCAAAACCAGTGCATGATTGGGAAAGGAGATTGCACACCGCACGCAAAGGCTATCTTCTGCAGGGATAAATAGATATGCAGTGGCGGATCCAAGATTTCTGTGAGGGGATTGGAATATTTAAATAGGGAGTTGAACCCGTTCGTTTTCCTGTTATTACACAATTTTGACCGAATTTCTGCATGAAAATGAAATAATCGGGATACAGAGGGGGTTCGTTTGAACCTCCGGAACTCCCTCTTAATCCGCCACTGACACGGTGGGTAACCCACGTGACTTTTGGGAAGCGTTAACACCGAAAAAATCGTCCGCTTCAAGGTATGTTTTATTTAATTTCTCAGCTTATACTCTATTGATTTTGATGAGATAAAGTGCACGGAACGCGCCTTTGAAGGGGCTATTCCCAGCTCTAACTCACTCTGCTCCAAATCCAGTGGTTTCTTCAAACATTCGAGCCAAAGTGTTTGTAAGTGCAAAACGAAAGTGGGAAGCGTTCAAATGCACCGAAAAAAACACTTTCGCTTGAATGTTTGAAGAAACCACGGAATTCGGAGCAGAGTGAGTTACAAACGGGGATAGCCCTCTCAAATGCGCGTTCCGTGCACTTTATCTCATCAAAATCAATAGAGTTTTAGCTGAGA
Organism: Fragum sueziense; assembly: GCA_963680895.1. Taxonomy (NCBI): domain Eukaryota; kingdom Metazoa; phylum Mollusca; class Bivalvia; order Cardiida; family Cardiidae; genus Fragum; species Fragum sueziense. The sequence continues at coordinate 4,811,045 of OY804605.1, read as the reverse complement.
AATTAAACATACCTTGAAGCGGACGATTTTTTCGGTGTTAACGCTTCCCAAAAGTCACGTGGGTTATCCACCGTGACTGACATGCTTAAGGTTTATATATTGAAGGAAACTTCTAACGCAAGATGCTTTTTTGCGTGTATAATTTTTCTGTCTGAATTTTTGACAGCAATACTTATTGCAATTGGTATCCCTACACATGCACTATGATTGTTCACTGAAAACTTGAGTGTCCTGTCATGCATTATTGCGGACGTGCGGCTTTTCACAAATACCGAATTTAGTGTTGCACGTGCAACTCGAACACCAATTTCAACCTTTATGTTTACAGCAATTTTCTTAAACGATAGCTGAGTGAAGTTACAATCATTTCTTCAAAGTTCCTCTTCACAATATGCCAAGATTGAGCATTGAAGTCAGAGCGCGCGCCATTGGAATGCACCAGGCGGGAATGACATTCATAGCTGTGGCCGTTTTGTTGTTTTGTGCAATATCTACTGTCGGCAGACTTTGGCAAACGTTTTTAAACACGTCAGGTAGGAACACACCATTATGAAATTCTGATTAGCTGATCAAAGCATTTAATGAAATACTGCACTATTAGTCCCTACACCCCCACCCACCAAGACATGCCTTAGACCCATTTTCTGCCCTTTCAAATGTTTACGACGTCGCCCGAATTCATCCTACGTCGCGAGGGTCTCATTAGGGGTATACTGCCTTATATGTTGAATGTAGAATGTTGAATGTAGAAATACAAAGATCCAGACTGTTTATAAAACTATCTTGTGATCTCTGACATGGAACTATTTTAACCCTTTCCCAAACAAGACCTGGTTTTCACGCCCATAATAGAAATGGCTTGGGAAAACATTGAGACAAAAGAAGAAACTGCTGATAACCAGCAGTTTCTCCTTTTGTCTCAATATTTTCTGAGCTATATACTACACAAATTCTAGCTGTAACAACATCAATATTGTCATCTGCAGCAGCTTTTGAATAGGACTACCCCCAAAAATTGTCGTTTGGAAAAGGGTTAAACGGTGTCCGAAATGATGATACTTTTTGACGCACTACAAAATAAAGGCGTAGGAAAACATAATGGGACATAAAGAAATTGCTTGCAACCAGAAATTTCTTCATTTCCTACAATGTTTTATCCGAAGAAAGATAAAGATATAAAATTTGATTCATTTGAAGGTAAAGTCCGCAAAATCTTTGATATTGGTGCAGTCTAAAATGTTGCCGTCTGGTAAAATGTCAAATGCAGATCTTGTTCTTATAAGTTGAATTTTGCATATTTCAAAACGATAAAAAAAGTCTAATAAAAACACAAACTATTAAAACTCGTCAAATATTTTTAATGGCACTTAGAAAATAAATACATATGCAATACAATAATAAACAAAAAACAATAAATAACTCGTTAGAATAATCGTTGGGAAACGACAGACTGTATATGTTGTCTTCCTGTAGATCTACAGATAAGAGGGTGCGATGATTTTCAAAATGCAATATTTCTTTTATTATTCAAACACTATGTTGTGAGTACTCATTAGAACCGTCTCGTCGAGACGATTCAAATGAGTACCAACAAAATAGGGTTTGGATTTTAAATACAAAACTAGAATGTCTTCATCCCCTATTATGTATTACTCTGTTCTTGGACTATTTAGTTTTCTCTGCATGCACTTCTAGGGTAATCCATCCCTTACATATCAAACACACTGTGCAACTTCGCTGTTATCCGTAACAACAGAAATTGACGAAGTTATTCGGATTTTAAAATCCGGATAACTTCGACAATATCCGTTGTCACGTAAAGACGACAAAGGTGGAGACAGGTTTGCACGAAATGTTTTGGTGGCAGGAAAAAAAAAAAAAAAAAAAAGAAAAAAAAAATGACCTGACAGAGCAGCCCATGCTAATCGAATGGAATGCTCTGCCAGGTCAATTCTCGTCCACTATAAATTATTCTCGTTTAACTTTGAACGTATAATAGCGCTTCCTCTGGCTGTAATATGTATTAACACGGTGGGGATTGTGCATGATGGGATGGATAACGAATACGGACAAATTTGCCTCGCTTCAGGTAAGAAATTGTGCAATAATTTTCTTATTTCTGCGTCAATTTTCAAGCGGTTTGTTGCATGTGCCCCGCATTACTGAGCTCTTTGTTTGTAGAATCTTTGTACTTTGTCCAAAAATCGATCCCAACCAATCAGAAAAACGACAAAAAATCCAGGTCATTTTTCTAGTCGGTTGGGATCGATTTTTGAGAAAAGTACAAGGAGTTTCCCGATAAGTAATAAGTCTGAGAAAAGGGCTCAGTAAGACGGAGTACATGCAACAAACTGCATGAAAATTGACGCTAAAAAAAGAAAGTTATTCCACAAATGCTTACCTGAAGCGTGGTTTATTTGGCCGTAGTCCTTACCATTTCGGTTTCTGGTCGGTTGGGACAATATTTTGGAAAAAGTACCACGAGTTATCTAATATGTCATAGATCCGATGAAAGAGCTCGGTAAGGCGGGGTACATGCAACAAACCTTTTGAAAAGTGACGCACAAATAAGGAAGTTATTGCAAAAAATCTTACCAGAATCGAGATTATTTTGTCCGTATTCGTTATCCATCCCATCATGCACAATTTCCACCGTGTATTAAGTACTAATGTAAACAAAATACTTTTACATGGATGTATTAATAGGTATAGTCTATCGGTTATAACTGTAGACTTGTATACAAACGCCAAATACATAGTTTTAACATTTACCAAACCATTTATCGTAAGCTATACGAGCGAATTAACGTCCTAATTCTTTTAGGCCTATTCCAAAAAGATGAAGTGTTTGTCTTGGGCCATTTATCAACAACAAGAAGTAAAGTGTTTGTATACAAATCTACAGTTATAGCCGATGAATTATAAAATGCAAAACTGAGGTACAAGAAATAAATAAAAATATCTAAATGCGGTTCTGGTTAGTGCATGATACGTCAATGTAATTTTAACCCTTTCCCATATTAGACTTGGTTTTTACGTCCCAAAAAGAAACCATTTAGGAAAGCATTGAGACAAAAGAAGAACATGATGATGACCACCACATTCTCCGTTTGCCTCATTACCTCCTGTTATATGCTGGAATTGTAGGCTACACAAATCCCATCGTTTTGAATTTGGTGCTTTGAACAACTTTCCAGTTAGCACATGTAACACAGTAAAGGGCTCACTAAATATCGAATCGAAAAGGCACTATTTTGCTATAACTTTGGCAAAATCACTATTATCCTTAATAATTCACTATTCTATGGTAACTGTTACCATAGTATCCATTTTAAATGATAGTTTATTTTCTGGTCGTCATGACGACGAGGTACTTCTAATATTGCGGTAGTAATGTTGGTCATGTCTCCTGAAACAGAAAGAACAGCAGATGTATAGAAGGCAAATCGAACCTGTCATCTACGATTCTGCCACATATTTGTTTTATATATATTTTCCCCTTATCCATCGTCACCAAATCCAAATATAGTCAATATCAGAAAAGATTAGAAAAGGGGTTTGCAATGATAACTAGTAAGCATATTGGTGGATAATGTATAGATATAACGGTCGGATGTATTTGACACCTTGTATTGCTTTTATACAGTTAGGACACGAACATGACATTTCAGCATTTCAGACCAACACCTATCAGGATGCAACCTGAGCAAGATCTATGTCTTCATTACCAGAGCAGTAGAGCAATGCATATCCAGCTCGACAGTGCAGACTGGTTTGACTTTCAAAAGCCCAACTCTACCTACTCAACACAAAAATATAGTCTTCAACGCCTATTTACCTTTTCGGAAATGAAATTCGTCCTCCCATGCTCCTTTCTCTGTATCAAAACACTCACATACACGGACATCCTGACCTGTCTCTAAATGTGAGCCGCCAAACACGTATATCTTATGACCTGAAATAATAAGAATAATGAACAGACTTTAAAATATCACTATAAAATCGAACAAATCATCGTCGGAGTGGCAAATATACCCCGAAAAAGACGCGTCCTTAAGAGCGAGATTATTCAAGATTTTTTAAGGGAACAAAAATATTTTAAGTGTTTTAGAGCGAGGTTTTTAAGCCTCTCAATGGGGAGCGCACTTAGGATATACTTCTTACGGAACTCCTCGGTTATTTCTGTAAATTAAATATGAGAGAGAAGTGGCCGAGTTTTCTCGAATGCTCCATGATTTATATACCACTGTGTTCCGAATGTACCATAGACCCTACTTTATACAAACTACGCAGAGATGACACAATTTGTGTACGGTATGGAGAATTCGGAACACCTTGGTAAGAATTTCAAAATAATCAGCGAGACTTCTTTTTATGGTATTGAGCCTATAAGAGGTCATTTGTAAAACTGTTCGCCACCGGCCGCGGCTAATACCCTTTCTGACAAAATTGTCATCCACCAATGGGTTTGAAATCGAATCGTTAACCTAAGTAGGCGAGCAGCTGGAGGCTCTGTAAGGGTGTTGTGGTAGTACTGGTTTGAGAAACAACAGGAATTCATGGGTAGGTGCTAAAGCCGCCGCGATATGACCCTGGCAGTTGAAAACGGCGTAAAACCCCAATAAACTAAACATTTGTAAAACTAAAGATCCCATTGATACCTTGATTCAGAACAATGATAGTCCAAACAGAATTACAAACATACCTATAGGTTGGACGCCGCAACTATGTATATGTGACCCGGCGCGCTAAAAGGGACCTTATAGGAAGTGTGAAAAATATCGAACCAAGTCAGTCTGCGCAGTCCGCGCAGCCAGACAAGGGCCGACACTTTTCACTTCTATGTAATTTTCTAAATTCGGAATGTTTTTTCTATCTAATTATATGTTCATTTTTTGCGTACGGGGTCTAGTTGACCTGTGCTGAGTCTGGCAAGATTGCCAAAATTTGGATTTTTGGAGTTCGGATAAGGTCCCTTTTAGCATGACGGGTCACATATGTATATGTTGAGGCCGCACTATGCTGGTATACCGAGTATTCCACGGTGATAAAACGTCAGGTTGTAGACCGAACGTTGATGGTCGTCTTAATGGCTTCATGGAACTAACGCTGGTTGTGTAGGGGGAATATAATCGCTTTCCAACGAAAACCTCGTATCTGCAGCTTGTTTCAAGCTGCAGTTACGGGGTTTTCGTTGAAAAGCAGCGATATGGCTAGTTCTGTTGTAAAAGAGATACTCACTAACCTATGGGTTGCACCCCATGACTATGTCGAGGTCTTTCCATGCTGGTATACCGAGTATTCCACGGTGATAAAACGTTATAGACCGAACGTTGGTGGTCGTCTTAATGGCTTCATGGAACTAACACTGATTGTATAGGAGAATATCATCGATTTTCAACGAAAACCTCGTATCTGCAGCTTGTTTCAAGCTGCAGTTACGGGGTTTTCGTTGAAAAGCAGCGATATGGCTCGTTCTATTGTACAAGAAATACATACTAACTTATGAGTTGAACCCAACAATTATGCTGGGATAGCGTGTATTCCACGATGACAACACGTCAGGTTTTAGACCGAACGTTGAAGGACGTCTTTATGGCTTCATGGAACTAGCACTGGTTGTGTAGGAGACTATCATCGCTTTGCAACGAAAAACTCGTATCTACAGCTTGTTTTAAGCTGCAGTTACGGGGTTTTCGTTGAAAAGCAGCGATATGGCTCGTATTGTACAAGAAATAAATACTAACTTATGAGTTGAACCCAACAATTATGCTGGGATAGCGTGTATTCCATGGTGACAAGACGTCAGGTTGTAGACCGAACGTTGATGGACGTCTTTGTAGCTTCATTGACCTAACACTAGTAATAAGTGACCTAACTAAGTCGTATACTTACCTATAGGCTGGACGCCACAGCTATGACGGGGCCGTACCATGCTGGGATAGCGTGTATTCCACGGCGATAGGACGTCAGGCTGTAGACCGAACGTTGATGGACGTCTTTGTGGTTTCATAGAACTTACGCTAGTTGTGTATGAGAATATGGCTCGTTCTGTGGTGAACTTGGAGGTACCGGTGGTGTCGGACACTTTACACGAGACACCTAAAATGCAGAGGGAACAATATGATGTCTTTTACCATGTCCATCACTTGGCCTGGTTTTCATATTCCTATAATTGTTAGGAAAATATTAACACAAACAAAGAAAACTCTGATAACCAGCGTCTTCGTCATTTGTCTCAAAATAATCTTTTCTGTAATACAATGCATATCGTTTTCAGATCATTTCGTGATCAACATTCGTTTTGGCGTCCGCAGTTTCTATGCCTGAAGTCTTTGTAGACACTTTTGTGGCTTCCAGGATATTTAACTATAACTCATCGGTTATAAAAGTAGAGTTGTATACAAACACTAAAAACCAAATACATACTTTTAACATTTACCAAACCATTTATCGTAAGCTATACGAGCGAATTAATGTCCTAATTATTTTATTCCCAAAAGAGGAAGTGTTTGTGTTGGGCCATTTATCAACAACAACAAGTAAAGGGTTTGTATACAAGTGTACAGTTATAGCCGATGAGTTATAGTTGTACAGGAGAATTCATTTATGCATATCCATTCCTAAACAAGACCTGGTTTCGACTTACCTATACGGGAAAGCTTTCGTAAATATTGAGGCAAAAGCAGAAAATGCTGATAATCAGCATTTTCTTCTTTCGTCTCAATATTTTATGTGCCATATTGTACACAAATTCTTGAAATATTTACTGACATCGACTGTATCATCTTCAACTGCTTAAATAGTGGAACACTCCAAGTTTCTGTCGTTTGGGAAAGGGTTAAGACAGGATTAGTCTACCTGCTGTTAAAATGCATTAACCCTTTCCCAAACAAGACCTGGTTTTGACGTCCCTACTTGATATGGCTTGGGAAAACATTGAGACAAAAGAAGAAACTGCTGATAACCAGCAGTTTCTCCTTTTGTCTCAATATTTTCTGTGCTAAAATATACACAAATCCTGTGTTTATCCACAACTATTTTGTCGTCTGTGACAGCTTTGAATTTGGACCACCCTAAATTTTTGTCGTTTGGTAATGGGTTAAGGTGTCATCACACGTACATAAATGACACTATATAGACACATGTGGTAACATTTTACAGTAATGATTTATCTTCTCTGTGAGGTATAACTTTCATGAGAACTCCTAAATAAAAGGTTGATAAATGATAATATTTTTGTAATTTGATATCAAATGACTTTAAGTGAAATATAAATAATAACATTTGCACATAGTACTTCCGCAAACTGTATATTACGAGTTTATCCCAAATCTGAGAAGAAATTTACGAGGAGGCATCAATAAGTTTTGAGGCTCACATAGAAATGGTCAGATATTTGGATTTAACGGCTTTATTTTTCAACATAGATGTAATCCATTTTCAACTCAAACTTGTTTCGTCTAATTTGACAATTGATATCAGCATCAGTCAAATCAACTGGTACTTGCTGGCGAGAATTTATTCAACATGCGTTCAGTTGTTGCAAAAGAAGGGAAATACTACAGGCAATCCCGGACAACCTATTTGACAGTATAACTCTTTAGGACTATGGACCTTATAGCAATCATGTTTTTCACATTCAAATTTGCAGAAATTCTAGATGTGGGGTACGTCGCTTTAACGACTTCTTTTGACTAAATTATAACAGCTAGCAAAATGACATTACGTGCAATCTACATGTATATCTGCAACATCCATCCTCGGAAACCAAGCGGTCTGAGCTACGCTACATAGCGTAGCTCAGACTGCTGGGTATCCGAGAATGTATAACATCCATGTCCATAAAGATGTAAAGTATTACACAGCCTTAATAGATCTAACGTTAATAGAAATACACAAGATTCAAAATCATTTGATACCCCCTCGTAACGACATAACTACACTTACCTCCGATAAAATATATTTTCTTGCCTACAGTACACATTGAGAATCTATCTATAGATTTAGGAAGAGTTACTGGACATTCTGAATCGAGTTCTTCCCAACCTTCCTTGTCCGAAACCCTGAAAAATACCATATTAAGGTAGAATACCCGTAATGTCGCCATTTTGAGATTCATACAACATCGGATTTTTCTTGAGTGGCGTCGTTACGTATTCGAACCTATTCGGACGCGTTCGTAAACGTTCGGCGGTGGAGTGTTCCACCGCCGAATGTTTTCGATCGTGCCCGAATAAATCCGAAGTCGTGCGAATCACATTAGGGATGGACTAACTTAATCGATTTGAACCTGGCTTTGGAAACTGGTACCTTTTGGAATTTCAGACCAAAATGGGTCTAGATCAGGATGTAAATGCACATAGTCTGATAAAAACCCATGCTGAACATACATGATAGCCTTTTTTATAAGCCGTATTTATAAATTGTCATTGGGCAATATTGGTCCAGCTAAGACTGCACTTAAATACAAACAAAGCAGGTAGTACAGGTTGGATTTTTCCATGTTTACTGTCCGGCTTTCATTAAGAAATGAAGTAAATGTGATAACTTAAGTCTCTGGTGCCCTGTAAAATACTAGCTGACCAGTTACGATACTTATTAAACTTCCATTTAGCATACTTATTTTTGCAAATGATGTCGTACCCTAAATCTGCTTGTGTGTATTTTATATAAACATTGATGTAATTGTCTAGCTTAATTGATTCACTTAGTTCTAACACCAATAAAGGCCATTTTACGATAAAATGCGATTTTCTCCGTCCAAAGCTTTTTCACAATCTCCGTAATTGGATAATATAATGACGCTACAAATTAATTAGAGACACTGGTTGTCATGGCAACATTCGCAAACTAATTGACAACATGTCCTTCATATCTTTATATCAAGTGGAATCTTTGTAATGATTCTACAATGTTCAAAAACAAGATTTGGGAATAAAAATGGGACATGGTAGAATCATTTACTGCCAAACGAATCTACATGTAAACGCACATATACATTCGTATTACCGTTTGTGCATTTTCCGTCAGTCCGCCCTTGTCCGTTGTTCAAAACTTGAAACGTGGGTCATCATGATAACACCAAGTTTCCTTATGCTTATCAAATAAATGCTTTTTATATTCAAAGGATATAATGATTTTTTAAAAAAAAATCTTATTTATATTCTGTAATATTCTGATAATTAAATGTTCAAAGGAGATCAATATCATTTTAAGTTTCCATCCTTTAATAAAAAAAAAACTGATTACAAAGAATGCAATATACTTCTAGTATAGTTATTGATATTTCGGACGATAGTGTTTTCTACATTTGATTGATTCTTTAATCGATATTTAGCATCACCATCTTTATATTTATTTCGTAGAGATAATCATTCACTTTGGTGTCAAAGATTGCCAGATTTACACTTTCATCAGTGCGACCGAATAAAATATTTGATTAGTCCATCGACATTTCAACCATAATGATTTATCAGATTTGTCAACTAAGAAAAGAGTTCAGTCAGCGTAGCATCAGACCTAGACATAACTGCACCAGAATTTCCTTGAAAGCCTTTTTGTAGATCGAATATTGCTCGTCTCTCGGCGTAAAGTCCAAATATTTTCTCCATGCAATAATATGGGAATTTGAATTTAAAGTTAGGTTTTTTTTCATAAAATGTAAATCACTGCTTACCACAAGTTATCATGACTCCGTGTCCCAAAATCTCCGCCAGCGCAGTACATTTCGTTCTCATACACCACCGTACAGTGATTAGCTCTGGGTGACACTAGCAGCCCGGTCTCTGTCCATTGGTCCATGGTCGGGTCATAAACTTCACAGGAACATGAAGTCCGGCCGTCACTCCGAGTACCTCCTAGAAATATGCAATATAAATCGGTTGACATCAATAGCTTACACTAGTCTTGGGTGCGTCAAAGTGTCTTATTTTCTTAGAATCACATGTAATTACTTTTGATTGGCATCGAAGAACACCGTACAGTGGTTAGCTCTGGGCGAGACTAGCAGCCCTGTCTCTGTCCACTGGTCCATGACGGGATCGTATACCTCACAGGAACATGACGTCCGGCCGTCACTCCGAGTACCTCCTAGAATATATGCAATATACGTAATTCAGTTGACTCTAGCTTGTCTTACGTGCATCACAGGGCGTTATTGTTTAAACATTTTTGGGAATGTGTTTAACTACATATAGCAACTTTTCAACAAAAACCTCGTATATGCAGCTTGTTCCAAGCTGCAGTAACGAGGTTTGTGTTGAAAAGCGACGATACAGAACTGACTGGTTATGCTTGGAAATAGTTATTGACATGGTACACTACTGTATAGTCCCTGAGTGGTTAGCTCTGGGCGAGACTAGCAGCCCAGTCTCGGTCCACTGGTCCATGATAGGGTCATAAACTTCACAGGAACATGACGTCCGGCCGTCACTCCGCGTACCTCCTGCAATATCATTCAGTTGACATAAGCAGTCCTATGTGCGTCAAATAGGAAACGATTTTATCCAGTTAATCATGACGTAAATTCGGACAAACAAAATAGTATTTCGTAGGTGTTGTTATAAAATCTCGTAACTACGGCTTGATTTAAGCCGTAGTTACGAGATTTTATAGCAACACCGACGGTTTATCAAAACATAACGGTAAACCTAGTCTATTGTTAGCACAAAATTCTTTGCCATTGCTTTATTGGTTTGGGAATGTTTTTTAACTACATATCACTACTTTTCAACAAAAGCTTCGTATCTTGTTCCAAGCTGCAGTAACGAGGTTTTTGTTGAAAAGCGAAGATATAAACTGGCGAGTTGTACTTGAAAATGTTATTGGCAAAGGTAGACCCGTACCACCGAACAGTGGTTAGCTCTGGGCGAGACTAGCAAGCCGGTCTCTGTCCATTGGTCCATGGTAACTCCGCGTACCGCCTGAAAATATGCAATATAAATTAGTTTACATTAGTCTTATGTGCAGCACAGGGCGTTATTGTTTAAAAACTTTTGGGAATGTGTTTAAGTACGTACATGTATCACAGCTTTTCAATAAAAGTCTTGCATCGGTAGCTTGTTCCAAGCTGCAGTTACGTTTTTTTTTTGAAAAGCGACAGTATAAACTGACTAGTAGGTAGTTGTGCTAGGTAATAATTATGGTCTATGTAGACCACCGTACAGTGGTTAGCTCTGGGTGACACTAGCAGCCCGGTCTCTGTCCATTGGTCCATGGTCGGGTCATAAACTTCACAGGAACATGACGTCCGACCGTCACTACGGGTCGCGCCTTGAAATTTATGTCAATGTATTTATTTTGGTTTTTGGTTAGGAGATTTAATAATTGGCAATTCTGTGAATGAGTGTTGTGAACATATTTACTTAAATTTAATTGATAAGATAACAGAGTCGTGAACTGGAAAAATGATATTTGTAGCATTTTAGACGACCATATCAGCTAGTGTGCCAGTGTGGCCAGATCTGGATCAATGTTGCTCTTTTATGGTCACAAGATAAGAAAATTCCACTATATCTAGCCTCTCTTACAACCCATCGTGCGTCTTTTTAAATCGTACGTTTTAAAACGCTGCAAAATCGCACGATTTATAAAGACGCACGACGGGTTGTAAGAGCGCATAAAGAATTGTCCGGTCAATTCTTTGCTGCGTGCAGTCTGCGTCGTGGTTGCGTCCATAAAAAATCGTACGTTGCACGTGCGTGCATCGCATGACTAAACGTACGTTTTAGACGCAGGCACCACGCAGACCGCACGCAGGAGCACGTACGACCGGTTGTAAGAGTGGCTTCTTTTAATATTTGTATACTCGTGACTTTAGTGAATGAACTAGAAAAACATGAAATTAAACAGCTTCCACGAAAACTCTTTAATGGATTTTCACTCATTTGAGGAATCAACTATTTCTAAAAGAAAATCGCTGCTTTTCAACAAACACATCATACCTGCAGCTTAAAATAAGCTGCAGTTACGAGGTTTTTGTTGAAAAGCGACGAAATGAAATAATCGATCATTTATTTTCACCTTACATTAAGTGTCAAACGTCTTTTATCCCGTAGTACTAAAGGAACCTTGTAATTAACAGCTAAATGAACATCGACCAATCAAATCGTGACGTTAAACCTCGGCTCGCAATCAGAAATCAATCGTAGTCTCGATCATCAACACGCCGCTGCTTTTCATCGAAAAACTCGTAACTGCAGCTTGTTTTAAGCTGCAGTTACGAGGTTTTCGTTAAAAAGCGACGGCTTGTCCTTCATTAAAGCTGATTTTTCTTACACGTTGTCTTGGTTTCTTTAATGTCATAACCGACGTATTTATGAGATTAAGCAAATTTATTAAATCTAAATAAAAAATAGTAACATTTAGATACGTTTGAAAAAAAAAAAAAAAAAAAAAGAAATTACAATCAGCTTAGGGGAATGTTCAATCGTTAAAATGTGAAAAAGATGACGTCGACGACAACAACAGTAAAGCAGAACATACTAATATAAACAAAATTAGATTGGAATCGTACATTTCCTTTTTTCACTTTAAATTGTTGATATTGATTTCACTGACCGTCTTTGATTGAGCTTAGAATAATTACATAGCGCATCTAAAGTATTTACCAAAATATTACCAATGTTTGATCCTGCAATAGACAAGTTTCCAATAAGACCCCCCCCCCCCCACACACACACACACACAACAGCCACAGGAAGTCGTCCTTGGCGAAATTATTAAACGGGGAACGAATGACTGTAAATCCAATAAATAACCATCTTACCGTTTATTAACGAATTCATTCAATTTAATAGTTTTTGTTGCACGTAAAACTTCGCTGTATCGCTGCATATTGAATGCATGTGCGCCGACATTGTTTTCTCTGCAATTTTTGGGGCCTCTTTTTGATAATTGTCGATTTGTTACTATTTTAGTACCAATTCTCTGAAAACCGTATCTCCGTGTATACAATATTAATTTCCCATAAACTCATTGTTTGCCACCGGAAGGGTTCTGTGGGTACGGACTAAAACGATAATGGAGAGAAGCTAATTGTGTCAAGTAAGACAGTTAGACTAGTAGGGGCCTATACTGAACATTGGTTCCTATAATCACCAATTGAAGAATAATAATTGTGTTCGACAGAAATATATATTTTAACTGATTGACCGATAGTTTCTTTTATATCGTTTCATTGAAGCAGTGGCGAGCAAAGTACTAGAGACCATCATCGGGTATTCAAAATCACCGACATGTTTCGTTATTGTAAAAATTCTCCCAAACAATTTCCGGAAGTACCACGTGATCAAGTACACACCGGATATTACGAAAGAATAAGCGCTTTCTGAGAAAAAATGCTTTACACTGACGGTCGTGTACAATAAACCACAGGCGTTCTGTTTCTACTATAAAGGACATATTTGTGTTCGAGCTAAGTGCTTGTATGAATTGTGAATAGATCTATTTGAGAAATATTTGATACGTTTGGACATTAGTGATTTGTGACATCAGAATGAATAATAGAAGTTTGGTTGCTATTAGGGGTAAGTAAAAGTTTTTTTTTTAAATCTAATTTTTAATTAGATCTCAAGTCGCAATATATTACTTGTTTCATTTTGAATTTGAGTATTTCGTAAATTTACAGAAGGACAAAGTAGGCCTATATTATACTCTTCTTATATGCCAGGAATATTTAAGCTCTTTGTATTTTTGTGCTAATAAATGGAAGAAATACGTGGGTCTTTATTCTGCAATATGCAGCCAATTACAAAATAGTTATGTTTGAGGGAAATCGTTTTCGTGACCGCTTAAGATCACAAAGTATATATTGTAATGGTGAAGGAATGTTGGTTTTTTAATAAGATCATAAGGCGACAAACTCCGCAAAGAAAAGAATAAGGTTGCTACGTCCACGAGTCCGTAGTTACGATATTTAGAACGTAGCAAATGCTAAATACAGTCGACACTCGTTATGTCGACGTCGGATAAGTCGAATTTCCGCTTAAGTCGAAGTAGAAGTTTGGTCCCGTCCTCCCCAATGGATTTAAAAAAGTTTAAACAAAATAATTTCGAAAAAAATATGGCCAGTGAAATTTAGTAGGAAATGGATAGAAATTGCTCGTCTCGAGCAATTTCTTTCCTCTTCCTACTATATTTCAATTTTAAACGCACTTGATTAGCAACAAACAGGTCAAATGATGTTCATACAAAAACCGATCAAAATCGGTTTACTCGAACTCCGGATATGTCGAGGTGTTTTGACGATCCCTCTTACTTCGACACAACGAGTGTCCACTGTATGTCCCATGAACAGGTCTGCTTTTTCTAATTCTTGTTTCTTTTAACCTTTTCCCAAACGGCAAATTTTTAGGGTGATCCACTTCAAAAACTGCCACAAATGACAAAATGGAAGTTATTTAAGATAGAATTTGTGTAAAATATGACATAGAAAATATTGAGACAAAAGGAGAAACTGCTGGTTATCAGCAGTTTCTTCTTTTGTTTCAATGTTTTCCCAAGCCTTTTCTATTAGGGACGTCAAACCCAGGTCTTGTTTGGGAAAGGGTTAATCATGGAAAATGTCAAATGTAATAAGCTGTTTATTATAGAAGAATGGTATGAAGAGAAAAAATCTATCACTTAAAATGATATTTGAACTTCTTCGTACACTGTTTTCATATTGTAAAAATTTGATTGAAGATGCTTGTGACCATACGTAAGAAAATTTAGGATTTATTTAAAATTTAGATAATAAGTATCTCAATGGCTGACAATATTGTAATTTTTAGCACAATTCAATTTCCCGAAGGCATAAACAAGAATTATATATCAATAATATCAATGGATGGGGTATATGCCTATGTTGATTCCTAGAATTCCCAAAGATGCGAAATAAGGACATATATAATTATTTCGAAAAACAACAAAACACCATTCTAAATAACCTGTTTAAAGTGGCTTGAATGCTGTCGCCTAGCAACCGATTTTATCTAGTGATTTATTAAAGCTAGTAAGACCTATAATTTCGATACGATTATAGGAATCGCCTAATATCAGTTCTCAGTAATTACAGCCTTCGTAAAATCAACGTAATTCAACAGAATTAACCCTCTACTTAACAAAAGAATATTTTATTTGTTTATTTTCAAAGTTGTGTAGATAAATGTAGTGAAATATGATACCCAAATTTAGATGTTATTACAGCATAGAACGATGGGGTAACAGTAGAATGTGCAGCATATTGCTGCCTTTCAACAAATACCTCGTAAATGCAGCTTGTTCTTAGCTGCAGTTACGAGGTTCTTGTTGAAAATCAGGGATGTGCAGCATATAAGCATTTTTTCACTCTTTGTTTTTATAAGATTTCTCCGTCAAAAAAAAAAAAATACTAGAAATCATGAGAAAAAGTTTTACCCCCTTATAAGTAAGTTTTGTTGAGACATTAAGACAAAAATGCAGATAATCACCATTTTCATCTGTTATCTTAATATTTTCTGTGGTACATTGTACGCTGCTATATGGCTTTATAGTCACTTTGCCAAGATTGCCGTCTTCCAAGCTAGAACATTCTAAAATTCGCAGTTTAGGAGATGGTAATGGAGTTAATGACTAACATAGCAACATTTACCCTCTAGCACAATATCTTAGTTGAAAATGTCGATCATTGTGAATTTATTGTAATTGCTACTTCTGTCTTTGGGGACAAAATCAGTGAAACTACACTTAAATTGAACATATCTTGCCAATTAGTTGATTATTCAACTATTTCCTACACCCACCATTATTTTGAAGTATCTTATCAGTAAGACCTGGAAAAGCATTAACAGAAAATATCGCAATGTTGAAGTCCAGATTTTCTCCTTTTTGTTTATTATCATCCGGGCTTTATTATACATGAATTTTTTCTTCATCAATATCTATTTTGTTGCTTTTAAAAGCGTTTTGGAACAGTTTATCTTCTTGTAGTTAAATAAATGGTGGAAATATTTGTTTCCACAAACAAACGCGTCGATTACAAAAATGTGTTGGCATCTAAATGTGTAAAAACTGTGCTTTTTCATTCAATAAGATAGTGAAACGGAAGTGATGTAGAAATATCATCATGAAAAGGATTTAAAAATATCTGACGCAAACGTACAAATAAATGAACGGGGTCAGGAAAAGAGCCTTTGTACTACTTATATTGAGACTTTTATTTTTTCCAGATCAGTCAGTTTCGAAGTTAAACCAGCTGAAGATCTTGTATTCACCAGTAGCTGTTTTACAGTCGTTACAGGTCTTGAAATAACTGCTTGAGAACAACATGTATCTTGATCAGACTGTGCGTATGCACAGGCTGATAAAGAGCTATGTTTTTCTCAAATATCATTAGATACTTCACATCGAGATCTATTGTATTCTATGTATTATATAGAGGCTGTATAGTAAATTCTATGCGAAATAAACATTCAAATTCGCTAGCAGTTCATTGGAGACGGGTGCGTGGCTATGCATAGACGTCACATAAATTAGCCGGCAGCTCGTTTATGCGAAATATAGCGGTGAAATGTTTAAATATACTGCAATTTCAATGGTCCAAAAAGTAGGTCGAACAGCTGTATAGTAGATTCTAGGCGAAATAAACATTCAAATTCGCTAGCGGTTCATTGAAGACGGGGGCGTGGCTATGTATAGACGTCACATAAACTAGCCGGCAGCTCGTTTATACGTAATATAGCGGTGAAATGTTTCAATATACTGCAATTTCATTGGTCCAAACAGTAGGTCGAACACTAAACTTAGTTAGTTACTTCATATCCTAGATCTACTGTGTTCTAGAAATGATTAAGAGAAATAGACGTTATAGACAATCAATTGAGTGAAGACAACAAAATTACAAGGAAATTCTTCAGACGATTTCCGACTTTCGCCATAACAAGACGATATGTATAACAAAATATTTGAGATATGATCTAGAAAAAGGGGCTTATATGGAATTTTTACCTACAAGGAAGTAGATCTGCATACGTATATAAATAGGATGATTATGTTTAAGGTAGAAATACGTAATGGCGCCATTTTGAGATTAATAAATCATCAGATTTTTCGAGCGGTGTCGTAACGTATCCGAAGGTATTCAGGCGCGGTCGTAAACATTCGGCGGTGGAAAGTTCCACCGCCGAATGTTTACGACCGCATCCGAATAATATGACGTCGCATGAATCTCATTATGGGTGGACTACCTTAATCAGAATGCGCCCTGACGAATAAGATCCAACGTGGCCTCAAAAACCATAGCGAACTATTTACAGATTATCATTTAAAATAAAGACTGCAAACAATGGTGAAAGGAAACTATTTAAGTAGATGACGAATATATTGGTAATTAGAATATTACAAAGATAACATCTTGTTGATATTGGTCCTTCTTTACCCATTTTCAGACAACAATGAATATGTAATTGTATTTGGCTGGCTCGAATAGAGACAAATAACGCATGTATGGACAGGCAATGTTTAATAAAGGTTTCGATTCTATGCTTTCATTTTGTTCTTTGAATCCTTATCCAGATAATAAAAAGTCAGGCTAGTCAGTGTTAAAAGGTGTTGCAGACGACTAACTTATGCTACAAAGAACATACAAAATGTATGGTGTAGCAAAAATGTTTGAAGTAAAAGGAGATCACGTCCATGTACTTCTATGGTTGTTTCAACTACAGACATAAACACTAGGGGTAGATCTAGCTCAAGTGAAAACCGACAGCAGAATCTTACCACAGACGTATATTTTCCCTTCCAGAACACAGACACCAAACTTGGCACGTGACTTTTGTAATGGCGCACACTGGGACCACGTGAACTCGAACGGGTCGTATCTGAAAGAGAAGAAGTAGATTGAGACTGGACGCTTTAACATGGTAAGATGGATATATCATGTTAGTGTGGTTAATTAGATTAAACATTTTCCTCAGCCATCTCTGAAATTCCTGCTAGAGAATGAAGCATTGCAGGAAAAGAAGAGATGCTGTTCAGTTCACAATCATTGTCTATATCTTATCATATTTTTCAACCACATTGAATGGAATTTGAAATTCTTATTTCGCACTAATCATGTTGTCTGTGACATCTTGGAATTGGAATTTGGAAAATGGAAGTTTTTATTGTATGTGACGGCATTAACGTCGCGATAACTATTACGCATGGAATTTTAATATAGTACCAATGTCCACTTTTGTAACATTAACACTTGTGACATAAGGATAGGAATATTGCTTGTATGAAACAAGCAATTTCTTGTTGACCACTTATATTCGAACCTTTTTGGCCGGCTGGTCTGTTACAAAAGATCTACCATTTACCACAAGAGCGAGCGTTACAAGATTTCTTATCTTAATATTTTAGTGCAATAAAATCATCGACTGTTACCCTAAAGGATTACAACCCATCAATAACGACACAACTTTTTTGCATCTTCAGGCGTCATCCGTAGCAACGGAAAATGACGAGGGTATCCCTCGTCATTTTCCGTTGTCATGGATGATGCCTGGAAATTGACAATGATATTTTCCATTTATTTCCGTTGTCAAGGAGAGCACCCAAAGAGACGAAGCGTTTTGTATGATAATGGGTTGTTGTCCTTAAATTATGATCCTCGTAGGTCTTTGCTTCATAGAATGTCCTCATTGTCCCCTTGTTACTATATTTGTACTATTCAAATACAGCATTTATCCTGTCTT
Source organism: Fragum sueziense (assembly GCA_963680895.1). Lineage (NCBI taxonomy): Eukaryota > Metazoa > Mollusca > Bivalvia > Cardiida > Cardiidae > Fragum > Fragum sueziense. The sequence continues at coordinate 4,792,344 of OY804605.1, read as the reverse complement.
TACCACATTACATGATAATTTGTATGTTTTAGCTTAAACCCGACAATTACATAACAAATTCGACGTATGGCTGTAACACGTGCTTAAAGGTCAGTTCTAAACAATCAATCGGACCATATTTACTGGTTCTGCAATTCCAAATGTTCTTTCAATTGCTTAGCATCAATTGCACTTTCGGTATACTACATGTACATGTATCAGTAATATTCCAAAGCTTTCTCAATTGAAAGGTATGTCGTTATATATCAAAGCTGGCGGGTAGATAGAAACATTTCAAGTAGCATGTAAGCCAAATTCGATAAACGTTACTATTGTGAACTGTTTTGTTCATTAAAAGATATCTACTTTGATACGTTAGAAACTGAAGAACCAGACATCAAAATGCTTCTATGGTCATAGAAATTCACCTATACCCAATAACAGTGGTATCGAACAGTAGTGACATGGAGGTATAGTGCAACGATAACCAAAGGGAGACAAATAGACTAAATGTTTAGAAATGCGATCGAGGGTTATTCACATTCCCGGATACACAACCATGTTTACTTTTTATCATTTTGTCTAAGTGTCGTTTTAAAGCTGATACATACCGTAAAACTACGACTCCTATGAGAGCATGGTTCCAAATCATTTCTGAGTTTGAATTCTATAATACTCTCAGACACTGACCCCTTACCAATCAATGAAACTTTGAGTGGAATTTTCTGTCATTTTCCCTACTTCATCAGAATTAAAAACTCGTTTAACCTGGTACATTGTACAAACATCTAAGCCATTAAAATGTATTGCTTGGATCTGAATTTTATCCCACATTCGACGGATGGCTTGGTGTTTAGGAATTTTATTGTTTCTGTTTCCTAAAGAAAACATAGAGGGTAAAGTGTTTTAGATTTTCATCACTTTTGACTTACTTGACGACTCGATGTAGTGGTCGACACGTGACTTTATCATATCCACCAATCACAAACAAGACATTATTCACCACGGCCACACCAAAATCCTGAATGTCCTTGACCGCGCGCCACGTCTCCTGACGTATACTGTATGATTCTATTTCTGTCCTGTCTTTATTTAGTAACACATATTGGGCTTCCCCAGTCCCCGCCCTATTAATGACGTAAAGTCGTTGCTGATTGGATAACCGATTCATATCGTATTCTTCCGCGTTCCACGGACTCGCTATCTCCGAGTAAGAGTCTAAAATACTTGATATTAAATTTTGTTTACGGGGTGGTTTGTGACGTTTTACTCCGCCATGTCGCTGTTTGTTGGCCATCTTGGGGTTGATGTCGGGTCTCGGTGGAACCGAGGGGGTTGTATGTTTTTATACCTGAAATGAAAAAAAAAAAAAAAAAAAAATACTACAAATTTATCCAGTTGTTTCGATTTTGTTAGATTAAAGCAATTTAACATGTGATTGTATGCATACTCTGGAAAATCAGAATTATATAATTATGGAAATTGCAAAAATATGTCCTACTTTGATGGGCGACATTCGTTCAGAAAAAAATTACCTCATTTTGAACTAAAATATTAACATTTTTTTAACGGAGTACATTCCTTTCTTTGCGGCGCACACTCATTACCAAGCGATCTCGATGGAAAAGTCTTATGATTGATTTTAAGCGATAATGCATAATTGAGACTTATTTTGGACATGTCCATATCTTAGACTGATGATGTATTTTTTGTTGCAGTGCTTGCTATATGATTTTCACATTTCCCATAAATGGGCGCTTTTATAAATGAGTCTGGGTCTGGAAAAAGGTCCTTTAAGGCTTTTGAGCCCAACCTGGTTCCAGATCAGCCTGCGTATACGCGCAGTCTGATCAATAACCATGTTGTTCTCTAAAAGTTTCGTCATAATCTGTAGCTATTATGTGAGAGTAACATGGATCAAGGTCAGACTGCATCTAGGCACAGACTGATCTGGAAACATAACTGTCTCAAATGCTATAAGGTACGTTTTTCCAGATACCGGCCAACATGTATTGATCAATCATAATTTGATAAATATATCACGTAATGCACACATTTAGATATTATTCAGACAGTTATATAGAAGTGGTTAATACCCGTATAGAATAACAAATTACTTTCCATCTCGTCTTATCTTTTCTTTACAAAGTGATCCATCATTTCTTAAAGGACGTTTTCCCCTTTAGTCGATTGAATTACTAGTATATCTATTTTACGTTGATTTTAAAAAAAGATTAAACGCAAAAACATCCACTACTCTTGGTACAGATCTCAAACACATGATGATCTTTAAACTAGAGCAAAAAAAAAAAAAAAAAAAAAAAAAAAAAAAAAAAAAAAAAACACGCTATTCCTCGTGTTGGAAAAAATACATCTGATAGATAATCAAAATTAACCCGGCCGGAACTACTTAATTTCCGTCCGCAAAGTGTGTCAGTTGAGCGTTTTAACAAAACATCGTCGAAGCGGAGTCATTACATATGCAGATGTCCCAAGTGAATGTTGGTGGACTATATCAGCTCAACCAAAACTTAGAAAAGAATTTTAGAAAACATAATAAAGAAGCTGTGTTTGTAAAACAACACTGCCCTACAACGGCTAACCGACGGCTTACTCTTGTGTATTTCGAATAGACATGTTAAGAACCTTGTTATTTTAATGAAGTAATTAAAGAATATGTAATATTACAAATCGTGATAGATTGAAGAGCAAGCCACAAAGGTAAATATATCAAGAATGTCAGGTACTTTAGTGTAACTTGACAACTCTTTACATGTGTTCAAGTTGTTTAAGACTTGATGAAGATCTCCTTATTTATACACTACAGTGACACAACATGAACCGTTGTAATGAGCTTCATGTTTCGAGTGCCACTGATCAGATTTCAAAATTAAATGAAATGGGACATTTACGATGCATATTTAACCCTTTCCCAAATATTATCTGTTTTGACGTCCCTAACTACGAAAAACCTTTACAAACAAGCTTGAAAAGGGAATATATGCACTAGTATTTTGTTGGTTTCCATTATTTTTTCAACACAACTTTAAGAACATTTCAAGTTTACCTTGATATTTATTTTGCCGTCTGCAGCTGCGTTCAAATTAGACATGCCCGTCTGAAGAGATTTTATATTCGGGACTTAAGCCCTTGAATATCGGAGGGGCTAAATGGGAATTTCCCTAAATTTTCAATGTAACATAAGGAACATTTGGCATTTTTGGCCAACGGGGGGGGGGGGGGGGGCTTAGTCCCTAGCTCTAGCTTCCGAAGATCAATTGATTGGAAATAGTTTTAATACTAATCACGTAGATTCTACTGGTGTCTGCATCTTTCAAACGAGAAAAAAATATCACATAGGGTCGACTCCCGACGACAATGATCCTGTGAAAACCCTGCCGACTTTGAAGCTCACATATTTAGAACAGACAGATAAATGGTCGTAGGGAAGCATGTCATTCCCATTTTTAAAGTTGAACACTAAAGTGTTTTTGTCCAAAATTCGTGACCACAGAGACAGAGCCCACATGGCCGGAAGCGGCCCAGATTCGAATCGCGGAGCCATTGGTTCTGTCTCTGGACACGGTGTATAATCACGTGACTCAAAATTTCCGATAATCTTCAATATTTTTTTTTTGATAATTTGAATTCGGTTTGAAGCAGAGAATGTGGGAAAATGCCAGGAATAAGCTGTACGTGTTGGAATTTTTGAAAAAAAAAAAAAAAAAAAAAAAAAAAAAAAAAAAAAAAAAAAAAAAAAAAAAAAAAAACAAGTGATAAAAAAGTTATTGAAGATAAACCAAATTTTTGGTTTATCTTCAATAACTTTTTATCAGTTGATTTTTCAAAAATGAACCACGTCCATCCAGTGTGTGACGTCTGTCCACGTTCCCTGCTTCAAATCGAATTCAAATCGGTCCAGTATTTACAAAACTATTGAAGATTTTCTGAAAATATTGTGTCACGTGATTATCCACCGTGCTGGAGTTTCTTTACCGTGCATTTACAATAATATCTTTAGTATTTTTGATACTTATTTGACATTTGGTAATTGCTTTTTATCGACTGTCTTTGTCTTGTATAACTTTAGCCTGGTACAGTTATAAACGGTTGTAAATAGTCTTCAATCTTATCAAATCTGGCATCTATTGGACGTATTGTACTTAAATTGAAATAAGATAAAGACTGCATAAACAGATACATGAAAATGCGTATTATTATTTAAGTCACTAAGTGCTACCTCAAGACAAGATATTGGCTATTTAAATTGGGTCTGTTAAAAGTATTGGCTATAGACATCAACCCGTGAATCTTGACGGAGTAAGGTAGAATACCCGTAATGCCGCCATTTTGAGATTCATAAACCATCGGCTCTTTTCGAGCGGCGTCGCTATGTAGGCTATCCAAACCTATTTGAACGCGGTCGTAAACATTCGGCGGTGGAGAGTTCCACCGCCGAATGTTTTCGATCGCGCCCGAATGATTCCGACGTCGCGTGAATTATATTAGGCGTAGATAACCTTAATATGTTAACAAGTCACTTTGCCGTGCTGAAATACGTTTTTGACGGGTAAGCATGTTCATTTGAAGATTTGCTCCTAATTAATACTTAACTAATATTCCGGACTTCTAAAGACTGTTCATGTAATATCAGGTCAACATGATTCCAGATCCAGATTGCTCTATGATGTTCTAAAGAAAATAAGCACCTCTTTCGTTTAAACAAGCTCTATCTAAGGTCATGATCACTTAAGCTATGTTCCTTTAAAGTGACATTTCAGAATTTTTTGTCGTAAATTTTACTTTTATCTTTATCTGAAAGAGCATATTTCCTGATGAAAAATCTGAAAATTTCAAACCAAAATGTTGCGCCGTTTACGAGAAATTTATATTTTTGTGTTAAACTTGAACAAATTGTTGTGGACAACAGTTCGGATTTATATGCAATTTATCGATTATGCCTCAACTTTAAATGCGTGTTTCTCGTTTATTGGCAACAATTTAAAAAACTAATAGTATTTATACTCATTAGAATAACCAATCTTGGCATCAAGACATACTTTAAAAAAATAAAATTGGAATGAAATGTCCCTTTAAGGACTAAGATCAGGTCAAATATTTGTAATTCTTATCCCTGGATATAATTTATCCGATAATAGACAATACAATGTGAACGACGTACAAGTGTGGCGATATAACTCCTTTATAATAAACAGATAAATTGTTTATAATAAACTAAAAAGTAAATATTGATAATACATGAGATAGGATTAGGAATGACCACCGTAAAATTGACATAGTTATGCTTGTTATTTTTCTATTCTATCTGTCATTTTGCCCCCGTATTATAATTGGATTAAATCCACATCTAAAATTAATCTTTGAGTTATTACGAAACGAAGAAAAATATACAAAACATCACCAACAAAATTGTGATGGAATAGGGAATGATTTTATCTAATAAACAGTGACGTAATTTCGGACAAACATTAGTATTTTCGTTGGTGTTGTTATAAGATCTCGTAACTACGGCTTGAGTCAATCCGTAGTTGCGAGATTTTATACCAACAGCGACGGTTTATCAAAACATAACATAAAATCAAGTCTATTTTTACAACAAAATTCATTGCTATTTTCTCTGCCATCATTAGATGATAGATTTCGAAAACTCAAAACTGTCAATTCTAGTAGACCAAGTTCGAGACCCTCTTCCTTGATTCGCTAAAGGCTGTTAATTTCCCTGCATGTTTTAGAACAATACTTCTACACTGGTGGTGAACTCGGCCAAAGCGATGGACCTTTTACGCTACTACAAGGTACAGATATTTTGCGTTTAAATGTGAGTTCAAAGATCTGATTGGATAGTTTTTCTAATAACAATGAATTTGTTCTAAGAATAGACCGGGTTTACCGGTATGTATAGACAAACCGTCTGTGTTGTTATAAAATCTCGTAACTACGGCTTTATCAAAGCCGTAGTTACGATATTTTATAACAACACCGACGGAATACTATGATCGCGAAAAAACGTCCCACGCTTTGGCCGAGTTCACCACCAGTGTTCTAGGGCTGAAACGGTTACTATTTTTTACACGGGAACCCGTCTAACAATTACTTGGGTACTCTCACAAATGGATAATTCAAGAATTTAGATGGCTGAAGTTAATTATAGCACAGGAGCAATCCACCAATAGGAACAGGCAGATAAGTTGACTCGGTCGAGTCAACTCATCTGCCTGTTTTCATTGGTGGATTTCCAAATGAATCGCCCTTTCCAATGTGAACCTGGACCAAATTTTGTAGATCCACACTGTTTTCGTCATTGTAATTATAATTTTGATTGTGAAGATATGTCAAATTATCAATATAAGTTTTAACCCTTTCCCAAACGACACAAAATTATGATGGTCCAATTTGAAAGTTGCTGCAGACGACAAAATAGACATTGAAAAAGAAAGGATTTTTGTACAATATAGATAAGAAAATATTGAGACAAAAGGAGAAACTGCTGGTTATCAGCAGTTTCTTCTTTTGTTTCAATGTTTTCTCAAGCCTTTCCTATTAGGGACGTCAAAACCAGGTCTAGTTTGGGAGAGGGTTAAAACTAAGCCAGAATTAAACATCGATAAACGGGCAATAAATTTGTACCTGGGTACTGGCAATTTTGTACCATACCCGCGGGTACCCAGTTACTCGTTTCAGCCCAAATTACTCCAGAAGTGATGCCTTTTGGAAACAACTTTTTTCGCCAATTATCACTGATCTCTTATTTCTTTTTGAGATGGCTGTACGACAATTGCACGAATTTAGAGATATTTCATTTCGTCAGATATGGGAAATTAATGAATAATTATTTAGTCGGATCTACTATAATTTATCCATCTTCTATTTACATGCTACTTGAATACAGTGACAAAACTTAGTCCAACGATTTTGGCATGCATGTCTTATTCTTTTTGGTGCCAAACATTGTAGAAAATGTAGAATATTTTTTTACTGTAGGGATCAGCATTATTCCAGGTTTTCTGAACCAATACCCTACGGGATTGTCAAAACCAATTATAGTTTAGATTGACTTATTAATTGATTGATTATGGTTTGACGCCTCTGTCAACTGCTATGATCAAATCGCGACGGCTGGACCACCTAAAAATGGGACCCTGTTGTTTCTAATACCAGTACTACTACAACATCTTTATGGAGTCTCCAGCTGTTCGCCCACATACAACTGTAGGTTAACGATTATCAAAACATTTATGGGCAACAATTTAGAAATCGTTTAAGGAAACGTCTTTTTGTCAGATAAAGGCTATGAATAAATTATATTTGGTTAGATCTATTATGATATACATACTTTCTCTTTATAAAGTATAGAACTACATTGACAAGGCCGAAGATTACAACTTTTATTGACGTCTAGATGTAATCTTACAGTAGTATTTATTTACATTTTATGCTTATACAAGTATTTACACTTAGCATTCACACTCTATATACCTTATAACATCAACTTGAGTATGTTATAAACGTACTCAAAAATTCTTAAAATCAATTACCTCACAGTGGCATTTTTTGACTACCCAAATGATTACGGTCTTGGAAAACATTGTGGAAAATGAAGAAATTGCTTGTGACAAGCACTTTCTTCATTTCCATCGATATTTTCTACACAAAAAGACCCAGAGTTTAAATTTGCATTTAGTTTTATTTGTCGTCTGCAACATCTTTTAATTTGGACCCGCCTAAAATAAGACGGTTTGGTAATGGGATAAAGTCGTCCATCTTCCCAGTCTTCAAGTCAAAAAAGCATTTCTTTTCATCCGCCCGTTTGCCCCTTTAATTATGCTAAATGTATTAACCATATAGAACCAAATGTGCCATTCAGTCATAGAAAATCAGGATTAAGTGCAATTTGTATTTGTTCTCCATTTAATGAAACTTAAAGCAGACTCCACAATGGTGTCCAAAAGTCACACATTTCTCGTAAACGACGCAATACTTTGGCTTAAAATTGTCATAATTTTTATAACAAAATATTCTCTTTCAGATGAAAAAAAGTAAATTTTACGAAAATATGTCTGTGAAATTTCACTTTACAAAAGACCAAAAACAAAATAAATTGTTACTTTCTTTCCTGTTACTTATTTCCGTTGCTTTTTTCTGTTACTTTTCTTCCATTTACCAGGAAAGGTACAGAAATCATGTGCCAAGAATATATATAATTATCGATTTTATTTTGAAATGTTTTCTTTTCGAGAACTATGAATAAATATAATGGTAATAAAATTGGAAGAAATAAAAAGAAAGACATGCAGAGGGAAAGAAAGAAATTAATTCAATTAAATTAATATTGAAAATTAACTTACCCCATATTTGTAAATAGATATCCGGAGGTCAATATAAACTTATGAATATAAAATACTAGTATAATTAAATAACACAATGAATGGGTAGAGCTCTTCTTCAGGCGTCAATATTTAGTTAATGTATAATTATCTTGTATTAATCTGTGAAGTTTAAATACTATTTATCCATCCAGTTAAAATGGACTGGCTGTCAATCAGATTTTACCCCTTCACAAATAGAAGACATTTTGGACTTTTCGAAATTGAAATATGTTGCAGAGGACAAAACATATGTTGAAAAAGATATCATATTTTCAATGTAGTCTAGAAAATATTGAAGACAAAAGAAGAAAATGCTAGTTACCAGCATTTTCTTCTTTTGTATCAATATTTTCTTTAAGCGTTATCTACCAAAACGTCACTGTAAGGCCTAGCTCTGGAAAGGGTTAAATATTCCATTGAATAGCCACTTATTTATGGTAGATCGCAAAATGAAGTCTACGAGATAGGATAAAATTGTTACGCAGAACGAATCTTTTGAACGTAATTTATACTAGACGGGTAAATAAATAAAGCGCGTCAAGAACAAATGTACGATATACTGATATGCTAATGTTCCATTGAATATTCACTCATTTATTATATATCGCAAAATGAAGTCTACCAGATAGGATAAAATTGTTACGCAGAACGAATCTTTTGAACGTAATTTATAACCCTTGATTCAACCAGACGGGTAAATAAATAAAATGCGTCATAAACAAATGTATGCTGATATGTTAATATATCATTGAATAAGCTCTCATATATCATGGTATATTGTAAGAAGCTCGATAGGATAAAATTGTTACGCAGAACGAACTTTTTGAGCGTACTGTATAACAGATGAGTTGACGTAATTATTCCAGATCCAACTACTAGGTTGTGGTTACTTTAATTAATCGTTTAAACGTTACGTAAGAAAGTAAGGTAAACGTAGCATCGTGGATGCAGTCCAAAGTCAATATAAGGCTTAACTTGACAGGTGTTTGTGACATACGAAATAAATAGTCCTTCACGTTAAATGAATACGTCGACATTTCTTGGCTTTTCAACAGAAACTTTGTAACTGGAGCTTAAGGACAGATCCTCCATTTATTTCCCATGGTAAGATTTTTTTTATTTTTTCTGTACTGATATTTAAATATATAAGAAGTAAAAAAATGACTTAAAAACTATAGGTCACCAAGCGAATTAAAAAGTTATTGGATTTCAAGGGAGACTACTTTTGTCTAAAATTGCAAAAATGAGGTGTCACTTAAATACCCACAAAAAAGGTGTTCGAAATGACTAGCATTACATAAATAAGTCTTTATTGTGTTCAATATATTTTATTTTGTATAAATGAGTATCAATTTGGGAAAATTTATTGATGATTTTGAAATTTTTAGTAAATCATTCTTTCAAAAGTAGCTGAAATTGCTCTTTTTTCGCAACGTTTCTAATAATAAAAAATATTCTAGCGGTAAGAATTTTTTCTTTTTTGGTATAGAAATAGTGCTTGGTCATACCTACAAAAACAAACAAAGAAAAATATATCAAACCAAGCGTTTTTCTTAGTTATAAGTAACATTTGGTTTACTTTTTGCAGCTCTGTCCGAAATTGTTTCACTACTTTTATCCATTTTCTTCCTTATTACCAGCTTTAGATAATAAAAAGTCTCATCTTTTGTGTCCATCTGAAGCGGACTAGCTCATAAAAACACCACTTTGCTTTTGTTGCTGCGTTTCCTATCGCTAACGCCACATGTTGAACGCGTAACAGAAAGCGAAATGTACCATCCGAGTACTATTACACTTTAATTGACCAAACAGAGAAAATTGAAATAACCGAAAAAGGTCTTGTCATTTATCAACCAAACATTAATTAAATGTAAAAAATACATTTGCTGAAAAGGCCAATTACTGAAACAGCTTTATTTTCGTTATTTATGATATGCGCAGTAAGTTGCGCAGTAACAACTGGAGGATCTGTCCTTAAAACAAGCTGCAGTTACTAGGTTTTCGTTGAGAAGCATCGATATCCTTCTATGAGTGGATCAATAACTTCTGTTTTTTCTGAGTGCAAACAATTTCTTTCGTGAAAAAGACGTAAAATTAACGCTTTTCCAACGAGAAGTTCTAAGGCTGCTTTTATTTGAAAGCTGAAACTGACGATATCAAGATAAAACTCGAGTATAATATAGCAAAAATGAGAGAAAAGAAAAAAAATGTTGGTTTTTGGAATTTACTTCTTTTGTTTCAAAGTTCCTCCAAGCTCCTTCTAAGACGCCAAACACTTGTTTATCGTCATTGCAACTGTTTTGGATTAGAGTTGTCCGCATTTTGTTGAATAATCTTAAACATACAAGAACTTAAGAAAACCATGGATTCTCTTTTCGTAACATTTTGAAAAGAATTGACCAAGACGATACCATAATATGCAAAAATATACTTGTTTTTATCGTAGTTTTTCTTCGAAAACATCGTAACTGCAGCTTGTTAAGCTGCGATTACGTGGTTTTCGAAGAAAATCAGCGCACATCTCGTGCCAGAGTTTCAAGACACTCTATTTTAACCTGACGTGACAAAAATATTGACTACGATAATTAGTTTGAATACAAACCAGGGCTTCCTCCTTTGTTAAATAACATACAAATTACAGATTTAAACCCTCTGACAATTATAGCTGTCTTTTCTAACCTGATTTTGAGAGAAAATGATGAATGGGCCTTTATGTAACTGCTTTCATTCAGTAATACTGTAAACACTGCCTATGAAAAGCTGTATTTGTGAGGGTTTGGAATTATTTTCATGATGAACAGTATAATGCAGGTCGTTAGATGACAATAGCCTTTTTTGACGAAATTCCTCCTGGTATCCTACATGGTTGTACATTTTTACTAGACAAAATGTGACCCGTCACGCTAATAAGGTTATTCTGGGAAGACCATAAACTGTTTCGAGAAACAGATCATTCTAAGGAGGTGTAAACTATAACTAAATCAGTATAGTTCCGGTGAATTACCTTCACACTTTCCCAAACAGCAAATTTTAGGGTGGTCCACTTCTAGAACTACCACAAATGACAAAATGGATGTTGATAAAGATATAATTTGTGTAAAATATGACACAGAAAACATTGAGACAAAAGGAGAAACTGCTGGTTATCAGCAGTTTCTTCTTTTGTTTCAATGTTTTCCCAAGCCTTTTCTATTAGGGACGTCAAAACCAGGTCTTGTTTGGGAAAGGGTTAACGTGAAAAGTTACGACCCTGGGGCCAGTTTCATCAAAACATTTAAGACGTATTTTTGTCTTACCGATGACTTACGACAAGTTTAGGACAAGAAACGTGTATCACCAATCTATCAAGACCTGCTTTATGCGGTTGTTGTTTTAACCGATATTTAAGACCTCGGTAAGTCAAAAATGCGTCTTAAATATTTTGATGAAACAGGCCCCTTGTCAGTGTGTGATATACAAATTGACTTGGATCGATACTCTTCCACGCTTCCAAGAAAAGTCGCTTAAGCTTATCGGGTCTCGGTATCATATGTTGCTTGTTACGATCTAAAATGTCGCAACTACTGATTGGATAAGCTGTATTTAGCGTATTTTTTAACGTTACCCACGAAAATTGTTCTACTTGCGGTTTATTCAAAATGAATGACTAAATGAATTATGACAAGATTGTACATCAGAAATTCATAAACTTTTATATTAGTAACTATGAAATGTAAAACACAATGGTAGGATTTGGTGCTTTCAAAAAGCACCAGAAACCAGAAAAGCGCCAAAAAAAAAAAAAAAAAAAAAAAAAAAAAAAAAAAAAAAAATTAATGCACATTTTTGGGAAAAGTATCATGTTTGAAATTAATTGACTAGATTCCAAAAACTCTCTACCAGAATATTTACCGCTCATATTCAGGGTGTATAATCACGTGACTCAGAATTTCCGATAATCTTCAACATCTTTTTAATACTTGACCAATTTGAATTCGGTTTGAAGCAGAGAAGGTGGAAAAAATGCCAGGAATAAGCTGGACGTGTTGGATTTTTTTGAAAAATCAAGAGATTTTTGGTTTATCTTCAATAACTTTTTTATCAGTTGATTTAAAAAAAAAAAAAAAAAAAAAAAAAAAAAAACAACCACGTCCATCTAATGTGTGACGTCTGTCAACATCCTCTGCTTCAACCCGAATTCAAATCGGTCCAGTTTTAAGAAAATTATTGAAGATTTTCTGAAATTGTTGCATCACGTGATTATCCACCGTGATATTGATGGTTTCATATTCTGTCGTAACAATTGAATGTTTCGTAGTAAAAAGGAGTGAAGAATTAGCGTGGGAAACAGAGTAGATTCCGAATTGCGTCTGTATTTCGTTTTTCTTTCGAAACGAATTTTGTCTAAATCAGTGTTACCTTTCAAAACTTATTTTTTCAGAATTACAACAAATCCGCGCTTTTTCTAATTTATAAAAAAAGCCGATTTTAACCAAAATGCAAATACAAAATAATCCACATGCTTTCTCATAATCCAAGTCTTCTCTGATGAAAATTCACTCTTTGATATTTTGATGTCGCTTTTACAAATAGCGACATCCAAATATCAAAGAGCGAATTTTAATCAGAGAAGACTCAGCTTTGCCATGTCACAGTCATAATAATAATAATTTACCAGGTTTTTAAATTGATAGTTCTAATAAGTTTCTGTTCAGAAAGTTCACCAAATTTTAATCAAAAGTGAAATTAAAGCTACATTAATCTTTTTCAAACTAAGCATTGATCTTGCAGACCCTTGTTTAGAAAGCACAAAGTTTTGATACCAACGAATTTGGTGTATTTTGACTTTCTCTTTGAGAGGTTATAATCGGTTCCTTTGGAAATTGCATCTAGTTATCCTGGTTCTTAACCCATTCCAGACGGTAAAATTTTAGACTGGACTGAATTCAAATATGCTTTGACAATTTCAAGTAAATGGAATTTAAAATTTGTTGGTGTGTTTGGGTAGAAAACATTGAAAAATAAAAAAATGCTTGTCACAAGCAATTTCTCCATTTTCCACAGTGCTTTTCAAAGCCATTGTCTTTGTGTGGTAATAGGTTAAAATGGGAAAGTATTATTATATCTACTTACCTTGTAGGCTTTTCTACGTTCCGTATGAAGTTCAGTACCTCCAAATGTCCATAATGATACAGATGAACCTGGAATATATACGAAGAAGATATTTTTATGACTATCAAGGTTATTGAATCAATTAAAATTTAAATAGCATTGAACGTCAACAAGGCATTAATGAAAAGGCGTAATTAAATGTGATATAAAAATAATATACCATAGATTATATCTACATTGTTATAATTATGGCATGTGGAAATAGATCAATGAACATCAAAAATAGTTAAATGTCATTTAAATAGAAATTGAACCTAGTTGGATGAGTCGATCTTTGGATATGTCGAGGTATTTTACGGCCCCTTGTACTTCGACACAACGAGTGTCGACTATATGCAAATAGGAATATAGTGAATAACATGTATCATATTTGGATTATTTTGTCCCGACAACCTTTTATAGCCCATTTTATAATGCCCCAACTTCATTTTGTATAAATAACAAAAGGTATTGATTGAGTTAAAACGTTAATTGTAAAGCTCATTGAAGACCAGTATTTGTTGTGAACCGTATATAGCAACTTATCGAACACATCTTTTGGAACCGCCTATTGCCGACCGTTTGCTTTTCTTTGTACATGTAAATGGCCGCTTTGTGTCAAAATGTTTTGATCTTTTTCTGATATCTGAAAGGGACCAATGCTTTCAGGGATCATAATAACATGGGAGACAGTCAGAGTTTGCATTTTTGTGCATTGCATTGAATTATTTAGGAACAAAAGTAATTAATTTTAGCCATTTTCAAGTTTTCACTACCTATCAAGTTCCAATTAATATTTCTACAAATAGAAGGAGCGGACAGGTTGAGTTATTTACAGTCTTTACTGAGAAGAGATAAATTTGACCCGTCACGCTGAAAGGGACCTTATCCGAATTCCAAAACCCGAATTTTGACAAACTTGTCAGACCAAGCACATGTCAACCAGATCCCGTATGCGATAAATGAAATTATTAATAAGATAGGGAAAACTTTCCGGATTTAGAAAATTACAAAAAAGTGAAAAGTGTCGGCCCTAGTCTGGCTGCGCGGACTGCGCAGACTGTCTAGGGTCGATATTTTTCACACTTCCTATAAGGTCCCTTTTAGCGTGACGGGTCACAAATGAACTCATTCGAAATTTCCTTGGACTGAAATGATCCAGCAAAGCAGATTGACAAATCCATACGACATTTCTTGATTCTTTTACATGATCTCCATAAATTGTACCCCTGCTTGGATTGAATCATCAGAAATAGGCCTAACATTAACAAACAGAACTAGTCAATAGCACAACGTGGTATTCGAGTATTTAATAATGTATTGATTCACCCTCTTCAACTATATCTACCGGTATGACTTTTCGTCTCCTAATTTAGTACACTGCCGCAATTAACCCTTTCCCAAACAAGACCTGGTTTTGACGTCATTAAAAATAAAAAAGGCTTGGGAAAACATGGAAACAAAAGAAGAAACTGCTGATGACCAGCAGTTTCTCTTTTTTGTCTCAATATTTTCTTTGCCATATTTTAAACAATTTCTATCTTTAATAACATACCTTTTGTCATTTTTGGCAGTTTTTGAAGTTGATCACCCAAAAATTTTATCGTTTGGGAAAGGATTAAATCTAAGAACGTGTCAATTACAACTGACGTAACCTGACGTGGTTTTTCGCTAGAAATGCAGGAACAGTATTCAATTTCGCTGCTTTTAGACACACACAAAAATCGTCAAAAGGAACGCATAATATTACACGATGATTGAACACTTTCTCTTTTGAATTACACATCTCATTTGCGTCATTATGGTGCCATTTTTTTCAACAAAAACCTCGTATCTACAGCTTGAAACAAGCTGTAGATGCGAGTTTTTTTGTTGAAAAGTGACAGAATATAAAATACAAGCGTAAGCTAGCTAGACAATACGTTACAATAAGCCAGACAAAACATATTGATTATACTTCACTGAAATGACTCTATGTACACCAAATGTGTCTGTTGCAAATCATTGGAAACGTTAAATTATAACGTACCTATAGCTGATTCCATTTGATGTTACGACATTTTGAAAAAAATATATATGAAATGTTTTATTATACAAGTGTCTTTTTATAAAGATACTTAATCATAAGACATTTACAAAGCCCCAATTCGGTGGTTATAGTGAAACTATGTAAAAGTGAGAAAGTGATGATACAATTTGAAATAAACATATAAACATAATAAACATATTGATTCAAACTATTCAGCTTAATTCGAAAATGCCGTAACTACAGCTTATTCAAGCTATAAATAGGATATTTACGAAGGTAGCCGACGCTATACCAACCTGTGGCTTTATAACCTATAATTTACACTCGTTATTTCAATTTCTCAGAAAATATCCCTTTCACTTAAAGCCATTGCAAATATTACTTGTACAATTCATATTCGCTTCACCAAGGCATGCGGTTGCTGAGAACGGTCGATTAAATCCACAAATGAAACTATTTAAACAGGAAATAGAAACAGCAAATAGCCTTTGTATTGATCAGTTGACATATCATTTAAATCCATAATAATTCCATCAAGGAAATCAAGTAGTC
Source organism: Fragum sueziense (assembly GCA_963680895.1). Taxonomy (NCBI): domain Eukaryota; kingdom Metazoa; phylum Mollusca; class Bivalvia; order Cardiida; family Cardiidae; genus Fragum; species Fragum sueziense. Next base: position 4,776,267 of record OY804605.1, on the reverse strand, counting down.
CAATTGAAATATTTGAGTAGGGATCTGGAAAAAAACGTCCCTCATATCATTTGAGACATGTTTCAAGATAAAGATGAGTCTAGATGCAATCTGGCTGGGATCCATGCTACTCTCATATGGATGCTTCAGACCATGAAGAAGCTACAAGAGAACAACATGGTTCCTGATCAGAGTGCGTGTATACGCAGACTTAGTTTTTCTATCCACTGTAAGAATAGTTTGTAACACTACAAACTTCCGAAAATAGTGATAACAAACTTGTTATCCCTATATCTCAATATTTCCAGTGTTATATTGTACATAAATCAGAGTATCAAAATGTACTCTTTCGTCAGAAGTCTCAGCAAACAACCCATTTTCTCGTTTATGAAAGGGTTAATTTTTATACAGTCTTTTTTATATTACATGTTTGATTCAATTACATGTCGGGATGACATCCAATGGTTATTTCAATAAAGGTAGGGAAGTTGCATCTAGTCTAAACTTTTAAATTTGGTTCAGAAATGAATATTTTTAGTACAAGCGAAACTTTCATGGCAATAATTTACATGTATCATCATTTTCCCTTCTATTTTCAGAACTTTTTGCAAGTGCCAAATCTCCCGGAAAATACAAACAGTATGGAAAAGCCACCTACAGATAGCCATTCTGGTAGTGAAGCGAATGATGACACCCCACTAAATAATGACAGGTGTATAAGTGTACCAAGCATTACTGAATCAGGCGTAGATGAGCCAAGTGAAAAGGAAAACGGTGATTTAACTGAGAAAACATTGACTGACGCTCAAACTATCAAAACTCATGAAGGTGATATATATCAAGTGGGAAATGTTGAAAATGGATTAAATGGAAACAATACAGAGATAGATCCTAAAAATAATACAAAGGAAATACCAGACTTTGAAACCATAAATGATAATGCTGATCATATTATTGAAACGGAAAAGTCTATAGAAAACACGACAGTAAAAGTAAATGAATATGATGAGGTAAATGATGTCATGAATAGTAATATTAATAAATATGACAATGTTAATGAGCACGAAAATGTTATCGACGTTTCAGTCAAATCAGACGAGACAAATTCGATCGGTTATTCAGACAAATCAGGAAAAAGTGATTCCGATCACGAGGATAAAAATGGTGACATTTCTAATGCGAGTGACAATGAAAGCAACGAAGACGACAGTTCTGATAAATCAGATGGAAATAGCTGTTTCGGTGATGACGAAGTTGCATCACACTCATCTGTAGAACATTGGACAGAATTGGAAGTAGAAAAAGATATGATGGATAAACTTGTGATTCATAAATCTGATGGTGAACAAGTTGTGAATCTTGAGATCATTCGACAAATACGACATGGAGAATTCAGAACAGACAGCGAATTGTCTGATAAAGAGCATGTAAAAGTGCCACCGAGACGAGGTAGTAAATCATTAAACAAAACTACTGCTCGTAATTCCCAAGCTAAAATAGACAAAAGATTCATTACTGAAAATGGTAACGAAGATGGCAAAAATGCGAACGGAGGCACCAGCAATGAACAAGGAATAGAACAAAATCAGCTATCGGATAAATGTAAAAGCAACAGCAATGGCATAAACAATACAAATGACAAAAATATGCAAAGCGAAATAAGAACTGACCCTGATAACCAATCACTAAGTGGGGAAAGTGACAATAATTCATCAGAACACACTGACGATGAAATTTCCGAGAGCTCTGATAGTTCGACGGATACTGATACTGATTCGTTACAGTCATCACATTCTGACAAATCTGCGAAAGAAAAACTACGAAAACCAGATTCTGGATATAGTGAAAACAAACGAGCATCTCCCAACCTCAGTATTAAGAGTAATCAAGAAAGAACAAGAATGAATAATTCAGTTATACACAAAGCTGTCAATGTCACCCTAAAACTAGATTGCAAACGAGTAATCGAGTCGTCACCAAAGAGACCTGCTGTAAACCCGACAAATCCTAAAAAGGAATCACATAAATCGGAAAAACTGTCGATGAAATATAACGAAAATATAGACAAAGGAAAGTCTAAAAACGTAAGCTCAAACAGCGAGAAAAGACGTGAACATATCGCGAAGCTCAAACAAATATATAGACAAAAATCCCAGGTAATAGAAAAACCAAAGACATCAAAATTAACCTCACTTCCTAACACAAATACACCGAAACGATCACTGCCATATTCTATTAATAACGTGACCTTACATTATGACAAAATTAAACAAGATCAAAACCAAGGACTCATTACACATATTAAAACTAAAGATATAAACGCAAAGGATAAAGTCTCGAAATGCTCATCCTTTTCTAAAAATCCACCATCTAGTGAAGTAAGGGAAACAAGCAATGCACTATTGGCAAAGAGAAAAGATCCTCCAAATAGATTGAATGCTACCCAAGCAAACATTAACGTTGGATATATAGATCTAAAGTCAAACAAGACCATTGACAATTTAGTGGAAGATAAGACTGGGAGAAAAAACGCTAAACCATTAAATGATATACTTGTTCATTCACCCAGTGAAACACCAAAACCATGTCACAAGGAAACAAGTATTTCTGAATCTAATGAGGATAAGAGTATTAATCGGTTTCATAATGAAATAACAGAAATATGTAATAAGGAGGTTACTATCACTAGACGCCCAAATCCATTACCGAAACATAAAGTAGACCGACGAATGGAAATTACAAAGAATGAAATGATAGCACTGCATGGTGGTAGTAGTCTCGACACAAACGATAGTGACTTTGCAGTTGATACTCCTGTCAGTAAGACTAAAAACGACGAACCATACTTGGGCATAGATACCGGTACTGAAATACCTGCTCATGTTGCACAGGCCCTGATCGCTGATATGCCAATACAAAAACTCTCCGCTGAGGACATTGTACGACCTAGCTCAACAAACAGTGCTACTAAACGAAAACAGCCCCGGACAGGTACTGATGCAGCAAAAGTTGATAAACCACTGTTAAAGGATAGCCCAAAAGATGCAAACAGAAATATGAAAGTTGAACATTCTGCTGCGCAATCTAAGAAGGTAAACGGCAATGTCTCTATAGAAGAGAAAAATGATAAACACTGCACCGAAGAAAAGACGGATATAGTGCTACAAGAAAAGCGTAAACGACTTCAAACATCAAAGACGTATGAAAATATCAAGGAATATAAACATTCTGAATCCATTGTAACATCTCAGACAAACAGCCCAAACACGTTGGACATAAATGAACATGACAAACATCACAAGTCCATTAACAGATCTAAACCTGGTTCTGGGGATTCTGGTATGTTTCTGGGTTCTTTCTTTTTAACCCTTCCCCAAACGACAAAATTTTAGAGAGATCCATTTCAAAAACTGCGACAAATGACAAAATTGTAGTTATTAAAGAGAGAATTAGTGTAAAATATGACAAAGAAAATATTGAGACAAAAGGAGAATTTGCTGGTTATCAGCAGTTTCTTCTTTTGTTTTAATGTTTTCCCAAGCCTTTTATAATAGGGACGTCAAAACCAGGTTTTGTTTGGGAAAGGGTTAATCTATTCATGGTGATTGTTACACAGTGTCGAAATTATTCTTCCTACCTATAATTATATTCGAATATTTCATTGTTAATTCGAGAACGACCAGAAATCAAAATTTCTCTCCTAAACAAACACTTTTATTTGATTTAATTATTTGAAGCGAGTTCTTGTGTACCTTGAAATTGTACTTGGTAATATTCTACTTCAAATAAGAATGTCCGTTCCATGTTGATACATTTCATGTTTGTTTTTATGTGTTTGATTGTAATTACCAACGTTCTTACCAAACAGCATTCATAAAACGTCATCAACAAACTAAATTATTCACCAGACATTGTTTTGATTTATGTCTTTCATTGTTCAGCTTCCTCAACGTCCATTGTTTCTGGCATATTAGACACACTGTTACATCAATTATTCACCAACCGTCAACATGAAATCCAGGGACCAACAAAAAGGTATGTTTATATCATTTGTTACGAAGCTTGATCAGATGAAAGACTGCAATTTCTATTTATGAATTAAGTGGGTACTTAGTGCATGCTGGCTTCAACCTGTTATTCATCTGTATTTGTCGTTGTTAATTACGTAATGCGCAAATGACCGAGTTATTGTGCAGTATACGGTTGTTGAATGTCATAGAACCATTCTGCATTTAACACTTACGATGGAATTAAGTAATAATACAAGAGTCTTTGCAACAATAGATAGGTTGGTAGACTGATTGATTATATCTTTAAGACGTTCATATAAGTTGATAACTTCTAGAAGAAAGAAGTTCATTTGCCATACTGGATTTTTTTGAAATCCCTGTTGCGAATTTAACATATGCGTGTATGAAATATCAAATAATGTTTTAATATCTATATTGATATCACAGTTGAGCAGTCAGTTCTTCTCGATCGCTCTAGTATTTTATCACCGTCTTTTAATTTGATGTACCATGTATAGATGACCGGTATATAATGTTACATAATTTTTATATAAACTGACACGATTTAAAAACGCAAAACACGTTTTTATTAACCATTCCTTTCATATTGCCTCGATCGGCACCATATTTGGCGACATGTATGACACAATGTATACGCTTCACGCCCTAGCGATTTTGTTGTGTTTTCTGTAAACTATCCGGACATCTGAACCGCCCGTCACTAAATGCTCGTGTGTCTCGTGCATTTAGACCACGTGATAAACTACTAAGATTTTTTGTGTACAAATTGCCATTTTGATTTACTTATTGAAAACTTACGAGAACAAAGAAAGAAAATTGTGTATAAAATGCTGAGGCTTACTTTGCGAAAAAGGAACTGAGTTTTTTCGCTTTTGGTTTGCCGAGTTTCGCAAATGAAGGTAGCTAGACGCTTTCATTTAGCCGAATAGACGGTTCCAAGGTTTATGAGACGTGTAAACGACACAGGAAGATTTACAGGCCACCCACGCCCCGGTCAGCTGCGTGTAACAACTGTACGTCAACATAATTGTATACGTCAACGTCACTAACGCAACCGATTTGTGACGGCTCAGTCTACAGCAAATTCTATGGTTGGTAATCGCGGGCGGTCTATACATCGCGACATGGTGATAAATCGCCTATGAAAACACTGGGTTCGCTGTCGTCGATGTTCTATGCCAGGCCCTTGACTCAACGTGCATTTTGGCATAATCTGACGTCCATTCAGGCAGTATTAGTGGCTTTAAATGTCATTTTCTGTCCTGTTATGTTAACAATTGTAATATTTACAATTTTACATGGCTATTCATCGGTTTTGTAAAATGCAGGAGATACCATTAGTAAAAGTACTATTTTGCGTTTTTAAATCGTGTCAGTTTAGATCTAGTTATAGTTTGGAATAAAAAGTATCTGAAAGAAAAGTAGTTAGTTTTGGTTAAGGTACTATTTCATCTAAAATTAGATACCAAACAATTTGTGCAACTTTAGGTGTCATCCCTGGCAATGATAATTGACATTTGTATAGCCAAGACAATTTCGAGGCCTCAACCGTGGTATAGGAAATTGATGGGGGAAAGCATCACCCTTTTTCAATGCTGTGGATGACGCTCGAAGTTGAATAAAGTATTTCTAGTGACGGACGGATTTCTTTAAATTAGTATTTACCAAGTTGACAGTGATACTTACATCTGTAAAATATGGGCATATATAGAAATATAGAACATGTTTTGATTTGAAATAACAAAGTCAGTTATTGTGATACTGTATTTAATTACAGATGTACGACCATAGACAATGAAGGTAACGAGGTTCTGTGTTGTATTCTACAAGCTCCAGATAACAATGTAGACCCATCAACGTTCACGTGCGAGGTAGTTGATCCGCTAGAAGTTCCACCAATCACGAGGCGTCATGAACTCTTGATCAGTCACGTGATTAAGATTTCAACATACAATGTGGGCCATATAGCTCGAGAGGTAAGCATAGGTCCTGATCATTTGGATCACCAAGGACAATTCTATCGAATCATGATGATTCGATCTTTGGTCGACATTATCCGAGGATATCCGAACGAGGTCCTGATAAATGACCTGGCAGAGCATATCCAGCTAAACGCTACAGATGCTCTGTCAGGTCATTTGTGGAGACCTAAAAGAATGAATAGTCGGTCAAGTTTACCAGATCTAGTTCGAATGTTGACCTTGAAGAATACGATACCAAGAAAAGATGAGTTCCTGAAAAATTAAATTTTGAGTGTTTCACATGTCGCTTATCCTATAAGACGTTTCAGGCGCTTTGTCTCATTGGTTTACTATAAGAAATCTGTTCAACAAACATCACCCACAATCAAATTTTGATGTAAATCTTTTAAAGTGACATTTCAGAATTTTCTTATAAATTTCACTTTTATTTTTATCTTAAAGAGCATATTTTCTTATGATAATTCTGAAAATTCCAAGCCAAAATATTGCGCCGTTTACGAGAAATATGTAGTTTTGTGTTTAAATTAAACAAATTGTTGTCCACAACAGTTCAGATGTATATAGAATTTGTCGTTTCTCTCTCAACTTTAAAGGCGTATTTATCGCTTATCACCAACAACTTCAAAAAACTGATAGCAATTATTCCCATTAGAATAACCAATCTTCGCATCAAGACATACTTTAAAAAATTGAAATGGGGATGAAATGTCCCTTTAATTAAGACATGTTAGACATTTTAGCGGTATCTGTATGCTGCATGTATTTGCCATTCACAACATGAACGATACGGGCTTTATATGCATAGTATATAACATTATTTTTTAGAGGGAGATGGTAGCAAAGATTCCCATCGCCCACTTTTTCGTTGAACCCTGGCAGGAGGTCGTTATACGTGAAGTAGATAAGAGTGGACACTGGACAGATACAGGTGAAGACGTAGACATTGTACAGATACCAGATATTGGCAATGTAAGTTATTCCTTTTCTTTATTCTGTGCAAGATCTGCGCAACATGATTATTTGTTTTTATAGATTTTAATCACTTTCATTATTTACATAATAAACCAAAAGAACCGTTTTAGTCAATACATAATATATGTTACACAAATAACCAAGTACAATTTACATTTTTCATGACAGGTTTTTCCCACCAAAGAACACATTCGGCAAAACTAGTAATGCAGACTGTCAAGAATTTTGTTACGAAAATCAGACAAAATGTTTGATACCATCATTAAATAGAACATCCAATTCCAAGATTAAAGTAAAGATTTTGTTATCTATATGCCTATTAAATTATGCAAATGGCTGACAGCTTTTGGACTATAAGGCCCAATATTGTAAGTATTATATTCTGTAACGTAAAACCGTTCAATATCTTAATTTAAAACTCTCCCAAACAAGACCTGGTTTTGACGCCCCTACTAGAAATGGCTTGGGAAAACATTGAGACAAAAGAAGAAACTGCTGATAAACAGCAGTTTCTACTTTTGTCTAAATATTTTCCATTCTGTATAATACACAAATTCTATCTTTAACAATACTTCTTTTGCCGTCACTAGCAGCTTTCAAATTTGAACACCCTAAAATTTTGTCGTTAGGGAAAGTGTTAATTATACCATCTTATCTCGGCATTTAGAGATTTGATAATATAAAGCACGTGCTGATACATAAGAACCATGCTTTATTGCAGGTAGTGTACGGAGTTCAGATTGTCCTTAAAGAACTAACGTACGTTGCTGTGGTAACACGGCCTAGGATAACAACTGTGACTCTAGAACACCGAGACAGGATCATCAGTTCACCTTCAGATATCAGAGTCAAGCTGCGAGTACCAGGTACCAGTGATCCTAGACATGTCTCTCTGCAGGTAAAGTCTAGAAGATATACGATATTCATTTTGCATTCGAAAATAAATCAAAGTACTGATAGTACTGAAGGCCAGGAAAGAAGAGATCAATTTTATGGAATACGACCTTGATAATTGACATTGACCTTGTCAGGTGATCTTGATCTCAGTAGATAGATATCAATAGATAAACCCACATACTCCATTTGAGAAACAGACCTTCAAGACTGAGTAACAGGGAATTTATCTTGGTTAAATTTCGACAGACTGACCGACAATAGTCTAGTGAAACAATATACACCTGATTACTCGATGCATAGGCATTAAAAGAGGAAAAACTTTTTTTTCAGAAAATACTTTATTGAACACTTGGAAAGAAACAATTTAGAGAAAGAAACAGTTGAATCATAACTAAATTAACACTACTTATTTTCTTATAACTGCCCACAGCACTGCCAATTTAAAGATAAATACGTTTTAACCCTTTTCCGAGCAAGACCTGGTTTTGATGATCCTTAAAGAATAGACTTTAGAAATTATAGATGCAAAAGAAAAAAAACATGCGGATGATCAGCGTTTTCTACTTATGTCTCAATATTTTCCATGTTTTAATGTACAACTTCCATTCACTAAATAACACTCATTTTGACGTCTGCAGCTCCTTTCAAAAGGGAGCAGTCCCAAATTTGGCAGTTTGGGAAAGGGTTAATGATCTTGACGGATTAGAATTACACTATAGCACATTTATGTATAGAGAATTTCAAAGTAAGAGCAGTCATACATTGTTCATGGCATCAATTTGTGTGTTTGTCAAAGAAATGGTGTGCAATACAGATAATAAATTATGTGAACATAGTAAAGATTGCATTTACCTTGAAATGTACAATGCAATAAAGTTTGAAAGAAAATGAATAAGACCTGTTAAAGATTCACTTATCCCTCTCTCTCTCTCGTCAGCAAATTAACATTTAGGCAGCAGTAAAAGAACATCAAAATTTAACTAACATGATATCTGCCAGAGGACAGACACAAATGTAAAAGAAACCTCTTAGTGTTCAAATACCGACGAAAATATATCAATTTTTGACCGGGACATATTTTGGGATTACGACCGAGAATCACATTTATTTGTGGAGTGACACCAACTGTATCAGGCGCAGTAATTTATGTCTGTAATATGAGAGAAAACACACACTCGTTTATAATTAAAGGGTAGTTGTACCTTAAATTGCATTTGCTGATGAAAACTTTGATGAAAGGAAAGCATTCGGAGCATTCAGACCGTGTGATAAGCATTCTCTGTCTACACTTGGAAAACTAGTTGTTTTAGCGGACTCAGTGGCATAGAGTGGACACATCGGTCGCCAGTTTTCTGAAAGTAGTCCGTCAAATTTAGCTTTGGATACCTATAGGCTAGAAATCCCTTGAGAGGGATTTCCTGGCCTAAAAAATGATTTCAAATTATATGATTTGTAATTTATGATAGTGTTTAGAACTAAATTTCTTTTCCTGGTATTAAATTGACAGTGAAAGGTTCGGACTATTATTCTCAATTATTACTATACCGTCTGAAGGCAGATCATTTTAAAAAAGTTAATAATTCTACGTTTATTTGTTCTTTACATAGTGCTGGTATGATCATTTGCTTGTCAAGATGCAGCCAATGATTCTGTTTCATTTAAAAATGTCTTTTGACGATAGCATTAGCTAACGCATTATGAGTTACAATCAATGTGTATGTAATATCAGAAATCTGATATTTCAGAGTATACCAATCACCGAAAAGATAATCAAGGAGTTTGAGAACACACGTGGACCGGAAATGACATCATATCTTGCGGCAGCAAGTCCAATGGTTATACTGAGTCTGGAAGGACCGAATCCTGGTTTGTTAACACATTTTGACATTTTTTTCGAAGCAACAAAATTTCAAAATGATCTAAGTTCTAGCGTGTTAAAAGATCAATAAATCAATGTCAGAAAGAGCAGAGAATTTGTTTAAAGAGAACGAAAAATGTGAGAGTGTTGATGACCAGGATTGTCTACATTTATGTCGTCAATGTTTTATGTAAATAACTGTCTATTAGTCACGTCAAATTCATATAAAAGGAAAAAAAATAAAATGTTTCCGAACCGACCACAACTACTGACGTCAAAACTACTTGGGCATGTTTCTAACAGGGTTTTGTTATTATTTCCAGAATCGTTTTCTTTCGCCCTCCCGTTTATGTCTGTAAACTACGGAGAGGATCAAGAAAATAATCAAGAAACTTTAGATAAATCTGATGTCAAAGCAGATATCGTTAAATCATCCGATAAGGCTAACGAAGAGACTGAAGCGATTCCGAATGTACCACCTCGGGTCTTGGAGAGAATGAAATCCGACATCCAACAATTCACCATTGTGCATTCTGCGAAACAAAAGCACTCTGCGAAGTCACAGCTGCAAGAACTGGAAACCAAAGGTAGGTCTAATTTCGTCATGGTCAGCCATTGAAATTCAAGTTTAAAAAGTAAACAAACGTACATACACGTACAAATGGATTTATACATGTATTCTATTGATAGAAAACATCTTTTGTAATGGAAGAAGTAGGGTGTAGTTATTTTTGCCTTTAAGATTTATATTATTCCTCGTATCAATTTGTACACGCGGTCCCCGTATGTGTAATACAGATAGATCTTGCATTGAAAATTCGATGAAAAATTAATTTTTTGTCGTTTACGCAAAACTCGTTTTGTGCATTCGTCATCACAAAACATTTACAAAACAATACAATATCCGATATAAAATTCTGACTGGAAAACTAGTAGGTATTTAAGATAGAGCAACAGATAAGAGAGGTCATTCTAAATTTGTTATTTTGAATCCAAACCCTATATTGTGGGTTCTCATTTGAATTTCCTCAACAAGAGGATTCCAATCAGCGCATGCAACATCTTGTTTGATAAACAATTAAAGAAATAGCGTATTTTGAAAAACTACCATCCCCTCTTATATACTTAGTTCCAAATAAGTGTGCACTTTATTTCGTTTCATCTCTCTTTCAATTCTTAACTAAAAATAATACAGCTTGATATCATATTGTAGCCAAGAGATTGACGAAAATGTCACACTCTTTAAATGTTGGCAAAAAGACTATTTTATTTTGTTTTTCGTATTCTAAATGGAGGTGGTGTAAAATAAAAGTTGCAAAAGTACATAAAAGCTGGTCAAATTTAAATTTTGATTAAATGAAGTTAATTTGAGTTGTTTTTGAATATCTTGTATGGTCACATATACTGTCGATACACTGAAGTATGTGATGGTCGCATGGGTCTCAAACAACGTAACAACACTACATTTGGAATGTTGTCTCATTCTCTGGTGAATAATATAGCAAAATCCTTGAGATTGCTGATGTTTCGATGTTATTGAACGTTCCTTCCTAAATGACCCCACACACATGTTAAATCGGATCCAAATTCATACCAAAGGGAAGAACTTCAACATTGCTTCAGTTAAGAAATTAACATTAAATTCAAAATTGCATGTTATTAAATGAATAATTCCGATAAACTTAAGATAAACAAAATTTCTGTTTGACCAGTTTTTGTGTACTTTTATTTTTGTACCAGCTTCCTTTAACCTTAGGGAATCAAATTTAAATAATCATTTTGCCAAGATTTTAAATGTCTGACATTTAGTTGAAACTTTAAGCTACACTTTGATAGCAAAGTCTTTTAATTTAAGCGAAAAATGATGGAAAAAATAAAACAAAAGAAAGTGCACACTTATTTATGGAACTGAGTATATATAGCTCTGTGTTTATTCAATTTGGCAGTTCATAAACGGGAGAAGGAGAGATACCTCGTGTTACTGGGTGAAGGACAAGATAAATCTATCCAGATTAAATTACTAGATGATTCTGATAGAGTGAAGAGTTTTGATATAGAAACAGGCGCTGATGAGGTTGTCAAGTTCTCCGTTTATGATACCTACGTCAGGTAATAGAAACGTTCATGTAAAAAGGTACTTGAACTTTAGCAAAGATTAACCGAATGATATAATATCTAGAATTGAATATCCCGAATCGAACGGAAATACATAAGACAGCCATTTTGACGGTCTATCACACAAATTCTTTAAGTTTTCAAATTGACAACTGTCAACAAAGGATTTGTTTTTAGTTGCTATGTGGCGTTATTAATTGTGTCACGAATAATCAGTAAAAGAACAATCGTTTCCTTTAATAACTTTTTATGTCTCATCTAGACGTAATACTACAATTCGTATTCCAGATTGTTTGCCTTAGAAGTTCATGACATTGTCAATTTCCAAGAAATCCAGTCAACTGTAAAAGGCCTAGCTAACTACATTCTCAAACATCGTGTTCGAGTTAACGTTTACCAAGACAAAAACAATTTATACAACGTTAAGTTCACAGCAGCAGTTGACCAACCTTACAGACAAAAATGGCCACGAGAACGTCAACGTGAACAACCAGACGAGGGAAATAACGACGGTGTTCGGTATATTGAAATGAACGAGGGAGATGCAATTGGTCTCTCATTTCGTGGAAACATTGAGGTTACCAATCAAACAAAAAGAGTTTTCAGTTTCCATGGTTACTGCGGTATCTATGCAACATTTGACCTGAAGATTAAAGATCCATTCAGCCAGAAGTCACTGCCGGAGTTTCACGGTGCTGTGCAGGTCTACACGTTAAAAAGACCCCGGACGAAGGCCATCAACACGACCAGGGTCCAGAATGTCTCGACAGACTGGGATCTGTTTACAGAGTATCACTTTATGTTACCGAAACAGTTGAAGAGGACACCAATTATTGTCAACAGAGCTCCTATCTCGCTCAGATTTCAAGGTAAGCTAATACGGAAAGCGAAGCAGTATTTGTTGTTTTCACTCATATCCTAATTTGATAGAATTAATTTGACAAGTAAGCATAGTCTTTCTATAAATATGTTCAGTGAATGCTATGAAAATCATTGGAAATTGTCAAACAGCACAAATAATTTTCCCTACATATGTTAGATGCAGAGAAATTATTATAGAGACAATTGACAAGAAAAAAGATTAGTTTTGAAAAAAGTCTTAATATCTTGTCAATTTCAGAGCCCCTGACTGTAGAATTTGTCCGGCTGATGTGTCGAGAACTACTGAAAGACTGGGACACGTTCGCCTTCTCGCTAGGTATCAGCACGGCAAGGATCCAGGCTATCAAACAACACAACCGGAACCAGATCTCAGAACGAGTCTTGATGGACGTGATCGTCTGTTGGATGAAATATCAACCTGTATCACGTGACAAGGTAGTGCTAGACAAACAAACATCCTACTTGAATAAAAACACAAAACAAACACACAGAGACATAAACACATTCCTCAATACTCCTCATTTAAATCAACTTTGCTGTAGCGGTTTCTGTTAAAGTGCTGTCATAGTGTTTTAACGTACATATATTTCATAGTTACATTAATCAAGGTGGAATACGTGTTCCGAGAAAATTATGGGTTCCGTTTTCAACTTGTTACGTTTTTCATTAAATGCTACACATGGATATGATTACTAATTGGGTCTTTCTAATACATGTGCTCCTGCAGAAACAAATGTGTAAGGAAATTATGGACACAAACTTAAACTGGGCAGTGTCTTCCTCGACCTGTAGCAATAAATAAAAGTATATATTAAAATCAATGTGATCATTGCAGGTAGGACCTATCCTGGCAGCTTTACGAATGTGTCGAAAGCCTCATTTAGAGAATGAACTGACCCAAAGGCACAAGGCATTAAAAGACACCCGAGCTAAAACTGCACGTGGTAAGAAATAGAGTGTACTGGAATCGTAATAAACAGATGTTATACAAATTGTTGATTAATATCCTGTGCAGATTTCTTTATACAAATCGTGTTTAATAGTTCCTCTAAAACATATTTATGTTAGGCGACACACATCTGTGCAAATGACTTTACTATATAACCTTATATAGACGTCTTATCTTTATTCGTCTTACCGATTATTCTTCATTGTATTGTCAACGTCTTCGGTATCACCTAAAACGTAATACAATTTTAAATGATTTAACACGCATTTTTTTTCTGCAGATAGACACATTCAGAGAGCAGCCCTCGCCCTGTCCAACAGTCGAGCCGTCAGTGTTCGGTGGCGACAGCTTATTGGGTATCTCCTTCATCTGGAACTGAATGACGTCAGAATATGCGATATTACGTCAGAAATAGAAGACAAATACAAGAATGACGCAACAAAATGTTACCATGCCCTCCAATATTGGAACTCTGTATCCGGGGCACCGACCATCTGGAAAATTGTGGATGCATTACGTCATTGTAACTGTCACGTGGCGGCCAGTAAGTTATTGATATCAACCAGTAGTCTATTTCATCAAAACATTTTTAAGACGTATTTTTGACTTACTGGCGTTTTCTGAAACGCTTAAAACAAGAGTCGTATAACCTAGGTGTTGATAGAAAGAATGATACAGGATCTTGAAAGGGTCCCTTATAGCATAATCTTTTTGAGACAGACGTGCTTCACGACCAGTCTGAGTCTATAAGCAGTCTGACCGGTATCCATGCTTATGTCTCGTTAACAGTTGCTACAGGTCAGTTATTGGAGACCAACATGGTTCATGGTCAGATTACTTGTATGTGTAGGACATTTTTTCAGATCCTGACTCAGGTCATGAATTTCTATAGGGTTAATTCACGTTTTTGAGGTCGTTAACATTCGCAGAATTCCAAGAAATACGTTTACCCCCCCCCCCCCCCCCCCCCCCCCAGGTGCGAAGCACGAGGGTCATTTTTGTATTTTGCGGGCCTCTGCGAATGTTAACGACCGCAAAAATACGTGAATTGACGCTATTATTGCATAATAAGCATAAAAATCCAATAATTACTTACCCCAAACCCCTTGATATGCGTGAAAAATGAACCGAGGTGCAATAAAAAATGTCTGCCATTGTCGTTTTGTTCTGATAAATCTTCCGAGAATTTTTTGTTATGCGTGACGTTACGTCATAATTTGGCGCTAAAGAAGAACGTCGCTTATTTAACGTAAGACGTTGAGAATTTTGCGGGAAAATAGACAATTATTTATTTTGAAAGGTCAAATCGAGGATATTTGAGGGCAAAGCCGATCCGATATCGCACGAGAATCTCCCGAATAACGACCGGTTTTCAAGATATCAGCAGCCCGGTTTCTTCTTGTTATTCAATGCTGATAACGGCCGGCCCGAAAGCACACATTTTATGTAATGATTATTCTTAGAAAACGTTTGACTTTTGAGACACCAATTTGCCAACACTTTGGGTACAACAATTACTATTCACATTCTGGTCCATATTCGAAAATAGTGATTACGATAAAGCTACAATAAAATACATGATTAATTTTCAGTTGGGTGTTTTTGTATTTTCTAAACAGGTCTGGGAACCGCCATTATGTCTATCTTGTTAAGATATGTGGGGCCTACACAGCAACAACGTAGTCTCTAACAGTCCTGCTATAAATGGAAAATTTGAAATGAGCCTGTTTATATTTAAGGTCTTACTTGCTCTTTGTGCAGTGATCAAGAAACATAAGACATGCTGCATGTACAATTAATATCGAGTTGAGTCAACATAATAAAGAAATGTCTACTTTCGATAAAACGACAACACGTTGATCTATTTCTCCATCACATTTTCCATTTCAGATACATTGAGGGTCCAGGAACAGAAGAGGCAGTAGAACGTACCGGAAGGCGGTACCGTAAACACGGTGGATAATTACGTGATAGAACAATTTCAGAAAATCCTCAATAATTTTGTTAATATATGGGCCAATTTGAATTCGGTTTGAAGCAGGGAAGGTGAACAGACGCCACGCATTAGATAAATGTTGTGGAATTTTGGAAAATCTGCTGATAAAAAGATATCGAAGATCAACCAAAATTTTGATTGATCTTCCATAACTTTTTCATCAGCTTTTTTTTTTCAAAAATCCCCCGCGTCCAGCTAATTTCTAGCATTTTCCCACCTTCTCTGCTTCAAACTGAATTCAAATCGTTCAAGTATTAACAATTATTGAAGATTTTCTGAAATTCCGAGTCACGTGATTAACTACCGTGATAAAATGGTTTCTTTTTCTCAGAAGGAGCGGAAAGTGGTCGAGACATTGACGTTTTTTGTCATGTTTGATTATCACATATCACAGTATATCTGATAACTAACGAACTATTTATGCGAGAAAAGATGCAATAATGATTGTGTGTTATGTATGCTTAGTTCCAAAAATGTACACTTTTTAATTTAGAAAGGATCTATTTCGAAATCTGTACGACATACCACCATTGAGAATCTTTATACGACATACATCGAGAGCATTGACAAACTATCTTTTGAGAAAGGAATGAATATGATCAAGATCTTAAAATGGCATCACCGTATTTACCGACAATATATTTTTATGAAGCTTACTGTCAAAAGGAGATAACTCCTATTGAATCGGCTTAACATTGATCATTCCCCATGTATCCTACACTTTTTCAAGTTTTATCCGAAAAAGTACCTATTATAATACTACTAGTATTTGGAAATATAAAAATAATAATAATAATAAAAAAAAAAAAAATGAAATGCTTAACCCATTTATACGATGTATTATATATCAATTACATACATGTTACTTTATTTGTTACATTTCTATTCATATTCTTTACCTATTATTATTAATTTTTAGACTTTCCCAAATTCAACGGTGCTGAAGACAACAATTTCAGCATATTATGCTTAGAAATGCTGTATTATCATCGTTTAGTCCCGAAAACGGATTTAAAGTAACGTCTTACATTTAATAAGAACAGAAAACCCAAAATATGTGCTATTATAAACGCACAAATGTGTAAAATAGCATGCTCGCGTGTTCAGTTCGATCAACGAAGCTGAAGTGTTTTATGTCAAAATTTGCATATTTTTGGAAATATTTCAAGTTCTACATCATAGAATTTCATAAAACTCTATCATTGTATTAAGCAACATGTCCTGGTAATAATTCAAAAAGAAAATGTATAGGTCAGTACACTTTTAAGTGAATTACAGCAATTTTTATCAGCTACACACGAATAAAATGACGTAAAACAGTGGTAACTGTGTATACACTTACAACTTTCTTGCTCTAAATAATCGATTTCCATCTTGAGGAAATGAGTTTCGCATAATGAATACGCCTTTATCATCGAAAATGGTAAATTGTAATGACGTGTTATAACAATACAAATACAAGACAAATTTTGACGCATAGCATCAAAGAGGCCGGCAATTTTTTGGTAGCCACCCGTGAAAATTTTGCTGAAGTGATATATTTCAACCATGTCATGTTAATTGTATCTTTCCTTTTCTTGTTGAACTCACAGTATCAAGACCCAATTATCGTGGACTTGCAGTTGCAATTATTTGATAGCGTATTGTTTGTTTGCAGTTCAGGTGACTTCCTCTTTAAAATATACATCCTGCAAGTCCCGCAAATTGCCATGTTTGCTCATTTGGGTGACCCCCAACAGCAAAAATAGAATATGTTGCCTTTAGATTTCTCAGCGAATGGTCCTGTACCACCTAAACTAGTTCACATTACCATGTTAAACTTAAAAATAATACCAGTTCGCATATCTATGATTAACTTAAAAATATCGAATTTTTAACAACAAAATTGAAACCTGTTGTTCTGAACATATCTAGATATTTGTTCATTGCTTTACTTCAAAGAAATGGATATTTTGTTCACGTTACTGACATGTTCTTCTGTAAATCCGTGTACTTTTTTCTTTCTAATTTCCGTGTTTTTTCTAATGTTTCAATTGGGTTACCTTCAATTGTTTCATTGTTTGGTGTATAATTTGTAAATATTTAAAGGTGCTCTATCTCGGATTTTCTTCGAAAAATCAACTTTAAAACCATTTGGTGGTCATTCGCGGGGTCATTAATAATATTTTTGAAACAATACACCTTCAAGCTCAATTGTAGTCTAATTCAATGAAATTCTCATTTAAAACGAAAAGCCGGAGGTTTTTTTCCACAAATTATCGCTATTGATTTTATAGAAAAGGTATTTCGCGGGACTTTGATGATGTCATTCATAAAGATAGCGTTGGTGGGGAGTCAAAACCTCGTAACTACAGCTTAAATAAGCTGGAGTTACGAGGTTTTGACTCCCCACCGACGATAGACTTAATAGGTCTAAATCTCCTGCCGTTTGGATTTTGATTTCTTCTATAGTTCGCGCAAAATCACATGACACATGGATTAAACAATACATTCTTCGTCTTCAATGGCTATTAGCTACGAAATTTCAATTGCTAGGCAGATGACAGCTTGCATTTTGTGTAAAAATACAAATGATTACAATAAAAGACAAAAAGAAAAGAAAAGAAAAAAAGAGGAAAAGAATCGCCAAGACCTAGGATAGACCTCGGATGTCCTGTACAGCACTTACACCGCTCTATCACTCTACCTATATTTATCCCCCGCCGAAAAAATTTTTCGGGGGGATATTGTTTTTGCCATGTCCGTCCGTCCGTCCGTCCGACATTCGTTTCCGCGCTATTTCTTGGAAACTATAGACCGGATTTCAATGAAACTTGGCACACAACTTCACTACAAAGTGGACATGCGCATATCGTCGGGGTTACCCGGTTCGACCATTGAATTCAGAGTTACTGCCCCTGACTGTTTAAGCCATATACATACAGAGTGATATTCGTTTCCGCGCTATTTCTTGAAAACTGTAGACCGGATTTCGATGAAACTTGGCACACAGCTTCACTACAAAGTGGACATGCGCATATCGTCGGGGTTACCCGGTTCGACCGCCGAATTTAGAGTAACTGCCCCTGACTGTTTTAGCCATATACATACAGAGTGATATTCGTTTCCGCGCTATTTCTTGAAAACTGTAGACCGGATTTCGATGAAACTTGGCACACAGCTTCACTACAAAGTGGACATGCGCATATCGTCGTGGTTACCCGGTTCGACCGCCGAATTTAGAGTTACTTCCCCTGACTGTTTAAGCCATATACATACAGAGTGATATTCGTTTCCGCGCTATTTCTTGAAAACTATAGACCGGATTTCAATGAAACTTGGCTCACAGCTTCACTACAAAGTGGACATGCGCATATCGTCGGGGTTACCCGCTTCGACCGTCGAATTTAGAGTTACTGCCCCTGACTGTTTTAGCCATATACATACAGAGTGATATTCGTTTCCGCGCTATTTCTTGAAAACTGTAGACCGGATTTCAATGAAACTTGGCACACAGCTTTACTACAATGAGGACATGCGCATATCGTCGGGGTTATTCGGTTCGACCGTCGAATTCAGAGTTACTGTCCCTGACTGTTTTAGCCATATACCGTACATACAGAGTGATATTCGTTTCCGCGCTATTTTTTGAAAACTGTAGACCGGATTTCAATGAAACTTGGCACACAGCTTTACTACAATGAGGACATGCGCATATCGTCGGGGTTACCCGGTTCGACCGTCGAATTTAGAGTTACTGCCCCTGACTGTTTTAGCCATATACATACAGAGTGAGATTCGTTCTGTTGAAGCCATATACATACAGAGTGATATTCGTTCTGTTGAAGCCATATACATACAGAGTTATATTCGTTTCCGCGCTACTTTATTGACAAGGAAAATATATTCGGCGGGGGATATCAATTCAACGAATTTGCTTGTTTCACCGTATCTACGTCACTACTTTATAAGAGTTCTATTGTGTTTTATACAAAAATTCTGTGTTTACATCTGAGCAAAATGTAAACAGTGAGAAAAATAGATTTGAAAAACGTGACAAACGTTTTACTTTTTTCCACGGCTTTCCCTTAATTTCGGCAATTACTATCTTATTTTAGGTTCGTCGTTTGTCTGAACCGCCTTCCGTTACTAATCCAAAGGTGGTCATTATAAACATTCTGCGTTTCATTCCATTTTTTTCTTTTTTTGCAATTTGACCGAGGGAATGCAGCTTTAATACAATGCAATATTTGTATTTTACTAACTAAAGAATTACAGATATAATCGATTCAAAATCCTTTACTAATGAGGGATAAGGTCCAAATTCCAATATTGGTAAAGCAGGTAGGTAAGATGACCATCCATGTGTTTAAGTTGTTACTATAAATAGATTTTCAACATATTGTTTAACCGAAGTAAACCTGCGCTCATTATTATCAATATTGCAGACGATTACGTTTGTTTATAAATATTCACAGCGCACGGTCACTTCGGTTTAACAATATAATCGATTCACAATTAATCGAGAATAGATACGGTTGTCTTGCTTTAATTTTACGTAGGTAAAGGTAGAAGTTCTACCTAAAAATAAAACAAAACAACCGTAAACTATTCTCGTTTAACTTTAAACGTATTATACCTGTTTTACCTTTAAATAAACCAAAATATTTTTATCGATTCTCGTTTAACTTTGAATGTATTATAGTATAGAGGAAAATAATTGACCCGGCAGAGTGACCTTAACTGTACAGAAAAGTGGAAAAGTTTATTGTCCAGTTTAGATGGGAATGGTCCGTCGACTCGTTAATTTACGCAAGGGCGTGCGCTGTATCCGTTATACAACATTGTGCCGCCATGTGAAAATAAGATTTACCTAATCCAATCTAGTCAAATAAAAAATGTTACGCTACGGTGGTCCATTTGGATCGAAATTTTCAGTAAAGTTAATCTTTGAAATAGGCGTAATCTCCGAAAAACTTAAAATATTTAAATACAGTTCATTTCCTGGTCATACCTTACATATGGCACAGGCTGACCAGAATCGGCATTTTTGCATAATATTATTTAGTTTACCAATTACCATTTGAAGATGACGCGACAAATGTTTGCACGTGAAAATACTGTTAAGTCATCGAATAATATGATTATTAGCTGTAAATAGCGAAGCATGCGAAGTGTTCGGCAAATCACGAGAACCTATCACCCCTGGAGGATAAGTCTGTTGACCTTTCCGCTTGGTCTGCTCTGCCGGGTCAAATATCGCCGTCTATACGATTTATCTAAAGAATACGATAACTTCGTAATGAGGTCATAATAGTCATTTTCATTGCGAGATGAAAGTGTTTATTTATAATCATTTAATTAATTTGTAAACTTCAACTTTAAATTGATACAGCCGAAAAATCAATCCAGATCACTGTTGGCTCGTGCTGTCAGAGTTAATTCCCTTTGTTGGAGAACGTTGTTCTCAGCCATCTATTGGTATTCTGTCAAATACGGCTGTTTTCATGTGTGATTTTTATCATAATGAAAAGAAAATGATAGCAAAAAAATTAAACGCTTTAAATGCAAAACATATTAGAAAAATAAACACACACAAAAAGAAATCAGATTGGATACCTAACTAAATTGATAACAAAGACAAAAGTTCATTTCTGAAAAGTATTTGAGAAAAAGTTGACACAGGCGAAAGTGGGATTTGAACCCACGTAGTACAATGCAATTATGACTGTAATTACGAGCGGCTAACCGATTGAGCTAGGGCGTTCGATGGATAGCGACTATTGTGATAAAAAATAAAATTTATTTATCGGGTCTTTCTAGGGGTAGTAACCCAGTCTATCGGGTCCATAGAAATACCGAGAGGCATGTGTATTTCATCGGATGCTTTCAACAGAGACGTTCACGTGGGAATAGCACGGTACGGAAACTACAGAGACAGAGCCATTGGCTCTGCCGCTTAAATCCTCTGGGGCGTTTCCGGCCATGTGTGGCTCTGTCTCTGGGGTCGCGATTTTTTGACAAAAACAGGTGAGTGTTCAACTTTGTTGTTCATTTATTTTCTTCTGGTGCTTAAAATCGAAAAACCGGGAATGTCATGCTCCCCTAAGACCATTTATCTGCCTGTTCTAATTCTGCGAGCTTCAAAGTCGGCAGGGTTTTCACAGGATCATTGTCGTCGTGGGTCGACCCTTTGTGATTTTTCTTGTTTACATCATGTATTCATGTTCATTTCAACGGTAAATAGCCAATTGCTGCAGCCAAAACATGTGATATACTAATCGAGGGATAATCTCGATAAGACATTGCTTTCCCATGTAACAAAACCTTAGAAATGATTGGCAAACGTAAAGTTTGAGCAATTTCTATCGGTGGCTTTGTCTCTGGCGGCTGGCTCTGTCTCTGGCGGCTGGCTCTGTCTCTGCGTGCTTGGTGAAAAAAATTAACCTATCACAAAATTCGTGTCGAAGTAATTTACTCACACACTGAATAGATCATATTGTGTATGGCAAATGATTCAGTCACCGATTAAACTTTTTGCAAAACCTCGAACATTCACCGTTGTTCAATTTCAAAGCTTCAATTAAACAATGTCCTTTGAATGATCAAAGATCAGCGAGTCTAAATTGACGGGGGAAGAGGGATTTCGATTTGTGTAAATATGTGACCCGGAACCGAACATCCTGCGTTAAAGACATCGTACTATCTGGAGACAGCTACTGAACTCTCACGGCCACCGCGCAAAATGTGCCATTATTCGCTTTTATTAAGTGGGAAACATGCTTTTCTTCCAATTTACATGTATTGGAATATACACTAACATTTCGTCACGGCTCATGATTCTATGTAGTACTGTACTTATTAAGGCGACAAACTGGGTGTTGACAAAGAAACAATTACACGATGGGTAATCCACGTGATTTGGGGAAGGGTCCACACCGAAAAATTGTCTGTTTCAAGTATATTTTGTTCTATATACCAGTTTAAACTCTACGTATTTTGACGAGAAATTGCACCATACGCGCCTTTGAGAGGGTCATTCCTGAACCTCTTTATGCATAGAATTCCATAGTTTCATTAAAATGCAACCAAACACATTCATTTTGAATGTTTGGAGAAACCATGGGATTTGATGCGGAACGAGTTAGAACCGGGGAATGTCCCTCTCAATGACGCGTGTGCGATGCCCTTTATCTCGTCAAAATCCGTCGAGTATTAGCTGAGAAAATATACAAAACAGACTTGAAGCAGACAATTTTTCGGTGTGAACGCTTCCGAAAGGCAGGGGCCTGTTTCATCAAAACATTTAAGAAGTAATTTTGAATTAACGATGTCTTAAATATCGGTTAAAACAACAATCGCATAATCCAGTGGCTCGTATTTTCAAAAATCTTACGACCAAGTTTTTGTATAAAATGTGTAACAAAACATCTGAGCGCACGAGAAATTAGATTGGACAAATCAGGTTTGTTGTAACTACGCTAAAATTAAGCGTACGAGAGTTGATAATACGGGTCCCAGGTCTTGATAAATTGGCGATACGCGTTTCTTGTCCTTAACTTGTCGTAAGTCATCGGTAAGACAAAAAATACGTCTTAAATATGAAACTGGCCCCTGTTTTTTTTTTTTTTTTTCTGGTGCATTGCGAGAAAAGAAAATGGCTCATAACCAGCATTTTCATTTTTTTTTCTGACAGATTTCAATGATAACTATTACATATTTGATACTTCGGAGCTATGCGCAGATAGTGCCAGATACATACATTTCTCTCTCATGAGGGGGGGGCGCCCATCTGCATCCTTTCATGTCTGGAAATCATTTTGAATTGGAGCAGTCCTAAATAAGATTTAAACGGAGGGCATGGGGTTGGGATGATAAAGCATTTCAGTAAAAAACCGCGTAATAGAGGAAAACGAATACACATTTTGTATGTTCGAACCCCATCATAGAAATCCCGGATCCGATATATAGTTTCACTTGCTTCTTTTGCATACTTAATGCCAAGCTTTCATGAGAAAGTGCATATCAATTATATAAACGCGGTTATTTCTTAAAACATTTCTAATCTGCAGCCAGCCACACCACCACCACCATCATCATCATCATCGATTCGTTCATCATCTGGCGTGCTAGTTCGCATAGAATCTCTCAACTACTCCAACGCACTGAACAATAGGCTGATATGCCTGTTCTATTTAAAAGTTTGCACTTGAAACTTGTTACAAGTTTGCACTTTGTGAATCATTATTCTAATGTTGACACAAACTCCTCAATCAATCTAATGTATACCATGTTTAAGAAAACGACAAAGAATATTTGCGAAGCATAAACCCAAACGACTAGCAAATTTTTCAGCCTTTGCTTTATTGGAGGGTACAAATTAAACACTAAATATTGCTCAAAATGAGGACGTCGTCACTAGGCTAACGGTACATAAAGCGAATGCGTCACATGGTTTTATTTGAGTGCGTGTGTAATGATAAGCGAAATCTCCTTAAAAGATAAACCCTTGGCCTATATAAGTCATCATATATTGCACAACGGGCTAAAAACTTTACCGACAGTTCAAAGCGGAGCCAGCCACCAGAGACAGAGCCAGCCGCCAGAGACAGAGCCACCGATAGAAATTGCTCAAACTATACGTTTGCCAATCATTTCTAAGGGTTTGTTACATGGGAAAGCAATGTGTTTCTTTGGGACTATGCAGGACATGGATCCTTGGGGGCAAGGTATTCTGAGTGCTGATGGAGTCGAAAAACACCTATCGGATTTCTCTACGATTACAGCTATGAAGATGGAGGATAAGAGGTTAGTATGGTGGAATAAATATACGCTTCAGACAGGTTTTCTATGCATTAACATTCGAGTAAGGTGTTGAAATGCGAGGGCAAAGCCCGAAGATTCAACACCACCCGAAGAGCCCAGTGAATGTTGATAAACGAAAAAATCATGTTTAATCGCTATTATCAGGGGCGAAAAACGTAACTCGCTTTGTCCAAGTTCACCACCAGTGATATATGGACTATCGAATTTGGCGCATCACTATATCCAAAGAAGGATAGAATTACTACGCGTTTCGTAGGCGCAGACATTGAAACAATTTCCAAGGTATACTACCCGTAATGCCCAAACGAATTCAATTGATTTCTGAAAAGCCCCTATCGTCGCTTTTGAACAAAACCTATTAATTGCAGCTTGTTTAAAGCTGCAATTACGAGGTTTTCGTTGAAAAGCAGCGATTTGCTCACACATGTACAACTGCGCGCCAGCACACCTCACGAGCACACCGCTGCTTTGCAATAAAAATCTCGTAACTGCAGCTTAAAACAATCTGCAATTTTTGTTGAAGAGCGACGACATCCATACTAGTCGACCGACCCGTATGTACAGCATAATTTTGGACATAATGTGGAAACGAGGTTGTGCGTGACCGAACCTTCAAGTAGGCCTACAAACAGAATGGGATTGAATGGAGTTTTACATCCCACTCAACTAAGGTCATATGGAGACGGGACCTCGGATTTAAAATCTCATCCGAATGACTGGTGAAGCGGGGGATCGAACCAGCGACCCCTGTGTTTCAAATTCAGCGTGTTAGCACTGCACCACCTCCGCCCCGCCTACAAATAGATCAAAGGTCGTCGAAATACTATCGTACATGTATGATCGTTTGCATGTTTTTGCAAGTACTGACCAGAATCTTAACTATGCCTATCTATTTCTAACATTATCTATAAAGCGAAAGCAATTAGACAGGACATAGGACACTGCCATATAACAATGATTTGAATATTGGTTTACTGGGGTTTTACGGATTTTCTTTACTACCAAGGTCATATCGCGGCGGCTGGGGCACCTAACCATGGATTCCTGTCATTTCTCATACAATTACTACCACAACACCCTTACCGAGCCTCCAGCCACTTCCCCACATAGATTCACGATATCAAACCATTGATGGGTGGCGTTTTTTGTCAGTATGGGTATTTGTCGCGGCCGGGTATCGAACCCGCGCTTCTTGAATGAGAGGCAGATGCGCTACCAATTGTGCCATGGCTGCGGCTCCATGATTTATATATAATTATAATAATCATGATATAGAATTTAAGTTTGCACAATTGCACAAGAAAAGTCAATTTAGAAAGTACGAACAGAACGGCATTTTTGCACGGAAGGAATGGGTCATATTTTACTGACGATATTATGCACACTTTTTGTGTAAATTATTGCAACGTAATTACACAGCAACCAATCTGATTGGCCCTGATTGTCCCAGTGATTGTATATTTCTCGATTAGGAACAGGGGCTGGGGGAGGTGTGAGTGTGTGTGTGTGTGTGGGGGGGGGGGGGGGGACTTAGCCTCCCAAAGTTGGCCAAAATTGTTGAATTTTCCTTATTTTACAGAAAAAATAGGGAATCCAATTTAGCCCCCCCCCTATTCAGACACTCGGGCTTTAGTCACCCTAAATTAAAAATGCTTCCTGCGGGCCTGAGTATGAAAAGGACAAAGATTCCAAACTTGGTGACACCAGTGACCTATTTCAAAAGTTGTTTCACTTGTCTATGGTATCCAGAAAGCCGTTACGACAAGACAAGTCAAGTAAATTTTATTTACAAAGTCGGCTCATAGTAAACAGATAACAGCTTTCTATAAGTAAGAATACCCGTAATGCCGCCATCGGAGTTTTTTTCGAGCGTCGTCGTTACGTATCCGATACTATTCGGGCGTGGTCGTAAACATTCGGCGGTGGAGAGTTCCATCACCGAATGTTTCCGATCGCCCCCGAGTAATGCCTACGTCCTGCGAATCTCTTTTGGGGTGGACTACCTTAACACCGACTGGATGCATAAATCATACATGTAGACATAAAACAACCAAAGTGTTGTGGTGTATGGGAGGTAACCAATGATGGACAGGCTAACCCGTTCAGCATTTGTTATCTCGCTTACTCATTCTACCAATAGGTACCAGAATTAATAATGTTTGGAGAAAAAAATAATAATACTTTCTTAGTCAATGAAGAAAAAATCAAAATAAAAAAAGCTCTAACAATATTAAAAGTTGACAGATATATAACTTATTGACTTACATCATTTGGTTACATGTAGACCATAAAATAAAAGCAAATCTTAAATCTAAAGTTGTGCAGGGGGGGGGGGGTCAGTTTATATTGGACAGAACCAGCAGTCCAGCCTCCCTCCAGTTGAATCTCAAGCTTGCATTTTACCGCAGCAGGGTTAAAATGTATTTTATATGTAATAATTACTGCAAGACATATCACAGATTCTTGCATTTTATTAATGTAAATGAGTACCCACACGTACGTACATACACATTGCCACACCAACGGATGGACAGACGGATGCACAACCAGTTAGTAGGGCCTAAGTACCTTGCAATTTCTCTTCTTCAATCTGAAGCACTTGACTTCTAAATTAATGACCCGTCGTGCTAAAAGGAACCTTCTGAGAAATGTAACAATTATCGATTCCTGATACAGATACATACATTTCTCTCTCATGAGGGGGGGGGCGCCCATCTGCATCCTTTCATGTCTGGAAATCATTTTGAATTGGAGCAGTCCTAAATAAGATTTAAACGGAGGGCATGGGGTTGGGATGATAAAGCATTTCAGTAAAAAACCGCGTAATAGAGGAAAACGAATACACATTTTGTATGTTCGAACCCCATCATAGAAATCCCGGATCCGATATATAGTTTCACTTGCTTCTTTTGCATACTTAATGCCAAGCTTTCATGAGAAAGTGCATATCAATTATATAAACGCGGTTATTTCTTAAAACATTTCTAATCTGCAGCCAGCCACACCACCACCACCATCATCATCATCATCGATTCGTTCATCATCTGGCGTGCTAGTTCGCATAGAATCTCTCAACTACTCCAACGCACTGAACAATAGGCTGATATGCCTGTTCTATTTAAAAGTTTGCACTTGAAACTTGTTACAAGTTTGCACTTTGTGAATCATTATTCTAATGTTGACACAAACTCCTCAATCAATCTAATGTATACCATGTTTAAGAAAACGACAAAGAATATTTGCGAAGCATAAACCCAAACGACTAGCAAATTTTTCAGCCTTTGCTTTATTGGAGGGTACAAATTAAACACTAAATATTGCTCAAAATGAGGACGTCGTCACTAGGCTAACGGTACATAAAGCGAATGCGTCACATGGTTTTATTTGAGTGCGTGTGTAATGATAAGCGAAATCTCCTTAAAAGATAAACCCTTGGCCTATATAAGTCATCATATATTGCACAACGGGCTAAAAACTTTACCGACAGTTCAAAGCGGAGCCAGCCACCAGAGACAGAGTCAGCCGCCAGAGACAGAGCCACCGATAGAAATTGCTCAAACTATACGTTTGCCAATCATTTCTAAGGGTTTGTTACATGGGAAAGCAATGTGTTTCTTTGGGACTATGCAGGACATGGATCCTTGGGGGCAAGGTATTCTGAGTGCTGATGGAGTCGAAAAACACCTATCGGATTTCTCTACGATTACAGCTATGAAGATGGAGGATAAGAGGTTAGTATGGTGGAATAAATATACGCTTCAGACAGGTTTTCTATGCATTAACATTCGAGTAAGGTGTTGAAATGCGAGGGCAAAGCCCGAAGATTCAACACCACCCGAAGAGCGCAGTGAATGTTGATAAACGAAAAAATCATGTTTAATCGCTATTATCAGGGGCGAAAAACGTAACTCGCTTTGTCCAAGTTCACCACCAGTGATATATGGACTATCGAATTTGGCGCATCACTATATCCAAAGAAGGATAGAATTACTACGCGTTTCGTAGGCGCAGACATTGAAACAATTTCCAATGTATACTACCCGTAATGCCCAAACGAATTCAATTGATTTCTGAAAAGCCCCTATCGTCGCTTTTGAACAAAACCTCTTAATTGCAGCTTGTTTAAAGCTGCAATTACGAGGTTTTCGTTGAAAAGCAGCGATTTGCTCACACATGTACAACTGCGCGCCAGCACACCTCACGAGCACACCGCTGCTTTGCAATAAAAATCTCGTAACTGCAGCTTAAAACAATCTGCAATTTTTGTTGAAGAGCGACGACATCCATACTAGTCGACCGACCCGTATGTACAGCATAATTTTGGACATAATGTGGAAACGAGGTTGTGCGTGACCGAACCTTCAAGTAGGCCTACAAACAGAATGGGATTGAATGGAGTTTTACATCCCACTCAACTAAGGTCATATGGAGACGGGACCTCGGATTTAAAATCTCATCCGAATGACTGGTGAAGCGGGGGATCGAACCAGCGACCCCTGTGTTTCAAATTCAGCGTGTTAGCACTGCACCACCTCCGCCCCGCCTACAAATAGATCAAAGGTCGTCGAAATACTATCGTACATGTATGATCGTTTGCATGTTTTTGCAAGTACTGACCAGAATCTTAACTATGCCTATCTATTTCTAACATTATCTATAAAGCGAAAGCAATTAGACAGGACATAGGACACTGCCATATAACAATGATTTGAATATTGGTTTACTGGGGTTTTACGGATTTTCTTTACTACCAAGGTCATATCGCGGCGGCTGGGGCACCTAACCATGGATTCCTGTCATTTCTCATACAATTACTACCACAACACCCTTACCGAGCCTCCAGCCACTTCCCCACATAGATTCACGATATCAAACCATTGATGGGTGGCGTTTTTTGTCAGTATGGGTATTTGTCGCGGCCGGGTATCGAACCCGCGCTTCTTGAATGAGAGGCAGATGCGCTACCAATTGTGCCATGGCCGCGGCTCCATGATTTATATATAATTATAATAATCATGATATAGAATTTAAGTTTGCACAATTGCACAAGAAAAGTCAATTTAGAAAGTACGAACAGAACGGCATTTTTGCACGGAAGGAATGGGTCATATTTTACTGACGATATTATGCACACTTTTTGTGTAAATTATTGCAACGTAATTACACAGCAACCAATCTGATTGGCCCTGATTGTCCCAGTGATTGTATATTTCTCGATTAGGAACAGGGGCTGGGGGAGGTGTGAGTGTGTGTGTGTGTGTGTGTGTGGGGGGGGGGACTTAGCCTCCCAAAGTTGGCCAAAATTGTTGAATTTTCCTTATTTTACAGAAAAAATAGGGAATCCAATTTAGCCCCCCCCCCCCCCCCTATTCAGACACTCGGGCTTTAGTCACCCTAAATTAAAAATGCTTCCTGCGGGCCTGAGTATGAAAAGGACAAAGATTCCAAACTTGGTGACACCAGTGACCTATTTCAAAAGTTGTTTCACTTGTCTATGGTATCCAGAAAGCCGTTACGACAAGACAAGTCAAGTAAATTTTATTTACAAAGTCGGCTCATAGTAAACAGATAACAGCTTTCTATAAGTAAGAATACCCGTAATGCCGCCATCGGAGTTTTTTTCGAGCGTCGTCGTTACGTATCCGATACTATTCGGGCGTGGTCGTAAACATTCGGCGGTGGAGAGTTCCATCACCGAATGTTTCCGATCGCCCCCGAGTAATGCCTACGTCCTGCGAATCTCTTTTGGGGTGGACTACCTTAACACCGACTGGATGCATAAATCATACATGTAGACATAAAACAACCAAAGTGTTGTGGTGTATGGGAGGTAACCAATGATGGACAGGCTAACCCGTTCAGCATTTGTTATCTCGCTTACTCATTCTACCAATAGGTACCAGAATTAATAATGTTTGGAGAAAAAAATAATAATACTTTCTTAGTCAATGAAGAAAAAATCAAAATAAAAAAAGCTCTAACAATATTAAAAGTTGACAGATATATAACTTATTGACTTACATCATTTGGTTACATGTAGACCATAAAATAAAAGCAAATCTTAAATCTAAAGTTGTGCAGGGGGGGGGGGGGGGGGGGTCAGTTTATATTGGACAGAACCAGCAGTCCAGCCTCCCTCCAGTTGAATCTCAAGCTTGCATTTTACCGCAGCAGGGTTAAAATGTATTTTATATGTAATAATTACTGCAAGACATATCACAGGTTCTTGCATTTTATTAATGTAAATGAGTACCCACACGTACGTACATACACATTGCCACACCAACGGATGGACAGACGGATGCACAACCAGTTAGTAGGGCCTAAGTACCTTGCAATTTCTCTTCTTCAATCTGAAGCACTTGACTTCTAAATTAATGACCCGTCGTGCTAAAAGGAACCTTCTGAGAAATGTAACAATTATCGATTCCTGTCAGTCTGTGTGGAATGCGCATATTGAAAAGGATAGATCATAGAAACATGCTACTCTATGGTAAATTTCTGGATCATGACATTAATCTTATCTCAATATTAGTTTCTTTTGCATTTCATCGGCGTTAATGCAAAACCTCGTATCTCAGTTTAGAAAAAAAATAAATAAATAAAATAAAGGGAGGGGGGAATAATACCTTTTTCTGAAACTGAAAGGTTTTACTTGAAATTCGAATATATTGTTGTTATGTAATGTGTCATTGATACTGATAAGTAAAAATATCCCCAAATCTGTGATAATCGTTTAAACTGGACATACAAGGTTTTACTTTGAAATTTGCAAAAATCTACATAGCCTACGTCGTTTTGCATTTACACCGACGATATGCGACATCTGGCTAATGCGGAATGCGTACATGTAATTTAATTGTGTCATTGGAACTCCTAATTCCACTTGTCAAAACAGGCCCCGGTTTCTCGAAAAAACTTAAGTACGTTCTCTTGCTCAAATCTGAGCACCGTGCTCAAATCGCACGAAATCCACGTGAACTTCAATCGAATACCCTTCAACGTTGGAGAGTATCCCTTTGAAGTTGAGCATGTTCTCATGAGTATATACTTAAGTTTTTTCGAGAAATCGGGGCCAGGTTAGAAGTTAGAAATGAAAGGTAACTTCGACATTTTGTCATGAAAGTGAACAAGGGTGGTTGCCTCCCCTGATTCCATCTGTTGTAAAATCTGATATTTTACCTAGTTATTCCTGCGGTTATTTCACACAAATAACCCAGGAAGCCAAATAAATTCACAATTTACTACAGATCTTCTTAGTTTCTGGTTTTCATAAAATGGCGTCAGTCTCGTTCTGATTTTTCCAATCCCGTCACGTGACCACATTACGACTATAGACTGGAACCCCAGCCGACAATTCGGGGCCCGTTAATGAGGATAAGTAAAACATACTCTACCTGAAAGGCTGTTTTACCACATTCCCCCCTGTTTTATAGGATTCGTCTCCGGATCTGCATTGGGAGTAGTCATCTGGGTGACGCGTAAGCATCCCCTTTCCATGCTTAGTAGTCCTCATGTCCATGTCCCGGCCGATTGGATTGTACAGTAGTCATCTGGGTGACGCGTAAACATCCCCTTTCCATGCTTAGTAGTCCTCATGTCCATGTCCTGGCCGATTGGATTGTACGGAGTTTTACGTCCCACTCAACAGCTAAGGTCATATGGAGACGGGACCTCGGTTTAAAGTCTCATCCGAAAGCACAGTGTAGGAGCGGAAGTGTGTGAACACTTGTCTTTGAGTGATAACTTGTGTGTCTGTACATCGAGGAAATGTAACTTGGTAAACATCAGCGGTTGACATTGGTAAGAATTTATGTTTTTTTCTGGATAAACACAACACTTTTGTCAGATCATTGTACCAATCTCTTTATTTATTATTCCCTGTAATATTTTTAGAGCAATCGGAGCTATTAGTTCTAGATTTAAGTCAGTTTAGGCCCGATTCATTTAGGCATGAACTAAAACGGGTGATTTAGCTGTTACGAATCGCAGTTTTCATTCGAATAGATGCATACTGTATGGTATTTCGCGACAAAATTTTCATTCACAGCTCGTGCATATGTGTGTGTTGAGATTTATATAATTATTTGGTTAGGAAACCGTCTAAAACTTCCCATTTTTGCCGTTTAAAAAAATATTTTTTGTACAATCGTTTGTCAAGTCCTGCACAATAGCCTGACAAGAAATATTTACTTTTGTACAACGGCTTGAATTGCATATGTGATATATTGATTGCAATAAATGCGTCTTTACCTCTTTTGCATATGATATTTTCATGATATTATGCTCGCCCGTAAAAGATACAGAGAAACATGTCAGGAAAATAAGAAATTTTTGCATGATGGAGAATCACGTGACATAATTTTATAAAATCTTCCATAACTTACCTAACATTTGATTTACACCGACGAAATACTATACTAAAGTACGAGGGGCGTTCAATTAAAAGTGGTACTAATGGTCCACCATACCTCATGGTTCTACAGAACTGGTGGTGCTTGCGGCTATTTGACGGGAGAATTACCGTCTATACTTGGTCAAAATTTGAGACAAATTCGTTGACTGTTTCAAAAGTTATTGAAATTTTAAGTTGGTTCAGTCATATACACTGGCTATTTCGCTGCGCGCAAAATGGAAAACGAACTGAAGTAGGATGTACGGGTCTATATTAAAGGTCGCATAGGCTTTGAAATATCTGCATCACATGTATATAATGAACTATATCAGATTTGTGGACATTCGAACGTTGAATATATGTCAGTTTTTAGGAAGATAATAAAAATTAGAATTGGTAAAACTGGCCTGAATGATGCCCCCCCCCCCTCTAAGGCAACCCGGGTAGAGCTAGTACCAAAGCAAATGTTGCTGTAGATTCCGACATGACCGAACCAGGCGCATGGTTCAATGTGCAAGTAATAGCAGATAAAGTTGGTTTTTCATCGGGGACATGTTATACGATTTTGACGAAAGGGTTGAAACACAGAAAGGTTTATGCCCTATGGGTCGCCCACCTGCTGCGTATAGGACAGAGAGCCACCCATGCGAAATATATTTTGAAATAAAGCAATAAATGCAACAAATGTGGGCTTTCTGAGCTTTAAACATATGATTGAACAATAATCTACTATTATGAGCACCAACGACGTGTCATTAGCAAGCAATGGTTGCGAAAAGATCAGGCAAGGCCCGAAATAGCCAAAAAAATTAAAAGCGCGGCAAAAGTTTTGAACGCGGTAATTTTCAAATGTAACGGGTTTATTGTTCAAATTACTGTTTCAAATAGTACAACTATTGCCGGTCATTCATACAAGAAATGTTTGTCGGTGAAATTAAAGATATATCACGAAAAGAGCAGGTCTAGGACCGGCTAAAGAGGCATGTACCAAATCCATGACAACGGAGCTGTCCACATGTGTCATCTTGTCCACGACTTCCTGAAAGAGATACATGCTGCACAGCGTCTTCATCCACCCTTATAGCTCGGCTTAAGCCCCTGTGGCTTTTTATGTTCCCCATGATGACGAAACAAGCCTCTGGTCGTCGGTATAGGCCTTCATATTCCATGTGCAGTTCAATTTTCCAGTGTCTGCGGGGCTTTCCAAAAGAGGCCCATTTATTGGCATATAAGTAATGGATCTCAAAACTTTAGAAGTGTGTGGGTGTCAAAGAGGATTACTTCGAAGGACTGAGGAAACTTAAATTTGAATTGCGACATAACTATGGCTTATAGAACCCCAGTTCCAAAATTAATTGAACGTCCCTCGTATAATTGAAGTCTCGATCTTTGTCAATCTGTTATCTAAAATCCGGCTTTAACCGATATCAACATTTGACAGGGACCAATTACAGTTGGCGCCACATCGTATGGCACGGTTTTATGTTTTGTTTAACGTTTAACGTTCAATTACATTTAAACAAAATATAAACATTGTGCCATACAATGTGGCGCCAACTGTAATAGTCATCATCCATGACCCTTGGAAATCCAAAATAGATTATTTTTACTGTAACCAAACAGATCTCCTGTTTGGATCTCCTGTTATATATAATTTTACAAAACACAATTGTAAACACACGATTTTGCACTGAAATGTGATTTCAACGAGGCACACCTAACGGTTTTTAAAAGTGCGTAGAATGGCGAATGGCACAATCAAATGCGCGTACTGTAGGCCTACACTTTATCCCACCAAATCCGTTGAGTATACACGACGTATAGTCACGTGACATTTTCCATGGACAGCAAGCTGAGTTAATAGTGTCTTTTGTGGTGAAATATGACAAAGACCTGTGAATGATAAAAAATTAGCGAGTCTAAATTGGCGAGGAAAAGAGGGATTTCGATTTATAGAAATATGTGTTTCGAACCTACTATCCTTAAATAAATTGACGTAATACTATCTGTAGACAGAGCTCTACTGTACTGTCAGCAAATGTGTCATTATTCGCCATCTTTCAGTAAGAATTATGCTTCTCTGCCAATTTATATATTGGAATATACAGCAACCTTTCGTCACGGCACATGGTTCGATGTAGAATAGGGCACAATTATATTT
This sequence comes from Fragum sueziense, assembly GCA_963680895.1. Lineage (NCBI taxonomy): Eukaryota > Metazoa > Mollusca > Bivalvia > Cardiida > Cardiidae > Fragum > Fragum sueziense. The sequence goes on along the minus strand of OY804605.1, from coordinate 4,741,245 downwards.
AGTAAACAGTGACATAATTTCGGCAAACAATATTATTTCGAAGGTGTTGTTACAAAATCTCGTAACTACGGCTTGATTCTAGCCGTATTCAAGAGTTTTCAAAAAGGCACCGACGGTTTATCAAAACATAACGTTTGGCAAACCAAGTCTGCACGTCTAGCACAAAATTCGTTGCTATTATATAAACTCATTCATCACACTAAAATGAATTTTGAAATATAGGTAAAGAAAGAAGCCTATCCTGTGGAACATTGGATAACAAATTAAAGAAGATAAACCGTAATTTCATGTTTGTGTTGATATTGTAATCCGTGTGAAATATAGGCAAATGACATTACAAACTGCTTGTAAGCGATTGTACAATGAATTCACAAGGGAATTGTCATTAGCCAAATGATTGTACATAAAAATTGTCAAAATGCGGACACTTAAATCGGGAATTTTATTTGAATGGACATCAGTTCGTCTGAATAATGTTCTTAGTGAAAAAATAAAGGCATTTAATTTTGGGAATAAACACTACGATGAATGTTAAAAAAGCGATAAAAATGGCAATTTTATGTGATGAAAATCATGCTCCAATTTTCCCATCCAAATGATCAAGGCATTCTGTATGGTTTAAACAGCTCAGACCAGGCGCATATTAGGACGATGCCTTCCATGTTTATTCAAGATTACGACATTACAACAAAATATAAGATATATGTCGAAATAATGATCAATCATAAACTTTTTCTTACCTATGTCAACCGCTGATGTTTACCAAGTTGCATTTCCTCGATGTACAGACACACAAGCTATCACTCAAAGACAAGCTTTCACACACTTCCGCTCCTACACTGTGGAAAGACCGGAGAAGCGGGGATCGAACCAGCGACCCCTGTGTTATAAGTCCAGTGCGTTACCACTGCGTCACCTCCGCTCCATGTCCTGGCCGAGTTAACATAACCCACCTTAAGTTGTCACCATCCGATGGTCTGATATTATTTTTTTTTCTAATTCAATTCGCATGTTGTTCAGTGCTTATTTCTTAAGGACTTCCCGCCTTATTTTAGAGGAATGGTTCCTCCAAGTCACATATCATAAACATTTCCTCTGGTTTAATTATACTAGGTCGAACTATTTACTTTTTTTTTCTATTCTTATGAATATTAATAAGGAAATTTGTTGATACAATTGAATATATAACCACATTTCATTATGATCAGTTGTAATTCATTCTTATTTTTCTGCCCTACCCATAGTAACAATAACACTTATTTTTTCTTCTTATTAATGCCTAGATTTTACGTTTGGATGGTTTGAATCAGGAAATATGGCAGTCCATCACTTTCCCGTCCTCCCCATTCTCCTTATTAAATTTCCAGGATTATAGTTTCCTAGTACATTGTCAAGTTATAGTGAATTGTTTCTTATTACATATTATAAGTGACCAACTGTCGATGCCCATATTGCCATGTGACACCTTCCCATACATTGTAAACCCATTTCCAATATGTGATTTACTATTTTTCTGCCTTAACAGACTTGGCCAAACAAAGTGGTCCCATTCTGAACCGCACAGTTCAGAAGCACAGCTAATGGAACCCTTTTCTGTTGGGCGACGAGGTCTGCCACATCCCCTACATATGCTGGCGTGTACGTCTTCACACCTTCAGTGACGCTGAGGTATGGTGCATCGGTTTCCACCAAAATTCTATTTAAAAATATCTTCCTCAAGGCGTCCAATTGGTCGGCACGAAAAGTGGCCACCTTACCAGAGAAACTAAAAAAACAGTTGGGGAATGAGTGTATCCACTCCTTAGCCATTTCCCAGTCACCGAGGAAAGTATGAAGGTGGATCCTCTGGTATTTGGAGCAGTGTTTTTTTAATCAATTGAAGAAACTTCTCTGTTGGTTTCTTTCCTTTTGGGTCCCCTTTTCCACCTCTAAGGTGAACCACAAGCACCAATCCTGCTGTTCCAAAACCAAGTATTTTTTCAACTGCTTCTACCTGCCCGTTCCAAGTATCAACCGGTGCAGAATAGTCTAACCCTATTTCGCTGATGGCAGTTACTCTACTGTCATGGATGGCTTTTTCTAACTCATCCCAGCGTTTTGGAGTCATCTCATTAACTTTTTTGGGATGTACTCCGACAGCAACTCTCCACTTGGGATTAGTAGGGTAGTTAATATTTCCGAGATCTTCAGGGTCACAATAATTTACCACACCTCCGACAATGTTAACCGGATTATATGGTGGTGGTCCAACCGGCAATGCAATGACCCCTTCCACGGACAACCCTTTAGCCCTGCTGTCTTGCTTGGCGACCCTATCAACGTGGAAATGGCTATCAAAAGCCTCTAGAGCAAACCTGTCACTAGTTGCTCGCGGTTTACTCTTCCCACTTAACATTGCTGATGGATCGGACGCAGCTATCTGAGCGTACGACAAGTTTTTAACTTTTTCAGGTGACAAAATGTCCCTTTGTATTGGTTCCATTACAGTCGCAGCTGCATGAGCGTACGACTGAACAACAGGTGTGGATACACCCTCAGCAGGTGACACTGAAATAATGTCCCTTTCTGTACTCTTCTCCGCAGAGTTCTTACTAGGTGACATGACAATGTCCCTGTCTGGGCCCTCACTAGACGCCCCTTGTTCTATAGCCTTTTTCAAAAGACTCTCTCTTCTTTTTATTCGGGGGCTCCTTTGAGGTTTTGGAGATGAGCAAACAAGTCCCAACAGCCTCCTCTCCATGTCCGAGTCAATATCCGACTCTTGATCTGATCCGTTTGGTTTTAGAGACCAGATCGAAGGACTGCACTGTGGCGGCATGACCTTCTTGCTAACAGGCAGAGGTTCCTTGGCTACCTCTGGTGACCTGATTATCTTAGTAACAGGTAGAGGTGCCTCTGTTGCTTTCACAACAGGTAGAGGTTCCTCTGTTGTTTTCATAACAGGTAGAGGTTCCTCTGTTAGCTTTAGCTCTACAACAACCTCTGCAGGCTGTGCTCTAACCTCTTCCGTACGAGGAACTCGCTCTCGTAATGGAGCCTGTGGCAGACCGCCCAGTTTCTTTGGTCGCCTTTCTGGCTTTCTCTTAGCCCTAGGTTCCTTCCCGTTATACTCGGCGAAGTACTGCTGTTGTGCACGATTCATTTGATTAACAATGTGGCACATGACCCTCCAATGAAGGAGAGCAGCTGGGGTCCTCATTGGTTTGAGACGATATGACTCCCTGTCCCAACCTTCCTCCCTAGCCAGGTCATCCATGGCACTCAATTGGTCTGCAGTGACCTCCGCCCCATTGGCATCCCAGGTCCGGTTGACAAAAGCAACCAAATCATATACAGACTTGCCCCTACCAAGCACCAACCGAGTCATCCTGCGGATGCAATCGGCCCTTCGCCTGGTGATGTCGGCATTGAAAATCTCATGCCCACCACCCTCTACCCTGCAACAGGCTGGGAGGTGATAATATGCATGCCACTTTACTTTATGTGACGCATGCGGGCATCCATTAATTATACAAGGTCGATATCGTCTTGACCTCCTCCCTTGACGGACATCCCATTCCCTTGGTGACGCCCCCAAATCAGCCACCATCCTTTTGGCTGGCCTCTCATTAGCGTCTGGACCTGACCCCCGCCTTTTTACAGTGGGTCTCCTTTGGCCCTCCCCAATTTCCTGATGTTGGTCCCGTCTAAATCTCATCTGCCCTCTGTCATTATCAGCAGGACCAGATATCCTCTCCCTTGGTGGAGTTCTTTTTCTCTTCGGTGGGGTGAGCCGCCGACGTGGTGGGGTCCGTTCCCTAGCCGGCACCTCCATTAATTCATGTGGCCTGATTTCCACATTGTCAGCAGCAGCTCCCTCGTGATATCTATTGACCGTTACATTTTCCCTTATGTCCTTTGTCATTCGGGGCCATTCATAATCTCCGGACACTTTTCTGGTGTGGCGGATATTTTTCCTGGGATTGTGATGCGGCAAATTCCTAAGAATCCAGGAGTCTGGGAAATACACCGTCGCTTCCCGTTGCATCCTTTCCACCCATTTCCAGTCGTCCAGTCTTATTGCCAACTGGTACTGCGAAAGGACAATTTCCGCAACCTTCTCACTGGGTACCGCCATGCTGGTTGCCACTTGCAGCATTATCTGTTTCGGGTCAACCAGGGTCCCTCTTCTTGTATCCACAATGACCCTTTCCGTAGGTGTCAGTTGTGTTGCTGCAGCCTCGGCAGCCCAACTTCTTCGGGGGCTCCTTTCATTGCTGCTTGTACTACTATCACTGTCCATGTCTGCAAGAAAGAAAATACAACAGATTATTAATCTTGGTCCTGAAAAGGCACTGAGCTAACACAGATAGGACAAGAATATTTGTCCATGAGCATTCCTTCTTGGGGTGTTACATTCACACACTTACCATGAAACCACTCATCACAAAGATCACAAGCAATCATGAAATTACCATCATCTGGTTTACGGCAGAAGCAACATACCTCAGAATTTAAACTAGATTTTCCCTTATCCATCCACTCTGGGGTCTCCCTGTCATTACAGAGTTTAAGCCTATCATGATTAGCTGTAAACACCTTATTCTTAAACTGCACGCGGTAATGGTAAGGCGACAGTTTTTCCTTAATTTTACATGACCCTTTCCAGGGGGGTAACAATTTCTTGCACTTCCCCTTTACTGATGCCGTGTCCAACATATACACCCGATCCCCTTCCGAGAAATGGTGTTCACGCACTTTGACATCATAGTCGCGTTTCATCCTTTTCTGAGTCTCCCTTTAGTTCTCCCTTGCAATATTATGGGCAGACTCCATTGACTCGACCAATTCAGAGCAGTAATCACCTGGCAACAGGACTCGCTTCTCTTGATTAATTGGAAATAACAGCTCCGCAGGCTGATTCACCTCCCTGCCCAGCATGAGCTTGTTTGGAGTAAATCCAGTACTGCGGTTTACTGTTGACCTGATGGCACCCGCAATTTGGGGGAGATACCGATCCCACTGATTTTGGGTTTTCCCAATATAACACCGTACTGAGTCCATCAGAGTCCTATTGAACCGTTCCACCTGGCCATTTGCAGACGGCCTGTATGGCGTAGTCTTGGACTTATGGATATGCAAAACCTTACATAGGTTTGTAAATAAGTTGCTTTCAAAGTTACGCCCCTGATCAGTGAATACTTGGAACGGATAACCAAACCGGGAGAAAAATTCGTTCACTGCAGCACGTGCAGTAACTTCCGCAGTTTGTGACGGTAGAGGTATGCATTCAACCCATTTCGTAAATTGGTCTACCATCATTAAAATATGCTCATTTCCGCTTGCAGACTTGGGTAGAGGCCCTATGAAGTCCAAGTGCACCCTTTCCATAGGTGTGCCAGCATGATAACTAGTCATTGGACATTTAAGGTACCTGCTCGGTTTTTTGGATTGGTTACACGTCTTGCAAGATGCAACATATTCTGCAATGTCCTTTGACATTCTATACCAGAAATACTTCTCTTTCATCTTTAACCTAGTACGGTCCACTCCCGCATGCCCTGCTGCCGGAAGATCATGATTCGCCTTAATTATATCTTGGCGCATATCTTTTGGAATGAGGAGTGTTTCCTTATCCGGTTCAACCCTCCAGATCACATCATCCTTAAGTTGGAACATTTGCCTATTGATCCAATAATATTTTTCTGCAGGCCCTGGTAACATCATTACACCTTCTGGTGGTTCCTCCTTTGACCTCAACCAGTTAGAGAGATGTGTAAACTCCTTTTCATGTTTTTGGAGTTCACTCAATTTGGCCAAAAATTGTACAGAGTCTACAAGGTCTAATGAGACATTCTGAACTCTCACTGACATCTCACCAACCTCCACCATGGTACGTATTTCCACATGTGTTACTTCCATTTCCTGAGTTTCCCTTGTGGATGCAGCTTTATCAACTAATGGGACGACATCGTCCACATTTTCAACGAACTCTTTCCAATTGGCATGAGCTTTTTTGCAGTATTTGCAGCCACCACAAGGTAGACTGCTTATTTCAAATCCCAACCTATAGTGTTCACATTGATGCTCCTGGTGTGGGATCCGTGACAGTGCATCTGCATTCCCATGCTTTTTGCCAGGTCTATGCTCCACTTTCATGTCATATTGGCTCAACTCTTCAAACCAGCGAGCAATTTGCCCCTGTGGGTGTTTGAAGTTAAGCAACCAAGTCAAACTACTATGATCAGTTCTTACAAGGAACGGGCGGCCTAACAAATAGTGTTTAAATTGCCGTGTGAATCTAACCACTGCCAGCAATTCCTTCCTGGTCACACAGTATCTTCTCTGCTCAGGTGACAGGGCAACGCTAGCATAAGCGATAACCATCTCCTTCCCATCTTGTATTTGGAGAAGTTCTGCCCCTATGGCAAAATCAGATGCGTCTGTATCCAAAATAAAGGTATCTTGATGATTTGGAAAAGACAGCACTGGTGTCGACAATAATGCCTTTTTAATTACCTCGAATGCATTTTGTTGTTCTGCTTCCCATTTAAAGGCATGTTTACCTGTGATTGCATATAAGGGAACCGCCAAAGATGCATAATCTTTGATAAACAAACGATGGTAATTACAAAGCCCTAAAAACTGCTCGACCTGTTTTGTATTTTTAGGGATAGGCCAGTCTTGGACCGCCTTTATATGCTCATCTTTCATTTGAAGACCTTGGCTTGAAACCCACCTCCCTAAGAATTCCACTTCTTTCTGGAAAAGTATGCATTTGGAAGGTTTAAGCTTGAGACCATATTTCCTAAACCTTTCCAGTACCAAACGGATATTGAGAAGGTGATCATCGAACATTTTTCCCAAAATTATCAAGTCATCCAGAAAAGCAAGGACAGCCTCCCAAGTCAAACCCCGGAGAACTAAATTCATGACCCTAGAATAAGTTGCGGGCGCGTTACAAAGACCAAAAGCCATTTTAACGAATTCCCAAGACCCATATTTAGTGATAAATGCGGTCTTCTTCCTATCCTTCTCGGCTATTTTTACCTGCCAATACGCCGAGTTCGCGTCTAGTTTGGAAAACCAGGTGTTTCCTGCAAGTGTATCTAAACACTCATCAATTAAGGGTAATGGGTAGACATCTTTGACTGTTTTTTCATTCAGGTCACGATAATCCACACACCACCTAACGTTACCATCCCTTTTCCTTACGAGTACTGGCGCCGAAGCCCATTCAGAAGTGGATGGCTGAATAACACCTGCTTTTTCCATTTTCTCTAAATGTGCCTTCTCTTCATTTGCAAAGCTCACTGGCGTTCTTCTCATTCGCTGTTTTACCGGTTTTGAATCGCCTGTGTTGATCTGATGTTCAATTTCCGTAAAATTTCCCAGATCAAATTCATCCTTTGCAAATACATCTTGGAATTCAAGTAGAAGGCTCTTTAGTTTAATCTGTTCATGCTCAGACAAGTTTATCTTGGATGCATCCCACAATTTCCCCAAATGCTCTGGGATTTGTACGGGATCAGATTCTGCATTTTGTGACTTGTCACATGAATTGATTATGCAACCTATTTCTTCTGCCCTCCCAATTTTCTTAGATTTTTTAAGCCTTTTAGAAGCATTCGTTGGATTTACTACACACACATTTGGTTTGTTCCCTTCTGTGTAAATTATTTTGGGAATCAAGAGATTGCGATCAAAATCCTCATCAGGCTCAAACATATAATTTCTAAGATTTTTAGAGAGCTTACATTTAACCAAACGAACAGAATTTGGTGGTACCACAACTGATTTTGCGACCTTAACACGGGATATATGAGCCGCGCTCATATCCGATCTGTTATCCACTTGCATCGGAATATTCTCTCCCTCTATTACCAGACAGGAGTTAACAGTGTCAATATTGATCTTCCTACCATGGATTAGATCAAAACCTAGCAACATGTCGTCTTGAATTGGAGCAACATAAATATCCTCCTTAAAGATCTTATTGCCAAGCTTTATGGTTACAGGACCTACTATGTAGCCTTTAATTGACATATCACGCCCCGCGGTGTGCAAAATGGCATGTTTCTTAATTTGTGGTTTTGACGCCAAGTTATCATAGACCTTATCCGAAATTATTGTTACCTCTGCAGCAGAATCTACAATAGCCCTGACCGGCTTGGATTGTATTTCGCACGACAGAGTAAACCCTGAGCATGAGCGAAGCCTACAAACAATGACTTCCTCTTTAATGTCAGCATTTTCATTAGTCTCGGGACTTGTTGACAACATCGGGTCAATTTTGTCAACACACGCGTTAAATGTTTCGCAGTATGTCATGTCGATCAAGTCAGTTCTGTCTGTCTCACCTTGCAAAATTGCTTGACTCGGATCCCCTTCAGGAACTGCCAGCTCTTCTTTAACGAGACTAGCATCAGGTGGATTGTCAACATTTACAAAGCCGCTTCGGACTTGGGCTGAAGGTCGGCCTCCCCCTTCACCCCTTGCTCGTTTAAATACTCGTCGTCCTCATCATCAGTTTCAACAAACTTTACTGATTTCGACAAGGCTTTAGGACACTCACGCTTGAAATGACCTTTTTCCCTACAATTGTAGCAGAAATCATCTCTAGGTCTTGGAGACCGAGACCTATTCCGAGAAGCCAACCTTTCTACAGTTGCATTAAGTTTAGCAAAACCCTCAACTAGCTTACTTACCTCACTTTCCATTTTGGAAAGCCGTTGATCAAGGGAGTCAACTCGGTCTGGCTTTGGTGTCGCTTGATCTGACCTTGCACCGACCTTCCGAAGGCTCGGATCACAATCCACATACTCGTCCTCAAATTGCCTCGTCCATGTTTGACGAACTTGAGTTGTCCTAGGTCTACCATGCATTAACCTAGATGTTTGTCTGTGCCACATCAAACTCTTAACGGCATCTTCTAAAGTGGCGGGTCGAGAGTTCATTGTATACAAACCAGAATCTCTATCAATGCATCCTTGCAAGAATTTTAAAATTAATTCTCTTTGGACTACAGCTTCAGATGACCCTTGAAATGCTTGTACACCCACCATGGATACTCTATCTGCCCATTCCTTAACAGTTTCATCAGATCTTTGGCGCAGATTACTGAATTCTATACGGTAAGCCTCCGGCATATCAGAATTGCCGAATCTTTTCTCAAAACTGTCCACAATATCTATGAATTCCGAATGTGGACTTCTCCGTTGCAGCATAGCAAAATGTTCGCTCGCTTTTCCCTGCAAACAATAGCAAAAGTTATGCTTTCGTTGTGCCCCAGACCACCGCTGCTCTCTAGCATAAAATGTAAATTTTGTGTAGAAAGCATCCCACGAGCCTGTCCCGTCAAACGCAAGATTCCGCAATAAAGTGTTTGATGCACGCCGAGGACCTTCATGGAAACCCCAATCTGGTGTAAGCCAATCATCAGAATAATGAGGTGGACCATCGTCCAACCCATAACCAGGAGGAGCTTTCTTTCCAGTCTCCCCAGGCGAAAGAACACGGTCACCTGGACCACCACAAGCCCCTAAACTACTTGACCCCGTTGTGGATGGACGTTTAGGTTTTTCGTAAGGCTTAAAATCAAAACTGTCCAACAATTCCTGGGTAATGTGAAGATATGGCACTTCACTCAGATTGTCTTCTGTAATATTACCTGCATCTGACCTAAAACTAAGTATTCTCTTTGCCAAAGCTTCAGCAATACCTCTCACACTCATCAATTCTTCCAACCCACAATAGTTAATTAATACCTTATCCATTGTTAGCTCAGTGATAAAATATCAGAATGCTTGTATGATATTAATCAGGGATTAAGATTAAGTATTTCTGCTTTAAAGAACAAGTCAGAAAAGTTAAAGTTTGCTTTTTAATTAAAGTCAAACTAGAATAATGTATCTGAATTTATTGAAAAATTAGCTGAAAGCCTTTAGTCTAAGATGATAAAGCTTTTGAAAAGATTTGCTAAGTAGCACAGCCTATAATTAGTGCTGTAATAACAAAGTGCCTGTTTACAGTACTTTCAGCGCTTTGAATTTCAAGTAAGTCGCCGAAAACAATTATTCTGCTTGTCAAAAGTCAGAAATGAAATTCTGCTGTGTCAGTCTGCTTATTGAAAAGTCGGACTGAAATTTGTTCAAATATCTTCTCTCCCCTACCTGAAAAAGAGGTTGCAGGTACTCAGGGTAAGACAAAAATGTGAAAAAGTTATATAAATTTTGAAAATTGAAGATGCCAAAAAGTTGATAAGAGCAGATGACAAATTAAACTTTTGAATTTTGATCACCCAAATTTTGAAAAAATGCACCCCTGAGCACCAAAATGGAACAGTCCAAAATTAAATGGAAGAAGGGAAGCAATTCAAGGTCCGCGGTAACAACAATCGAATGGGCCGGGCCAAGGGAGGGTGAGATTCCACAGCAGGTTGTGATACTATTTAAGTTGCTGAATTCAAGCAACGGATACAGCCAAAAGCATCGGAAGAAAAGAAGCATAAAGTCAATTGCAGACCATGCCGACGAAAAACTGCCAAATGCCTATTCGCCCGACAAAGACTGAAATTGAATTCACTGTAAATGATGAATCAATTCACAAAATCTTCGTGAATCAACCCACCAAATGCAGTTAAGAAAATCCCTGGATGTCTAGACGACAAAAGAAAAACAATCTGGCAAACCCCTGCCACCCAGTTTTTCCGTCGCTTCAACCCAGCAAAGTATCCCGAGCAATCCGACCGCAAATGCGATTCGAACAGCTCGCAGCGCCACTGTTGTAAAATCTGATATTTTACCTAGTTATTCCTGCGGTTATTTCACACAAATAACCCAGGAAGCCAAATAAATTCACAATTTACTACAGATCTTCTTAGTTTCTGGTTTTCATAAAATGGCGTCAGTCTCGTTCTGATTTTTCCAATCCCGTCACGTGACCACATTACGACTATAGACTGGAACCCCAGCCGACAATTCGGGGCCCGTTAATGAGGATAAGTAAAACATACTCTACCTGAAAGGCTGTTTTACCACATTCCCCCCTGTTTTATAGGATTCGTCTCCGGATCTGCATTGGGAGTAGTCATCTGGGTGACGCGTAAGCATCCCCTTTCCATGCTTAGTAGTCCTCATGTCCATGTCCCGGCCGATTGGATTGTACAGTAGTCATCTGGGTGACGCGTAAACATCCCCTTTCCATGCTTAGTAGTCCTCATGTCCATGTCCTGGCCGATTGGATTGTACGGAGTTTTACGTCCCACTCAACAGCTAAGGTCATATGGAGACGGGACCTCGGTTTAAAGTCTCATCCGAAAGACCGGAGAAGCGGGGATCGAACCAGCGACCCCTGTGTTATAAGTCCAGTGCGTTACCACTGCGTCACCTCCGCTCCATGTCCTGGCCGAGTTAACATAACCCACCTTAAGTTGTCACCATCCGATGGTCTGATATTATTTTTTTTTCTAATTCAATTCGCATGTTGTTCAGTGCTTATTTCTTAAGGACTTCCCGCCTTATTTTAGAGGAATGGTTCCTCCAAGTCACATATCATAAACATTTCCTCTGGTTTAATTATACTAGGTCGAACTATTTACTTTTTTTTCTATTCTTATGAATATTAATAAGGAAATTTGTTGATACAATTGAATATATAACCACATTTCATTATGATCAGTTGTAATTCATTCTTATTTTTCTGCCATACCCATAGTAACAATAACACTTATTTTTTCTTCTTATTAATGCCTAGATTTTACGTTTGGATGGTTTGAATCAGGAAATATGGCAGTCCATCACTTTCCCGTCCTCCCCATTCTCCTTATTAAATTTCCAGGATTATAGTTTCCTAGTACAAGTTATAGTGAATTGCTTCTTATTACATATTATAAGTGACCAACTGTCGATGCCCATATTGCCATGTGACACCTTCCCATACATTGTAAACCCATTTCCAATATGTGATTTACTATTTTTCTGCCTTAACAGACTTGGCCAAACAAAGTGGTCCCATTCTGAACCGCACAGTTCAGAAGCACAGCTAATGGAACCCTTTTCTGTTGGGCGACGAGGTCTGCCACATCCCCTACATATGCTGGCGTGTACGTCTTCACCCCTTCAGTGACGCCGAGGTATGGTGCATCGGTTTCCACCAAAATTCTATTTAAAAATATCTTCCTCAAGGCGTCCAATTGGTCGGCACGAAAAGTGGCCACCTTACCAGAGAAACTAAAAAAACAGTTGGGGAATGAGTGTATCCACTCCTTAGCCATTTCCCAGTCACCGAGGAAAGTATGAAGGTGGATCCTCTGGTATTTGGAGCAGTGTTTTTTTAATCAATTGAAGAAACTTCTCTGTTGGTTTCTTTCCTTTTGGGTCCCCTTTTCCACCTCTAAGGTGAACCACAAGCACCAATCCTGCTGTTCCAAAACCAAGTATTTTTTCAACTGCTTCTACCTGCCCGTTCCAAGTATCAACCGGTGCAGAATAGTCTAACCCTATTTCGCTGATGGCAGTTACTCTACTGTCATGGATGGCTTTTTCTAACTCATCCCAGCGTTTTGGAGTCATCTCATTAACTTTTTTGGGATGTACTCCGACAGCAACTCTCCACTTGGGATTAGTAGGGTAGTTAATATTTCCGAGATCTTCAGGGTCACAATAATTTACCACACCTCCGACAATGTTAACCGGATTATTTGGTGGTGGTCCAACAGGCAATGCAATGACCCCTTCCACGGACAACCCTTTAGCCCTGCTGTCTTGCTTGGCGACCCTATCAACGTGGAAATGGCTATCAAAAGCCTCTAGAGCAAACCTGTCACTAGTTGCTCGCGGTTTACTCTTCCCACTTAACATTGCTGATGAATCGGACGCAGCTATCTGAGCGTACGACAAGTTTTTAACTTTTTCAGGTGACAAAATGTCCCTTTGTATTGGTTCCATTACAGTCGCAGCTGCATGAGCGTACGACTGAACAACAGGTGTGGATACACCCTCAGCAGGTGACACTGAAATAATGTCCCTTTCTGTACTCTTCTCCGCAGAGTTCTTACTAGGTGACATGACAATGTCCCTGTCTGGGCCCTCACTAGACGCCCCTTGTTCTATAGCCTTTTTCAAAAGACTCTCTCTTCTTTTTATTCGGGGGCTCCTTTGAGGTTTTGGAGATGAGCAAACAAGTCCCAACAGCCTCCTCTCCATGTCCGAGTCAATATCCGACTCTTGATCTGATCCGTTTGGTTTTAGAGACCAGATCGAAGGACTGCACTGTGGCGGCACGACCTTCTTGCTAACAGGCAGAGGTTCCTTGGCTACCTCTGGTGACCTGATTATCTTAGTAACAGGTAGAGGTGCCTCTGTTGCTTTCACAACAGGTAGAGGTTCCTCTGTTGTTTTCATAACAGGTAGAGGTTCCTCTGTTAGCTTTAGCTCTACAACAACCTCTGCAGGCTGTGCTCTAACCTCTTCCGTACGAGGAACTCGCTCTCGTAATGGAGCCTGTGGCAGACCGCCCAGTTTCTTTGGTCGCCTTTCTGGCTTTCTCTTAGCCCTAGGTTCCTCCCCGTTATACTCGGCGAAGTACTGCTGTTGTGCACGATTCATTTGATTAACAATGTGGCACATGACCCTCCAATGAAGGAGAGCAGCTGGGGTCCTCATTGGTTTGAGACGATATGACTCCCTGTCCCAACCTTCCTCCCTAGCCAGGTCATCCATGGCACTCAATTGGTCTGCAGTGACCTCCGCCCCATTGGCATCCCAGGTCCGGTTGACAAAAGCAACCAAATCATATACAGACTTGCCCCTACCAAGCACCAACCGAGTCATCCTGCGGATGCAATCGGCCCTTCGCCTGGTGATGTCGGCATTGAAAATCTCATGCCCACCACCCTCTACCCTGCAACAGGCTGGGAGGTGATAATATGCATGCCACTTTACTTTATGTGACGCATGCGGGCATCCATTAATTATACAAGGTCGATATCGTCTTGACCTCCTCCCTTGACGGACATCCCATTCCCTTGGTGACGCCCCCCAATCAGCCACCATCCTTTTGGCTGGCCTCTCATTAGCGTCTGGACCTGACCCCCGCCTTTTTACAGTGGGTCTCCTTTGGCCCTCCCCAATCTCCTGATGTTGGTCCCGTCTAAATCTCATCTGCCCTCTGTCATTATCAGCAGGACCAGATATCCTCTCCCTTGGTGGAGTTCTTTTTCTCTTCGGTGGGGTGAGCCGCCGACGTGGTGGGGTCCGTTCCCTAGCCGGCACCTCCATTAATTCATGTGGCCTGATTTCCACATTGTCAGCAGCAGCTCCCTCGTCATATCTATTGACCGTTACATTTTCCCTTATGTCCTTTGTCATTCGGGGCCATTCATAATCTCCGGACACTTTTCTGGTGTGGCGGATATTTTTCCTGGGATTGTGATGCGGCAAATTCCTAAGAATCCAGGAGTCTGGGAAATACACCGTCGCTTCCCGTTGCATCCTTTCCACCCATTTCCAGTCGTCCAGTCTTATTGCCAACTGGTACTGCGAAAGGACAATTTCCGCAACCTTCTCACTGGGTACCGCCATGCTGGTTGCCACTTGCAGCATTATCTGTTTCGGGTCAACCAGGGTCCCTCTTCTTGTATCCACAATGACCCTTTCCGTAGGTGTCAGTTGTGTTGCTGCAGCCTCGGCAGCCCAACTTCTTCGGGGGCTCCTTTCATTGCTGCTTGTACTACTATCACTGTCCATGTCTGCAAGAAAGAAAATACAACAGATTATTAATCTTGGTCCTGAAAAGGCACTGAGCTAACACAGATAGGACAAGAATATTTGTCCATGAGCATTCCTTCTTGGGGTGTTACATTCACACACTTACCATGAAACCACTCATCACAAAGATCACAAGCAATCATGAAATTACCATCATCTGGTTTACGGCAGAACCATATACCTCAGAATTTAAACTAGATTTTCCCTTATCCATCCACTCTGGGGTCTCCCTGTCATTACAGAGTTTAAGCCTATCATGATTAGCTGTAAACACCTTATTCTTAAACTGCACGCGGTAATGGTAAGGCGACAGTTTTTCCTTAATTTTACATGGCCCTTTCCAGGGGGGTAACAATTTCTTGCACTTCCCCTTTACTGATGCCGTGTCCAACATATACACCCGATCCCCTTCCGAGAAATGGTGTTCACGCACTTTGACATCATAGTCGCGTTTCATCCTTTTCTGAGTCTCCCTTAAGTTCCCCCTTGCAATATTATGGGCAGACTCCATTGACTCGACCAATTCAGAGCAGTAATCACCTGGCAACAGGACTCGCTTCTCTTGATTAATTGGAAATAACAGCTCCGCAGGCTGATTCACCTCCCTGCCCAGCATGAGCTTGTTTGGAGTAAATCCAGTACTGCGGTTTACTGTTGACCTGATGGCACCCGCAATTTGGGGGAGATACCGATCCCACTGATTTTGGGTTTTCCCAATATAACACCGTACTGAGTCCATCAGAGTCCTATTGAACCGTTCCACCTGGCCATTTGCAGACGGCCTGTATGGCGTAGTCTTGGACTTATGGATATGCAAAACCTTACATAGGTTTGTAAATAAGTTGCTTTCAAAGTTACGCCCCTGATCAGTGAATACTTGGAACGGATAACCAAACCGGGAGAAAAATTCGTTCACTGCAGCACGTGCAGTAACTTCCGCAGTTTGTGACGGTAGAGGTATGCATTCAACCCATTTCGTAAATTGGTCTACCATCATTAAAATATGCTCATTTCCGCTTGCAGACTTGGGTAGAGGCCCTATGAAGTCCAAGTGCACCCTTTCCATAGGTGTGCCAGCATGATAACTAGTCATTGGACATTTAAGGTACCTGCTCGGTTTTTTGGATTGGTTACACGTCTTGCAAGATGCAACATATTCTGCAATGTCCTTTGACATTCTATACCAGAAATACTTCTCTTTCATCTTTAACCTAGTACGGTCCACTCCCGCATGCCCTGCTGCCGGAAGATCATGATTCGCCTTAATTATATCTTGGCGCATATCTTTTGGAATGAGGAGTGTTTCCTTATCCGGTTCAACCCTCCAGATCACATCATCCTTAAGTTGGAACATTTGCCTATTGATCCAATAATATTTTTCTGCAGGCCCTAGTAACATCATTACACCTTCTGGTGGTTCCTCCTTTGACCTCAACCAGTTAGAGAGATGTGTAAACTCCTTTTCATGTTTTTGGAGTTCACTCAATTTGGCCAAAAATTGTACAGAGTCTACAAGGTCTAATGAGACATTCTGAACTCTCACTGACATCTCACCAACCTCCACCATGGTACGTATTTCCACATGTGTTACTTCCATTTCCTGAGTTTCCCTTGTGGATGCAGCTTTATCAACTAATGGGACGACATCGTCCACATTTTCAACGAACTCTTTCCAATTGGCATGAGCTTTTTTGCAGTATTTGCAGCCACCACAAGGTAGACTGCTTATTTCAAATCCCAACCTATAGTGTTCACATTGATGCTCCTGGTGTGGGATCCGTGACAGTGCATCTGCATTCCCATGCTTTTTGCCAGGTCTATGCTCCACTTTCATGTCATATTGGCTCAACTCTTCAAACCAGCGAGCAATTTGCCCCTGTGGGTGTTTGAAGTTAAGCAACCAAGTCAAACTACTATGATCAGTTCTTACAAGGAACGGGCGGCCTAACAAATAGTGTTTAAATTGCCGTGTGAATCTAACCACTGCCAGCAATTCCTTCCTGGTCG
This sequence comes from Fragum sueziense, assembly GCA_963680895.1. Classification (NCBI taxonomy): domain Eukaryota; kingdom Metazoa; phylum Mollusca; class Bivalvia; order Cardiida; family Cardiidae; genus Fragum; species Fragum sueziense. The sequence continues at coordinate 4,724,491 of OY804605.1, read as the reverse complement.
CACAGTATCTTCTCTGCTCAGGTGACAGGGCAACGCTAGCATAAGCGATAACCATCTCCTTCCCATCTTGTATTTGGAGAAGTTCTGCCCCTATGGCAAAATCAGATGCGTCTGTATCCAAAATAAAGGTATCTTGATGATTTGGAAAAGACAGCACTGGTGTCGACAATAATGCCTTTTTAATTACCTCGAATGCATTTTGTTGTTCTGCTTCCCATTTAAAGGCATGTTTACCTGTGATTGCATATAAGGGAACCGCCAAAGATGCATAATCTTTGATAAACAAACGATGGTAATTACAAAGCCCTAAAAACTGCTCGACCTGTTTTGTATTTTTTGGGATAGGCCAGTCTTGGACCGCCTTTATATGCTCATCTTTCATTTGAAGACCTTGGCTTGAAACCCACCTCCCTAAGAATTCCACTTCTTTCTGGAAAAGTATGCATTTGGAAGGTTTAAGCTTGAGACCATATTTCCTAAACCTTTCCAGTACCAAACGGATATTGAGAAGGTGATCATCGAACATTTTTCCCAAAATTATCAAGTCATCCAGAAAAGCAAGGACAGCCTCCCAAGTCAAACCCCGGAGAACTAAATTCATGACCCTAGAATAAGTTGCGGGCGCGTTACAAAGACCAAAAGCCATTTTAACGAATTCCCAAGACCCATATTTAGTGATAAATGCGGTCTTCTTCCTATCCTTCTCGGCTATTTTTACCTGCCAATACGCCGAGTTCGCGTCTAGTTTGGAAAACCAGGTGTTTCCTGCAAGTGTATCTAAACACTCATCAATTAAGGGTAATGGGTAGACATCTTTGACTGTTTTTTCATTCAGGTCACGATAATCCACACACCACCTAACGTTACCATCCCTTTTCCTTACGAGTACTGGCGCCGAAGCCCATTCAGAAGTGGATGGCTGAATAACACCTGCTTTTTCCATTTTCTCTAAATGTGCCTTCTCTTCATTTGCAAAGCTCACTGGCGTTCTTCTCATTCGCTGTTTTACCGGTTTTGAATCGCCTGTGTTGATCTGATGTTCAATTTCCGTAAAATTTCCCAGATCAAATTCATCCTTTGCAAATACATCTTGGAATTCAAGTAGAAGGCTCTTTAGTTTAATCTGTTCATGCTCAGACAAGTTTATCTTGGATGCATCCCACAATTTCCCCAAATGCTCTGGAATTTGTACGGGATCAGATTCTGCATTTTGTGACTTGTCACATGAATTGATTATGCAACCTATTTCTTCTGCCCTCCCAATTTTCTTAGATTTTTTAAGCCTTTTAGAAGCATTCGTTGGATTTACTACACACACCTTTGGTTTGTTCCCTTCTGTGTAAATTATTTTGGGAATCAAGAGATTGCGATCAAAATCCTCATCAGGCTCAAACATATAATTTCTAAGATTTTTAGAGAGCTTACATTTAACCAAACGAACAGAATTTGGTGGTACCACAACTGATTTTGCGACCTTAACACGGGATATATGAGCCGCGCTCATATCCGATCTGTTACCCACTTGCATTGGAATATTCTCTCCCTCTATTACCAGACAGGAGTTAACAGTGTCAATATTGATCTTCCTACCATGGATTAGATCAAAACCTAGCAACATGTCGTCTTGAATTGGAGCAACATAAATATCCTCCTTAAAGATCTTATTGCCAAGCTTTATGGTTACAGGACCTACTATGTAGCCTTTAATTGACATATCACGCCCCGCGGTGTGCAAAATGGCATGTTTCTTAATTTGTGGTTTTGACGCCAAGTTATCATAGACCTTATCCGAAATTATTGTTACCTCTGCAGCAGAATCTACAATAGCCCTGACCGGCTTGGATTGTATTTCGCACGACAGAGTAAACCCTGAGCATGAGCGAAGCCTACAAACAATGACTTCCTCTTTAATGTCAGCATTTTCATTAGTCTCGGGACTTGTTGACAACATCGGGTCAATTTTGTCAACACACGCGTTAAATGTTTCGCAGTATGTCATGTCGATCAAGTCAGTTCTGTCTGTCTCACCTTGCAAAATTGCTTGACTCGGATCCCCTTCAGGAACTGCCAGCTCTTCTTTAACGAGACTAGCATCAGGTGGATTGTCAACATTTACAAAGCCGCTTCGGACTTGGGCTGAAGGTCGGCCTCCCCCTTCACCCCTTGCTCGTTTAAATACTCGTCGTCCTCATCATCAGTTTCAACAAACTTTACTGATTTCGACAAGGCTTTAGGACACTCACGCTTGAAATTATGGAGGGGAATATCCGCCAATTCTTCTTACTGCTAAATTACATTAGTATTGTACTAAATTTATGGTTTTATTCGACTTTTTACAAGTGCATTCGTCCTAGTGCTAAATGCGTACTTCATACTTCCAATTGTTGTCGGTCAAAAGTAAGAAAAGTGACATCAAATTTGTAAGTATGCACTAAGCAGTAAGTATTTGTACACAGGTACCAAGAAGATCTCAAAAGGCATTAGTACGAATGTGAAATGCATTAGCATGAATTTAGTAAGAATTCATATTCATATAACTGCGGGGAACCAATATCTTCGGTTGTTTCCGTAAGTTAGCCCTGCCAGTGACGTCACATTTAACATATTTCTTTCTCGTATTTTTTTTTTGATTTCTGAAGTTAATCTAAGCAAAACATTTAAGATACGCACATATATTATTTTAAACAAATACGTTTCAGAATATTATTTATTCAATTCTACTAAATTATAACTTTTTAAATTATCATTTATAGTTTTTATGTAATTTGCAAAAATGTTAGAAAAGTTGATAAGACAAAATATATAGACTCGTTTGAATCACCTGCTGATTGATGGTGACCTAAAAGTACAGTTATATACCGTCAACAAAACATGACTTTCTGTTATAGCAAATGCTTACAATCATGATATAAGATGCTGACATTCGTTCATAAAAATGCTCATATTCACATGATTAACTACAAAGCTAATATTTCCCTTCATATGACGTCCTTCCATTGGTAAAACCTATGAGGAAAAGCAGCAAAATGATTGAGCTGATCGCAGTGAATCGAAACATACCCTAATATGCCTAATTAAACCGATTGTGGCCTGGGCCACAGCATTGCCGAAATTCACAGGGGTGTGGTCTTAGAAGCCAGGGATTTATGGCATCAGACACTCTGAGATCTGGAGCAAGATTTTTCCCCTGCAGATTAGTGCTCTATGAAATCTTGGCATCAGCTTCAGTGATGGTTTCAATAAAATCAAGCCATTTGAAGCATAATCTCGGTGTTTCAGCTTCGTTGACGCTTCTACATTGTCCAATTTATCACGAAATCCAGAACTTATTTCAAGCAAAAGTCATCTTCACTTGCAAGTCAACTTAAAATAATCAATATTTTTGTTAATAGTCTGTCAATCTCAATTTGGTTTTAAAAAGCAGGAATGGTTGAAAAATGCTAGGAATAAGCTGAATGTGATTGATTTTTGAACAATCAACTGATAAAAAGTTATTGAAGATCAACCAAAATTTTGGTTTACCTCCAATAACTTTTTTCTGTTGATTTTTGGAACAATCCACTAGGCTAACGTTCATCTTATGCGTGACGGCTGTGCACCGTTTGTGCTACAAACCGAATTCAAATCGATCACGTATTGAAATAACAAAATTATTGAAGGTTTTGTGATATTGTTGTGTCACGTGATTACTAGTATCCACCGTGTCTTGAAATAACGAGAAACTCCTGGTTAACGGAACTTTCTTCTCTCTCCTCCCCCCCCCCCCCCCCATACAGCCTCAATAGCGCAATGGTTAGAGAACTCGGCTTGTAACCCGGGGGACTCGACTTCAAGCCGTCCTCGGGGATTTGTCTTTTGACAAAACACTTTATTGTCTCAGTCTACCCAGTTGTATTGAGTGGGTAGCAGTGTGTGCCCCTCCAAAGGGTATCCGACTAGATCTCGAAGCCTAGCTAACATCATGAGCGTTTAAGCTCCATACCAATGATGGGTTTCAAAGTAAGCAATAATTTCAAGGGCAAGTTGACATTGGAGGAGGCCACCATCTTAGTTAAATATGATAATTATCTAACGTATAACCAAGTCGTGCAGGCTGGTATATATAAAAAAAAAAGATATTGTCTGTCTGCCTAATCACGACAGGGAATCGACTGGCACAATATTTTCGATGATTTTTAATAATTCTGTCAAGATAAATATGACCAATTCGAAAAAAAATGACCTGAAGCAGAGAATGCGGGAAACAACAGGGATTTGCTGATTCATACGAAGGATCTTGAAAAATCAGCTGATAAAATGTTTTTGACGACCAACCAAAACTTTTTTTTTTCATAAAATCTACCACACTAGATGTAATCTAAATCTTAACGTTTGTCTACCTTCTCTGCCTAAAATAATTTTCGATTTGGTCAGTATTTTAAAACAGAACTAGATCTAGATCTTGAAGGTTTTCTGTAGGTCTAAGTGTTATGTCACATGATTCTCGATCGTGATATGCATGTTGTTATTACCATCAAAGACATAGACTAGATCTTCCCTCACCTGAGCATTATGGTGTAGGCTTTTACAAAGTCACATCTCGACAAGAAAAGAAAACTTTGTTAAAAGCATTTTATTCTGTTCCCTCGCCATTTCAAAAATCATTTTTTCAATAAGGGATAGTCATTAAAATTTCTTCCCTTTATATGTCTTATTAAAAAAATTGAGAAATATAGCTTTTACTCATTTTATAGGATAAATATTCAAATAGTCGTATGTTTATATGCAAGAATATACCGTTTATATAAGTATATTTACTTTAAGTGCTTCTGAGTGATCTAAAATGTTTAAATTTGAAATAAATCTTTAGACGTTTATATAAACAACTTTTCGCCCTCCGGCTGCGACTGAAGCCAATCATAATAATTATTCTTCCCTACCAACCTAAATTGAATCGAGCCTCTTCCTCGGGCGGCTGCTGTAGAAAAAATAAACTAAAAGAATCAGTCAAACTAATGTAAACTCTTGAAAGACTTTGTAATTTGGAACCATCTAACCCCGGTTTAGTATTGCATGTATGCTAGAAGAACGCACCAGGCTATATAGATTTTGAAGCCTATATGGCTAGGCTAGCATCACCAGGATTCAAGCTCTGTACCCGAGAGTGCTCTCAAAATAATTAATAATTTTGAAAGATAACCTTAGATATGCTAATTATTCAATGTATAACGAAGACACGCAGGCTGCTATATACGCGGTAGGGAATAACGTGACACATTTTCAATGTTTTCCAATAATTATGTCAATATCATGACCTATTAGGCAAAAAAGATCAGAAGCAGAGAAGGCAGGGGTTGCTAAATACAAATGATCTTAAAAATCAGTAGATGAAAAAGTTATTGACGACCAATCAAAATTTTAGTTGGACGTCAATAACATTTTGTCAGCTGGATTTTATAAAAAAAATCTACCATGCATATCTCAACCTTGGCTAGTGTCTACCCTCTTTGCTTCAAATCGTTTTTAAATTGGTCAGTATCAACAAAATTATGGAAGATTTTCTGTATTTGTTGTGTCGCGTGATACGGGCCGTGTTTTTACCATAAAATACATACCATCCAGGTCCGTATTGGGTGGGCTGAAGACCGTGTGACTGAATATTTGGGGGCTAAATAGGATATTCCCTAAATTTTCAGTATGAAATAAGGAAAATTCGGAATTTTTGGCCAACATTGGGGATGGGGGGGGAGGGCTAAGCCCCTAGCCCCCTGTTCCTTCGGGCCTGCCCTCATCTGCACAATGTCATGTGAACTACCACAATGTCACAACTCCACACAATGAGAACCTTTTGTAAACCGCCTTATATATTCTTTTCATCCGCATGTTTTTTTTTCTTCTAAATTTTTCTGCAGAAGATATGCCTACATGATCGGATAATGACACTTACTAGCATTGATGTGTACGCGTATTTTTCCTTCTGTGGTACAAACAATACATCTGATATGATAGGCTACATGAGTAATGTCCTCAGTTACAAGTATGTAGGCCTAATACTTTATATACTGAACCTCAGAAATAACGCACCACTTATATTTTTTACTATAACTTTTTTATTATGTTACTTTTTCAAATTGTAAAACCATAACCCGAATTGCTGTCAGTTTATTTGTTTCCGGTCAAAAAATTGTTTCGCTGCCTTAAAGCAATCAAGCGTGACGAACGCGCAAACGTGACTACCCTCTAAAGTGAAAGTCACAAAATCAGTATTGCGTGAGACCACTTTGCAGAGCAATACAGTCTGTGCTTCGTCGACGCATGGAACTGATCTCATTTTGGATTCTACCATTTGGAATGACTCTCCGCTATCCCTGTATCACTTTGCACTCTAACCTGTGTACCTGTATTAGCCACAGTTGTGACCTTTGGTGCACCCCTTCCTGGGCAGTCCAGCAGTGCACCATATTGCTGGAAACGTTCTCTAAGCCGGCCAATAGTCTTGTGATGAAATTACACCGTGTGTGCAATAGCACGTGACGTCATCACTGCCTGCAACATCCCAGTAGCACGATTACGTTCGTCAGCGGAAACCCTTGGCATTGTTTAAAGCATCAAACATTTCCGACCGATGAAATGTTTTGGTGTTTTCTTTCTTTCACCGACTACATGTACACTATAAACCGATAAGCTGGTCTATGCACTAGGTCATTACTACAGCACGTGCAGAAAACCTGTTTACCAAGTTTGGACGGCTAGCGTCACGGATGAATGGGTTTTGTGCTTAAGAGTGTGTTGTGTGCGTGTCTAGTGTCTGGCGGATACCGAATAATACTGTGTCAACAAAATGAATGATTTTGATGCAAAAATATAAAACAAGAAAAAGTGGTGCGTTATTACTGAGGTTCAGTATATTTTTACTCTTTTTTATCTATGGGTATAAATAAACACGAGATCAAACTTGCATTATCGGCAACTTGAAATGGTTGAAGGGGTAATAATAAATAATAATTTTGTCACGATGATTCCTCAATTCTATAAGATTCCCGTAAGTGTAAGACAAACAATACGTTAATCACTATGCTAGTATGCAAGGGCGCCTTAGGGCGGATCCAGATTTTTTTCCAAGGAGGGGGGGTCCAAGCCCTCCAGGATTTTTCAGGGGGTCCAGGCCAAAATGATGGCTTTAAATGTGTTGAATATGTAACGTTATACTAACGTTATATAGTCAAGATTTGATTATCGGCCAATGCCAGGGGTCCAATTATTCGCGTATTTTCCTTCTTTCCTTTCATTTTCTGAACGTTCTGTTACGCTTTCCCTTAAGATTGGCCGATCTGATTGTTCTTGCAGACGACGAAATTGGTGGTAATAAAGTAATGACCTGTATCCATATTAGTAGGGAAAATATTCAGGCAAAAGTTGAAATTATGTGAGGGTTAAACTCACTTGCGAGAACAAATCCAATTACCGTTCGGGAAGGGTTGATTGCATTTATATTATATGTGATGATCCAAATTGTAGGTATGGGATGGTGTAACATATCGCGCTATTGTTTTGTATTGTTTTTAGGTTATTTATCCTCGGTTGCCGGTTGCCCATATGACCGAGTAGTAGACTGGGCGTGCCCAGGAAGGAACTCCCTTCTTTTGACCTGTATCCAGCTTTGAATGGTGGAAGAAGACCCCAAGTGAGCACCTGGGTAGAACCACCGACGTTTCGCACGCCAGCTGGATAGCTTCCTTATCGCGCTATTAACAAAAAGGTTTTTTATATATAACACTGTGATGTAAGTTGTACGTTAGGTTTGTGTAGTCATTCAAAGATGGCGACAACAATACAGCATGAGAGGTAGGTGTCTTAGTTTTTCATTGATAAATTTCTTAAACGGTCGTATCTTGCCTTGATACTGATATCATTATACAGGGGAAATGTATACCTATCAACGGTTCTATATATCAAAGTACCAGTGTTGTCCTATCGTACTTAGTCGTTGTGCAAAGACAGCCCAACACGGAAAACTTTTTTCGAAGCGAGAAAGTTGCCCTTTTAAGGATGATTACATAGTAATCAGCGAACTAGGGAACAAACTATTGCTCTTACTTGGATGTCTTTAACATGCTCTTTTCTATGGTTACTGTTATTTTACACAAAAATGTCTAGAATGACCACAAACACCGTGTTTATTAAATGGCCAGACAACGGTGTAGTCAGAGTGAAAATATGCAGACACAACGGTGCAGTTTCTGTGTTTTATGTACGGTGTGGTTATATTTTCATAACAAATTGTGAACGGTGTAGACATAATGCAATTGTGAACGGTGTAGACTTGAAGTAATACAGAACTTATCATTTCTGGAATGATAATATTTTTATGTTTAATGATAACGTTTTCACGGCTGAGAATCATGTTTTACAATAACTACCGAAATTCTTCAACAATTATGTTAATAATTTTTTATGTGACTGACTTGTAAATGCTTTGCAGCAAAGATGGTGACAATATGTCTACAAAATATACTTTAATCAAAATATATCAGAATCTAGTTTCCTTGCTATTTGTCAAAGCAATTCCGTAAGGGTCAAATAGTAGAAATTACCAAGAATCTGCTGGCGTCCGTTTTATTTTTTTCTTTATTTTCAGTTCCATGCTGTTCACCTATTACTACTGTCATTTCGAAGGGAGTTTCGAAAATGTTGTGAAGCATTCGGAACAGGACCATTCCAGTCAGATATTAAAAGTGCGCAGGGCGGGGGAGATCAATGATCAGACAGGTCAAAAAGATTTGAAAACTCTGAACTTTAGTATTATTCCTGATATTATCAAGAAGTCAGACTAGGACATCATCCCCATTTGCGAGCATAGAATACACAAGATAGACCTCATCGACGTAGAAAAAAGGATTTTGGAGTTAACAAGATTCTTTCTATCGATGATATCCCCGGTTTTGAATGCATGAGTCCTGAACATAAAAAATGACGAAGTTCAACACCCCATAAAGTCGTTCAAAAAGCCCCGACCTTAATTCCTGATATTTCCATTGGACGTGCTAAAACAGATGAAACGGATAGGGTCTCTTCTCTTTCCCCACGAGAACATGAAAACAATGGCTGAAATTAACAGTTTGTTCCCAGATGTGATTAAGTCATTGAGAAGCGTTGATCAACTTGGTATTTGTTTATTTTGGTCAATGAAGGTCGGCTCTCGATGGAAAACATTTCATTTCATTTATTTATGGATATGTGTAAGTTACACTGTCTTGGTAGTACTTCAATGCGTTTTACTCCAATAGTCAAACGGTTTTGGCGAATAGAATATTGTCTTTTTCATTGCAAATGGTTACATTTTATGAGTGAGCCCAAAAAATCTTGGTCAGAAAAATGTCAGTCCTGAAGAAGAAGTTCATTACGTATGAAATTCCAAAATGAATTTTGCAGTTCCAGAATTCTATTTTCAAGACTTATTTACTTAAGTCGAACAAGACGAAAAAAGGCCCAAATGTTTATGACACAAATTTATAATTTATGTTTTGTTATTTATAATTTATATTTTGTTGATTGAATCCTTTATTTTGGGTAAAATCAGACTTTTCAATGAGGGGTCAATTTGAAAACAAGATACATTTCGATCAATAATTATCATACTCCATGAGTTGAAATCATTTAATTAATTACAATAATTGATTGTAATAACCAATTAAAACAGTTACAAAGAAAAATTCAAAGCCAGAGCCGAAATTTCGAATCTACAAATCAAATGAACGGATGAACAAGAAATTTGCCGTTGCACTTAACATGGCTTCAAAATGACGGTTATCGTATGTCTTATTTGATATTTTGTGATGGTATTCCTTTTGATTATCATTTCCGTCAGATGTTTATTCAATCACAAATAAAAAAATGTCTCCCGAAAATTAAATCAAACATACATTGAACTGTTTAAGGCTTAGGAGAATGAAGAAAAGAGAAAACATATTTTCTTAACTTTTGTTTTCATTTACTTTGAGGATGGCGGCATTTTCATCTGAGTTTTCTAAGACCAAAGTATTTGAGGGAGATAAAACAGATGATCTGCTATCTGTTAGAGCTAGTTCGCCCTATACAACATACCAAGTCTACACCGTTCACAATTTGTTGTGAAAATAATAACTACACCGTACAGATAACACAGAAACTGCACCGTTGTGTCTGCATATTTTCACTGTGACTACACCGTTGTTTGGCCATTTAGTAAACACAGCGTTTGTGGTCATTCTAGACATTTGTGTGTAAAATAACGGTAACCATAGAAAAGAGCATGTTAAAAACATCCAAGTTAGAGCAATAGTTTGTTCCCTAGTTCGCTGTTTACTACGTAATCATCCTTAAAAGGGCAACTTTCTCGCTTCGAAAAAAGTTTTCCGTTTTGGGCTGTCTTTGCACAACGACTGAGTCCGATAGGACAACACTGGTACTTGGCTATATAGCACCGTGAATAGGTATACATTTCTCCTGTACAATGATATCAGTATCAAGACAAGATACGGCCATTTAAGGAAATTATCGACGAAAAACTAAGACACCTACCTCTAACGATTTTCCCCCGACGCCATCTTTGATTGACCACTCAAAACTTCCGTACAAACTACACAAATCTAACGTACAACTTACAACACAGTGTATAAGTTAAAAAAATATTTTTTTAATTACAAACGTTTTTAACCGGACAGAAGCATTTCAACTAGATATGCATAAAAAAAATAATAGTTATTGCAAGAAAGGCATAAGCTTACAGTGATTTGATTATTTATCTATATTTATAATCATATATATATTTATTAGTTATATTTTTTGTAAAGAGATATAAAGGGAAGTAATATTTCCATGTTTTATCCCTACCCCCCCTCCCATTGAACCCAAGACCACATTCTTACGGAAAATCCCGAAGTGAATGATATGTGTAGTGGAGTGATCTACCTTCATTAGTAATTTTGCGCTAGAAGGGAACCAGTGAATATATTACTAATGATGGCAGATAACTCGTTCTTGTAAATGCAACTTGCTTAGTGTCTGTTTAGTACTTACTACTGCATACTTCAAGTATTTTAATTTCACATTTCTAGTGTATACTTAGTTATTAATACTGCTTACTTACGATTTTGATTACACTTTTCTTACGTATGACCGTCAAGAGTTGGAAGTATGAAGTACCCATTTAGAAGTATGAAGTACGCATTTGGCACTAGGGCGAATGCACTTGCAAAAAATAGAATGTAGCACAATACTAATGTAATTTAGCAGTAAGAAGAATTGGCGGATATTCCCCTCCATATGAAATGACCTTTTTCCCTACAATTGTAGCAGAAATCATCTCTAGGTCTTGGAGACCGAGACCTATTCCGAGAAGCCAACCTTTCTACAGTTGCATTAAGTTTAGCAAAACCCTCAACTAGCTTACTTACCTCACTTTCCATTTTGGAAAGCCGTTGATCAAGGGAGTCAACTCGGTCTGGCTTTGGTGTCGCTTGATCTGACCTTGCACCGACCTTCCGAAGGCTCGGATCACAATCCACATACTCGTCCTCAAATTGCCTCGTCCATGTTTGACGAACTTGAGTTGTCCTAGGTCTACCATGCATTAACCTAGATGTTTGTCTGTGCCACATTAAACTCTTAACGGCATCTTCTAAAGTGGCGGGTCGAGAGTTCATTGTATACAAACCAGAATCTCTATCAATGCATCCTTGCAAGAATTTTAAAATTAATTTTCTTTGGACTACAGCTTCAGATGACCCTTGAAATGCTTGTACACCCACCATGGATACTCTATCTGCCCATTCCTTAACAGTTTCATCAGATCTTTGGCGCAGATTACTGAATTCTATACGGTAAGCCTCCGGCATATCAGAATTGCCGAATCTTTTCTCAAAACTGTCCACAATATCTATGAATTCCGAATGTGGACTTCTCCGTTGCAGCATAGCAAAATGTTCGCTCGCTTTTCCCTGCAAACAATAGCAAAAGTTATGCTTTCGTTGTGCCCCAGACCACCGCTGCTCTCTAGCATAAAATGTAAATTTTGTGTAGAAAGCATCCCACGAGCCTGTCCCGTCAAACGCAAGATTCCGCAATAAAGTGTTTGATGCACGCCGAGGACCTTCATGGAAACCCCAATCTGGTGTAAGCCAATCATCAGAATAATGAGGTGGACCATCGTCCAACCCATAACCAGGAGGAGCTTTCTTTCCAGTCTCCCCAGGCGAAAGAACACGGTCACCTGGACCACCACAAGCCCCTAAACTACTTGACCCCGTTGTGGATGGACGTTTAGGTTTTTCGTAAGGCTTAAAATCAAAACTGTCCAACAATTCCTGGGTAATGTGAAGATATGGCACTTCACTCAGATTGTCTTCTGTAATATTACCTGCATCTGACCTAAAACTAAGTATTCTCTTTGCCAAAGCTTCAGCAATACCTCTCACACTCATCAATTCTTCCAACCCACAATAGTTAATTAATACCTTATCCATTGTTAGCTCAGTGATAAAATATCAGAATGTTTGTATGATATTAATCAGGGATTAAGATTAAGTATTTCTGCTTTAAAGAACAAGTCAGAAAAGTTAAAGTTTGCTTTTTAATTAAAGTCAAACTAGAATAATGTATCTGAATTTATTGAAAAATTAGCTGAAAGCCTTTAGTCTAAGATGATAAAGCTTTTGAAAAGATTTGCTAAGTAACACAGCCTATAATTAGTGCTGTAATAACAAAATGCCTGTTTACAGTACTTTCAGCGCTTTGAATTTCAAGTAAGTCGCCGAAAACAATTATTCTGCTTGTCAAAAGTCAGAAATGAAATTCTGCTGTGTCAGTCTGCTTATTGAAAAGTCGGACTGAAATTTGTTCAAATATCTTCTCTCCCCTACCTGAAAAAGAGGTTGCAGGTACTCAGGGTAAGACAAAAATGTGAAAAAGTTATATAAATTTTGAAAATTGAAGATGCCAAAAAGTTGATAAGAGCAGATGACAAATTAAACTTTTGAATTTTGATCACCCAAATTTTGAAAAAATGCACCCCTGAGCACCAAAATGGAACAGTCCAAAATTAAATGGAAGAAGGGAAGCAATTCAAGGTCCGCGGTAACAACAATCGAATGGGCCGGGCCAAGGGAGGGTGAGATTCCACAGCAGGTTGTGATACTATTTAAGTTGCTGAATTCAAGCAACGGATGCAGCCAAAAGCATCGGAAGAAAAGAAGCATAAAGTCAATTGCAGACCATGCCGACGAAAAACTGCCAAATGCCTATTCGCCCGACAAAGACTGAAATTGAATTCACTGTAAATGATGAATCAATTCACAAAATCTTCGTGAATCAACCCACCAAATGCAGTTAAGAAAATCCCTGGATGTCTAGACGACAAAAGAAAAACAATCTGGCAAACCCCTGCCACCCAGTTTTTCCGTCGCTTCAACCCAGCAAAGTATCCCGAGCAATCCGACCGCAAATGCGATTCGAACAGCTCGCAGCGCCACTGTTGTAAAATCTGATATTTTACCTAGTTATTCCTGCGGTTATTTCACACAAATAACCCAGGAAGCCAAATAAATTCACAATTTACTACAGATCTTCTTAGTTTCTGGTTTTCATAAAATGGCGTCAGTCTCGTTCTGATTTTTCCAATCCCGTCACGTGACCACATTACGACTATAGACTGGAACCCCAGCCGACAATTCGGGGCCCGTTAATGAGGATAAGTAAAACATACTCTACCTGAAAGGCTGTTTTACCACACATCCTTTGATATCGCTAATCTGTGTCTCAAAATTTGGTTAAATTACGGACTTCCAAGATAAATCTTTTTTTTGTGTGACGGGACATACTTTAATAGGCATAGCTAATGATAAATGACATGGCATAGCATCTCTAGCTAAAAAGCTAGAGATGATCTGCCAGGCCATTTATCGAGATCTATAATTACTACCCTTGTGTACCCCATTGCAAAAATCACTCACCTGAAACCGTATTTTAAATCATTAAAATTTAGCTGTACAAAGTGAATACCCCTGTGGCAGCCCAGTGTTGGTTCCGCATCACTGAAGCGATAAACTGATATACCACTATAATGAGTGACAAGTGGTTAGGAAGGGTGGATTAAAACTGGTGAGAAATTTTTATATTATTCTAAAGATAGGACCCACATATAAGATGGGTTAATGGTTTTTTAAAATGCCATTGTTTAATAATTGTTCGTGAAATCCTATGTTGTGGGTACTCAATTGAATCGTCTCTCCAAGACGATTCAAATGAGTACCCACAACATAGGATTTGTGTTTGAAATAATGAATTAAGAATGTCTTCACACCCTCTTATCAACAGGGAATATTAGCGATTTTGATGGGGTCTCCATCAAAGACACCATCAAAATCGCTATGCCCGGTGCTCTTATCTGTTGCTCTATTATTCTAGTATATTACATGTACAGCGATTTAAAAGTCCATGTCTGTCCGTGCATACGTTTGTCTTTGTGGTAATGTCCAAGTCATATTAAATAGGGAACGTTTTTATCAGTTAACCGTGACGTTATTTAAGACAAACAAATAGATCTACTATATCGTGGATGTGGATGTTGTTATGAAATCTCGTAACTACGGCTTGATTCAAGCCGTATTTACGAGATTTTGTAACAACACCGACGGTTTATCAAAACATAACCTTAAACTTAGTCTATTTTTAGCACACAATCCATTGCTATTAAACTGATAAAGTTGTATGTTGTATATTTGTGACGCTTGGGAAAAGGCGGGTCTGAATTAGTTACCGATAATTATCCGTGAATATTTTAGATGCAGTGCAGATTATGCAATGTTATTGCATTTTATTAATTACATTAGATTTAATAAGCTTGGATCTTGAAAATGGTACTCAGGCCCCCGAAGAAGCAATTTTATATTCGGTGGGCTTAAGCCCCCGTGTGAATATGGGGGCTAAATTGTTTTTTTCCATAAATTTTCAGTGTAATACATAAGGAAAATTCGACATTTATGACCAACTTTGGGGGCGGGGTGTGCTAAGCCCCTCTAGCCCCCTGCATGGTACTTATTGCCTTAGATAAGCCAGTACACACGTACTAACCTAATCAAGACTGTGTCACTAAATTAGGCTAGTGACTAATTTTGTTTTCCCATAAATCTATAGACCAAAAAGTGACTCTAATTTAGTTACACGGTTTCAGATCCAGCTTCTTATAGCGGCAGGCTGATGTGTTTGGATGATGTTCAAACGAATGATTTATGATTTGATTGTATGGCCGGAATTTTGATTTAGAACGGTAGTTAGGCTTGTTGAAATAAATGTTTTCTCCGGTTTAACATATTTTATAGATGTAGAGAAATGACCCGGCAGAGCTTGTGTCCTATATCTATTAGGTAGAGATGCTCTGTCAAGTCATTTATCAGAACCTATACATTATACAGTCGACACTCGTTATGTCGACATCAGATAAGTCGAATTTTTGCTTAAGTCGAAATAAAAGTCTAACCCCGTCCTCACCAATAGACATAAAAAGTTTAAACGAAAACAATTGTAATAAATATGACCATTGAAAGGACAAGGTTCACTTTGTTCATAAATCGGCCCCAATTTTTCAGAAAAATGAAGTGTCTTTTCCAAAAGAATTGGTCATTTAAAATGAAAGAATGACATCTCAACCTTCTGAAAAGTGATTTTTTTCAATGAAAAATCGTAAATTTGTACGTCTATTAAATCGTCGTCAAAGTAAGGGTAGTTTGGTCTTTTTTGCGGATTTTGCCTATTTTGCCAGCCTTCTGGTCTAAAGTTTTAATAGAGCGCAGCCCTTGCCCAAGCTAAAGAGAAAATAAATCTATGTTAAAAGAAATTGCACAGCGGTCTGAATGGTTACTTTAAAGGGCGAGTCTTGCGGCCTAAGTGTAAAAAGAAAAAATCGATACATTTTCCGAGTCGGGTAAGGGTTGTTGCTATGCGACGTCACTGCACAACTTTGTAGCGCGTCATTTCCCACGTTTCTACTTTCGATTTAGAACCCGGAAAATCACAACAAACGATGGAAGCAAACTTTCCGTACCTTATTCGTCACAAAATAATCGTCAGAATGTATTCATAAGGTTTGATAATAAGCCTAAAACAAGTGATACCAGTGCTTATGATCGGGAACTGTATGAAAAATCGAAACATTCTCAGTGGTATAGTTTTCGGACGTTCAGCAGTTCGGATATGATCGGCTTCACTTTCTCAACAAAAAATTCTCCAGAGTTCGACATTGACTAAACTTCCAATGCATACTATTGGACACTTGATATCACAACCAGTCATGCATCCGATCGGCAAACATCGTTGACGAATCGAATCAGCAGGAATGCAGGATTAAACTTAAAAACAAACATGGAAAAGGAAAAGGATTCCAATGTAGGACACTGCGACAGTCTGATTGGATGTTTTTACATGTCAAAATAACTCGATGTGGTGAGTGATATTTTTATATCCTGCTTTCTCAACTTGTAGTTTATTCTCTTAACCATTTCCCAAAGAAGACATAATTTTGGCACACTTAAAACAATGTTGAAAAAGCTTGTGAGGAAACATTGAAGCAAAAGAGGAAGATTTTGATAACTTGCATTTTATATTCTTACTTCAATATTTTGTGCAATATTTTATAAATGAACTTGAAATCATTATTGTCATCTAGGCCTAAACCAGCTTCCAAATTGAATCAATGCAGTTAATGGCAATGAATTTTGTGCTAAAAATGGACTTGGTTTACCGTAATGTATTGATAAACCATCGGTGTTGTTACAATATCTCGTAACTACCACTCAAGTCAAGCCGTAATTACGAGATTTATGATAACACCCACGAAATACGGTTGTTTGTCCGAAATTACGTCACGGTTAACAGGATAAAATTATTTCCTATTTGTCCAGGCTTTTGTACATGTCAAAATGTTAGATGTTGTTCATTTTTGATAGCAGCAGAATCTGGCAATCATTATACCTGTCTTTTTACTCCTTTAGAGATCTCTATCATTCTTTTGTCATACTCATTCAAATTCTCATTTACTTTTGATTTCTCTTTACAGAAGAAATGAACCACATCTATAACAAGCCCAATTTGTTTGGATGTAGAGGTGAGATGACATGGTAAACAATCTGGGATAAGACTGGACATATGTCTACTGTAAAAGCTGTTGTATTCGGGCTAATCAGAAGAATTTGACACACAGTTGGAGAAGTGATGTTACATGTAACTAATAATCATTCTTTCTAATCATAACTGACTTTCCTAGACATTCATTATTGAAAATAACAATGTGTGTGGCATTATAGATCATATAGTTTTGTCTTGGATAGGGTTAAACCATGATCAACTGTAAATCTCTCTAGTAAATGAAGTTTTTCTGAGCTAGTATCTGACCTGTGAAGGTGGTCTTTGTTACATTTAAGACCAAATGTTGATCCTGATCAGACAGTGAGACTTCATATATGTAATGGGATCAGGGGCCTGTTTCATCAAAACATATAAGACATATTTTTGACTTACCAATCTCTTAGATAACGCTTAAAACAACAACCACGTAACACAGGTCTTGATAAATTGGAGATACGCGTTTCTTGCCCTAAACTTGTCGTAAGTCATTGTTAAGACAAAAATACGTCTTAAATGTTTTGATGAAACTGGCCCCTGGATCAAACAATTTTTTATATAAATGCAGCTTTAAGATTTCTTTTTAGCATGGATCATCATACAGACTTTAGATGTTCATTGAAATTTTCACAGAAATGATAAAATTCAATGAGATATCTAAGTGAAAAATTTGGAATTTGCAAATAACATTGTTGATTTAACTTTTACATAGACTAATTCAATTGTTTTTTGTAGAGTCAATAAATTTTTTATCAATAGATCACCCAAAGTGAAGAACTTTTGAAAATATTTGATATTTCAATTGTAAAACTGTTAATTAATCTATTTCCAAACATTCTGATATTCACTTATTCATGTAAAAAATATGCCTATTTTGAAGTTATAAAGTTATAAAACAATTTTAAAAGACTAGGAATTGCTGATGATCAGTTTCTTTCCTACTTTAACCCTTTCCTGGGCAAGACCATGTTTTGACACCTCTAAGAAATAGGCTTGGGAATTCATTGAGGCAAAAGAAGACAATTCTGATAAGCAACATTTTCTCCTTTTGCCTCAATATTTTCTGGACCCTATCATAGTTAATTCATGTTTTCTGAAGCAGCTATCAAATTTGAACAGTCTAAATTTCAGCTGTTTTTCAAAAGGGTTAATTTTCTTGAAGCTTTTGTGATAATTGACTCAATCAGTAGCCAATCCATTCCCACATAATGACACTTTTTGACACTACTACAAAGGCTTTGGAAACATTGTGGAAAATGAAGAAATTGCTCATGACAATTTCTTCATTTCCCTCACTGTTTTCTATCTAGAAAGACTGAGAAAGCTAAACTTTCATTCACTTAAAGTTGTCATAAGCAACATTTTTGAATGTGGACAAGCTTAAACTTTTGCTGTCTGGTAGTGTATTAAGGATTGTGGTTTTGAATCCGGGTTTTACCAATGTCTGGCATTAGACATTTGTCTCTCGAATGTGCATGAGTAATAATGAATTGTCTGCATGGGATGGGCAAATATGGTAGTGGCTCAGAATTGATGTTGTGTTTGTAATGGTGTTAAAATTGCCAGGAACACATGGTTAGGTCATCAGCTGGCTCAATAAGACAAAAAAAAATGGATGTTGCTTAACCCTTCCCAAACAAGAACTGGACTTGGTGTCCCTAATGAAAAGTTTATAGAAATATTGAAACAAGGGAGGAAAATAATGATAACCTGTATTTTAATCTTTTGCCTCAAGATTTTCTGTGCTTTATTGTGCCATAATCACATCTTTATTTACATCAATTTTGTGATTTCAATTTGGAACAGTCTAATTTTATGTCTTTGGGAATGGTATAAACTCCATGCATTCAACCAGTTCTCTTAACCCTTTCCCAAACATGACTTGTTTTGATGCCCCTTATAAAGTTTTTTTCTATGAAAGCATTAAGGGAAATTAGGAAAATGCTGATGACCAGCATTTTCTCCCTTTCCCACAATAATCTTAAGGCTATAGCATGCACACTTTCTAAATTCCCTTATACTTATTTGGTTGCGTTCGATACTTTCCTATTTGGACCTGTAAACTTTGTTGTTTCTGGAAAGAATAGGTTCTAAACTTGAAAAGATACAATTTCACACTGATCCACATTTAGTTTCAGACTAGAACAGCCGAGGAAGTCTTTGAAACATTGTTTTTAGCTCACCTGAGTACTTCTGTTGTGGTCACTCACTGTCCATTGTCCATCTGTTCACAATTTGTTGTTTACACTTCATAAGTTTTATTAAATCTTGACCAAAATTTGCCTAAACATGTATGACCATATGTTCTTGAGAAAGTCATTTTTTGTCAATTTTGAAAAATATGACCTTGACAAATGACATTGAACTGGATGAATGACCTTGACCTGGATGAATAACATTGACTAGTTTCTTAAAAGAAAGGCCTTTCCGGTTACATCACATTTGAGAAATATGAAAGCTATAAGCTCTTTCACTTTAAAGTTATGACCAATTTCAAGATTTGATTGCCATTTTCTGACAAACAGTTGCCATGGAAATACAATAATCATGTTGTCAAATGTGTTTGATTTCCACTTTTATTAGCTCACCTGAGCTCAACGAGCTCAAGGGGAGCTCTTAGGGTCAGTCACTCTCCGGCGTCCGTCGTCCGTCGTCCGTCGTCCGTCGTGCGTCGTGCGTCGTCAACAATTTCTTTAAACATCTTCTCCTCCTTAACCACTGGGCCAATTCTTTCCAAACTTGACAGAAATGTTCCTTGGGAGGCCCCTTTCAAAACTTGTTCGTGAATTTTTGATTTGTCAAAAAATGTGGGTGTGGCAAGGCGGGGCTTATCAGACTTCGAGAAATCATTAGATAATTCTTCAAAAATCTTCTCCTCCTTAACCACTGGGCCAATTCTTTCCAAACTTGGCAGAAATGTTTCTTGGGTGACCCTTTTCAGAACTTGTTCGTGAATTTTTGATTCGTCAAAAATTGTGGGCGTGGCAGGGCGGGGCTTATCAGACTTCGAGAAATCATTAGACAATTCTTCAAAAATCTTCTCCTCCTTAACCACATAGCCAATTCTTTCCAAACTTGGCAGAAATGTTTCTTGGGTGACCCTTTTCAGAACTTGTGCGTGAATTTTTGATTCGTCAAAAATTGTGGGCGTGGCAGGGCGGGGCTTATCAGACTTCGAGAAATCATTAGACAATTCTTCAAAAATCTTCTCCTCCTTAACCACTTAGCCAATTCTTTCCAAACTTGGCAGAAATGTTTCTTGGGTGACCCTTTTCAGAACTTGTTCGTGAA
This sequence comes from Fragum sueziense, assembly GCA_963680895.1. Lineage (NCBI taxonomy): Eukaryota > Metazoa > Mollusca > Bivalvia > Cardiida > Cardiidae > Fragum > Fragum sueziense. Next base: position 4,704,067 of record OY804605.1, on the reverse strand, counting down.
TTTTTGATTCGTCAAAAATTGTGGGCGTAGCAGGGCGGGGCTTATCAGACTTCGAGAAATCATTAGATAATTCTTCAAAAATCTTCTCCTCGTTAACCACTGGGCCAATTCTAACCAAACTTGGCAGAAATGTTTCTTGGGTGACCCTTTTCAAACCTTGTTCGTGAATTTTTGATTCGTCAAAAATTGTGGGCGTGGCAGGGCCGGCGTTATCAGACTTAGAAAAATCATGTGAAAAATCTTTAAAAATCAATTATCAGGCCAATTTGAACCAAGCATGGCAGAAATGTCCTTTGAGTGACTGTTTTCAACACATGCTTATGAATTTTTGATTGGGTGAAAATTGTAGGCGTGGCAGGGCGAGGCTTATAAGACTTCGAGAAATCGTTAGATAATTCTTCAAAAATCTTCTTCTCCTTAACCACTTGGCCAATTCTAACCAAACTTGGCAGGAATGTTCCTTTGGTGACCTTTTTAAAAACTTGTTCGTGAATTTTTGATTCGTCAAAAATTGTGGGCGTGGCAGGGTGGAGCTTATCGGACTTAGAAAAATCATGTGAAAAATCTTTAAAAATCAATTTTTTGGCCAATTTAAAGCAAACTTGGCAGGAATGTCCCTTGAGAGACTCTTCAACACATGTTCATGAATATCTGATTGGGTAAAAAAACATGGGCTTGGCAGGGTGGGGATTATCAGACTTCAAGAAATCTCAAGATAATTCTTCAAAAATCTTCTCCTTAACCATCAGGCAATTTGTTACCAAACTTAGCAGGAATGATCATTGGATGACTTGTTACAATACTTGTTCGCAAATTATTTATTCGTCAAAAATGTGGTCATGGCAGGGCAGGGCTTATCAGACTTAACAAAATCATGAGAAAGTTCTTTAAAGAAGCAATTATAGGGCAAAGTTGAACAAAACCTTACAGGAATCTACCTTGAGTGACTGTCTTCAATACACGGTTGTGAACTTTAGATTTTTTGAAAAAATGTGGGCATGGCAGAGCGAGGCTTGTTGATTTTTAAATGAGCTATGTCCTTTTGTTAAAAATTGGCATTTTTTGCAACATTTACATGTGCTGTTTGGTCTATTGCTCTTTTTCCCAATTGAAAAGCTCACAGTTCAAATGAAATGTACTTCTCAAAATGCACAAAACAGTGCTGTTGGGGGGTATGATCACTTTCAGTGATATTCTAGTGTGACATTTATATTTGTTCACAACAAAATTTATATTGTACACAATCAAATACACGAAGAAGTCAGGTGAGCGATATCAGTGCCTTTCAGGCACTCTTGTTTTTAAAAAGCAACACTTGTTTCATGACAGAAGCTGCATCTCACCATGATAGATTTATAGATTTGGCTTATTTTGTCCTATCAAATGATCTACAAACTTTTTGGTCACTTTAAATGTATTTGCAAAATTTGACCTTGAAAAATTACCTTGACCTTCACAAATGACCTTGACTTGCCGCTCAAAAGATAGACCCTATCTGTGTCATCACTTATGCCAAATATGAAAGCAATATGTTGTATCATTTCCAAGTTATGGTCGATTCTGTGATTTAAGTGTCATTTTTTGACATATTGTTGCCATGGAAATACCATAATTACCATGAAAATCTATAATATTTCGCGCCTGCACATTTCCAAAACTTTCGTATATTATTACTGTTATTATAAACATGTTATTGGATACGAGAAAATATGTTATTTCTTAGAATTCATGATTAATTTGTCTATTTCCTGTGTCATTGTTAGGGAAATTATAAGTCTGGTTACCATGGCAACCACGAACGTTGTATGTGTGTGGTTCGTACGTTTTTGCGAATAGGGTGCTTGGAGTGATCAAATATCAACATTTCAGTAAAATTTGAGATGGGGCCATTTTTGGCCCAAAGTGAACCTTGTCCTTTAGTAGGAAAAGGATAAAAATTGCTCGTCTCGAGCAATTTCTTTCCTTTTCCTACTATATTTCAATAATGAACTCTCTTGATGAGCAACAAAAATGATCAAATGTCATTTAAGTCGAAACTGAACATCAATCGGATGAGTCGAACTCCGGATATGTCGAGGTATTTTGACGACCCGTCTGACTTCGACACAACGAGTGTCGACTGTGCATGTATACATATCGTAGATAGATCTATACGACAACTTATTGATCAAAATCGATGACGGTTCAATCAGTTAACAATTTTACACCATCAATAATCGATCTTTCCCGATATTGATTGATCTTGCATCTATCTATTGAATGTTAAGTGCACATGTGTGCAGGGCGTGTCGTAATATTAACATTACTCAGTCGTAGATGGTTAGAGTTCAGGCCCTACACCTTCACTGCGGTTAGTAAGTACTTTGAGCACTTTGTAAAATTGCAGATAAAAGGTATTTAAACTTCTTATTTCTTGTTTTTCGAATACGGATAATAAATAGCAATGAATTTTGTCCTAAAATAGACTAGGTTCAACCGTTATGTTTTTGATAATCGGTCGGTATTGTTATAAAATCTGATAACTACGGCTTAAATCAAGCCGTAGTTACGAAGTTTTTATAACAGCACATACGAAATACTATTAGTTTGTCCGAAATTACGTCACTGTTTGACTGGATAAAATTGTTCCCTATTGAACCATTATAATTTTCGTCAATATCAACTGTAGTTTGAATATTTAAATGGTGGTTTTGGCGGTTTGGTTTTAGATATACTTCTTTCATTGTCGCCTATTCTTTTTCTTGAACATCTCCAAATATTAGACAGATCCATTTAAAATAAAATGATTTTTTTGGAAAAAAGCGACAAGTAAATTATTGCATATCGATCTTTGGAAATGTATAAAATTGACAAGAATTAAGTACAGCATAGCAACAACACTGTGTTGTAAGTTGTACGTTAGGTTTGTGCAGTCATTCAAAGATGGCGACAACAATACAGCATGAGAGGTAGGTGTCATAGTTTTTCATTGATAAATTTCTTAAACGGTCGTATCTTGCCTTGATACTGATATCATTATACAGGGGAAATGTATACCTATCAACGGTTCTATATATCAAAGTACCAGTGTCGTCCTATCGTACTCAGTCGTTGTGCAAAGACAGCCCAACACGGAAAACTTTTTTCGAAGCGAGAAAGTTGTCCTTTTAAGGATGATTACATAGTAATCAGCGAACTAGGGAACAAACTATTGCTCTAACTTGGATGTTTTTAACATGCTCTTTTCTATGGTTACTGTTATTTTACACAAAAATGACTAGAATGCCCACAAACACCGTGTTTATTAAATGGCCAGACAACGGTGTAGTCACAGTGAAAATATGCAGACACAACGGTGCAGTTTCTGTGTTATCTGTACGGTGTGGTTATATTTTCATAACAAATTGTGAACGGTGTAGACATAATGCAATTGTGAACGGTGTAGACTTGAAGTAATACAGAACTTATCATTTCTGGAATGATAATATTGTTATGTTTAATGATAACGTTTTCACGGCTGGGAGTCATGTTTTACAATTACTACCGAAATTCTTCGACAATTATGCTAATATGTGACTGACTTGTAAATGCTTTGCAGCAAAGAAGGTGACAATATGTCTACAAAATATACTTTAATCAAAATATACTTTAATCAGAATAGAGAAAGAATCTAGTTTCCTTGATATTTGTCAAAGCAATTCCGTAAGGGTCAAATAGTAGAAATTACCAAGAATCTGCGGCGTCTGTTTTATTTTTTTATTTTATTTTCAGTTCCATGCTGTTCACTTATTACTACTGTCATTTCGAAGGGAGTTTCGAAAAGGTTGTGAAGCATTCGGAGTAGGACCATTCCATGCATGAGTCCTGAACATAAAAATGACGAAGTTCAACACCCCATAAAGTCGTTCAAAAAGCTCCGACCTTAATTCCTGATATTTCCATTGGACGTGCTAAACAGATGAAACGGATATGGTCTCTTCTCTTTCCCCACGAGAACATGAAAACAATGGCTGAAATGAACAGTTTGTTCCCAGATGTGATTAAGTCATTGAGAAGCGTTGATCAACTTGGTATTTGTTTATCTTGGTCAATGAAGGTCGGCTCTCGATGGAAAACATTGCATTTCATCTATTTATGGATGTGTGTAAGTTACACTGTCTTGGGAGTACTTCAATGCGTTTTACTCCAATAGTCAAACGGTCTTGGCGAATAGAATATTGTCTTTTTCATTACAAATGGTTACATTTTATGAGTGGGCCCAAAAAATCTTGGTCAGAAAATTGTCAGTCCTGAAGAAGAAGTTCATTACGTATGAAAATTCCAAAATGAATTTTGCAGTTCCAGAATTCTATTTTCAAGGCTTATTTACTGAAGTCGAACAAGACGAAAAAAAGGCCCAAATGTTATGAAATAAATTTATAATTTATGTTTTGTTATTTATAATTTATGTTTTGTTGATTGAATCCTTTATTTTGGGTAAAATCAGACTTTTCAATGAGGGGTCAATTTGAAAACAAGATACATTTCGATCAATAATTATCATACTCCATGAGTTGAAATCATTTCATTAATTACAAGAATTGATTGTAATAACCAATTAAAACAGTAACAAAGAAAAATTCAAAGCCAGAGCCGAAATTTCGAATCTACAAATCAAATGAACGGATGAACAAGAAATTTGCCGTTGCGCTTAACATGGCTTCAAAATGACGGTTATCGTATGTCTTGTTTGATATTTTGTGATGGTATTCCTTGTGATTATCATTTCCGTCAGATGTTTATTCAATCACAAATAACCAAAATGTCTTCCGAAAATTAAATCAAACATACATTGAACTCTTTAAGGCTTAGGTGAATGAAGAAAAGAGAAAACATATTTCCTTAACTTTTGTTTTCGTTTACTTTGAGGATGGCGGCGTTTTCATCAAGGGAGAGATCTGAGTTTTCTAAGACCAAAGTATTTGAGGGAGATAAAACAGATGTACAGATGAAACAGATGTGCAGATGATCTGCTATCTGTTAGAGCTAGTTCGCCCTATACAACATACCAAGTCTACACCGTTCACAATTTGTTGTGAAAATAATAACTACACCGTACAGATAACACAGAAACTGCACCGTTGTGTCTGCATATTTTCACTGTGACTACACCGTTGTTTGGCCATTTAGTAAACACAGCGTTTGTGGTCATTCTAGACATTTGTGTGTAAAATAACGGTAACCATAGAAAAGAGCATGTTAAAAACATCCAAGTTAGAGCAATAGTTTGTTCCCTAGTTCGCTGTTTACTATGTAATCATCCTGAAAAGACTAACTTTCTCGCTTCGAAAAAAGTTTTCCGTGTTGGGCTGTCTTTGCACAGCGACTGAGTACGATATGACAACACTGGTACTTGGCTATATAGCACCGTGAATAGGTATACATTTCTCCTGTACAATGATATCAGTATCAAGACAAGATACGGCCATTTAAGGAAATTATCGACGAAAAACTAAGACACCTACCTCTAACAATTTTCCACCGACGCCATCTTTGATTGACCACTCAAAACTTCCGTACAAACTACACAAATCTAACGTACAACTTACAACACAGTGAACAAGATTTTGTATAACATCTACCCCACAATCGTCTTGCCCAGCCCAGTGAGTCACACAAAGTTGATGAGACTTTATTTTCATCCCAAATACTATTGTAGTTGTTCAAAAGTGTGTAGAAAATCTCGTATTTTTACATAAATCGGTTCAGTGACCTCTTGGTATTGTGTCCGGCTCGCCCAATAATCCATTTCCAAACATAAGCTGTGCTTTTTGATGCCCCTGCAGTATAGACAAGACTTGGTCCGAAAATATTGAGACGAAAGAAGAAAATGCTGATTACCGGCATTTTCTCCTTTTGGCTCAAAATTTTCTATCCTAATTGTTAAAAGAAAATGTAGAAAATCTCGTATACTAAAGGAAAAAAGAAACGCAACAAAAATTAATTTGGGCATATGTTTTGTTTGTTTTTTTTTTCTCAAAATCACCCTAATTCGAGAACTTTTTTCAATGCATAGTTAAACTTCATCATTTGACTTTCTAGTGTAAAAATTTCAGCAAGGTCCTAGGTTGTACGTGTCATCAATATATGTTTAAACGAGAGCGGTTTGGCGTCAAAGTTAGATGCGTTCTTGCACAAAATCCAAACTGACGTTAACGATTTCTGGCTGAAATTTGATTGCTGTACTGTCCATGAATAGCATCAACAGTTTTTCTCGATAAGAGACTTTGTTTCCGTAGGTAAAATAAGCCAACGTTACATGGTACTGACGTCGTGACGTTAGACGTTGACGACCGCTTTTTGGGCGACCACCAGTTGTTCCGTTGGTTCTAAGACGTTATCTCAAGCAATATTTTGTCAACCGATGTACATCAAAGTCAGCAGCAATTACGGGTTTATATTTTCCATTCGTAAACATCACCATTTCTATCGGACGACGTCTTTGAATAGGTCACAAAATGAAATGAGGGATAAAATCCAAACAAAAATCATTACCTTTTGTCGAATCGACGTGCATCTACACACATTAAAAGAGTTTTATGTAAAGTTAGGACATTTAGAGGTTTGCACGTGAGAAAAGTGTAAACGTCTATTTTGACGTTATCTCACAAGTAAGACAGGTTGTAACGTAAACACAAACATCATTATCAAGATTCAGTACCCTGTAAATAATCAGTAATAACTTTGACTCAATAACATAAAAGAATAATGAGAAAAATAAAAAAATAGTTGTTGCGTTTCTTCTTTCCTCTAGTATATTTATGCATAAATCGCTTCAGTGACCTCTTAGTATTGTGTACGGTCACTAACTAATCCATTTCCAAACACGATCTGCTTCGTGCGTTTTTTACGTTCCTCATTAGTAGTTAATGCTTGGAAAACATTGAGACAAAAGAAGAACATGTTGATAACCAGCATTTTTCTTCTTTTCCCTCAAAACGTTAAATCGTAGTTGTTCATAAACGTAAAGAAAATCTGTTATTCATCCGTAATTTGCTCCAATGACCACTTGGCTTGGTATTGAATCTTGCTACGTGTTACCAATTGATCGTGGACTTAGTTCCATCATAATTTCGGTCGTCAGAATTAAATCATAGATACATGTAAGAGAAGGTAAAGTTATTCTATCTTGTTATTTCCAATCAAAACCCTGCGTTATGGGTGCACATTTGAATCGCCTCAACAAGACGATTCGAATGTGTACCCTTAATATAGACTTTCATGACCATTTGAGGAAATATTTCATTTTGAAAGGCATTACGCCCTCTTATCTGTAGATCTAGGTAGTGATGACGCAAGCTTAACAATTAAATTAAATGTAAAATAATGACAGTGAGAGGAGGGAGATAAGGATTATGACAAAGAGACCGACAGACAGAGACACACAAACAAAACAGGAAGGGGAAAGGAAGAAAAGGGACAGAAAGACATACAAGGGCATTTAAGGGTGTTCAGGCCTAGACAGGAAAAGGGTAGACCGACAGATTTAGAGTGAGGAAGCGATTTAGGAACGAACATCATCAGGAAATAACAGAATGTTAAATACAATAGCCAATATTTTCATTTTTGTCTCAATGCTGAGATTAATATCTCTATCAGCATTTATATTGCCTTGTTTGACGCGTTTGTGTGAGGACAAACCTAAACGCTGTTGCTGGTGAAAGGGTGAGCATGTTAGAGTAACCCAAATACTCCCAACCAGTGGTTATTCAAAGTCTTTAATTCAAGATGCGGAACGATATACGATTCTGATATAGTCATTTTTCTTCGAAGCCTCGTAACTATAGCTTGTTAAAAGCTGTACTTACACGGTTTGGGACGAAAAGCAGTAATATCGTCGCTTTTCATCAAAAAACCCGTAACTGCAGCTTTAACCAAGCTGCAGCTACGAGGTTTTCGTTGAAATGCAGTAATTTACTCCTTGTTTAGGGTGGGTAAAAATATGGGTGAATTATTCATAGCTTTTTTATAGTAAGGTCTTATTTTTAGGATGTGAAAACCAGTTAATAGGCAATACTTGCGGTTTTATTCACGCGGTAAATAGTTTGTGTTTCTTTTTTATTTCTTAAGCAAAGAATCAGCCTGCATTACAAAATATTATGAATAATGAGAACATAATGAGTTCTATCAAATAGGACACATGAATAAATCAATACGAATCAATATTGGTCCTTCTTACCAAAATGGTCCATTTTATCATAAACCGGTCATAATTTCAAAACCCTCATAAAAAGGAAAATGATTAATGAAAACGATTATTACATAGGCCTACAAGCCTGAATGTCATTTCCACTGTTACATGAGCCAAACATTTGTGTTCTCGTACAAAGACCAAACGAATGTAATAAGACATTTCGACGGCGTCTTTGTAAATCCTCACAACTTCAGCTTCAGTCAACACCCATGATTTGCGTTTTTTAAAACTTGTCTATGGAAGAATAGGAGAGCTTCAAGAGTCACAAGGGCGTTGGCGTCTGCGTCATACGTTGGTTAATGTTTTTTCTTACCAAATTTTCAAATCATCATACCACATGATGTCATTGTTATGACATTTTCCACCCGTGAGTTGTACAAAATGACATGGTTGGAGACCAAAACAAGGGTCACATTCACCAACATTTCGAAATACATGTATGCTGTCTAAATCTAAATTACAAATGGATCAATCTGATTCGACGAGACGTGTGTTTCAGTCAATCAGAATGGTTGTTGTCCAATTGTTTTAACCCTTTCCCAAACGACAAAATTTAAGGGTTATCCACTTCCAAATCTGCCTCAAATGACAAAATGGATGCAATTAAAGAAAGCATTTGTGTAAAATATGGCACAAAAAATATTGAGGCAAAAGGAGAAAAATGCTGATTATCAGCATTTTCTTCTTTTGCTTCAATATTTTGTCAAACATATTCTCTTAGGAACGTCAAAACCAGGCCCCGGTTTCTCGAAAAACTTAAGTATATTCTCATGAGAACATACTCAACTTCAAAGGGATACTCTCCAACGTTGAAGGGTATTCGATTGAAGTTCACGTGGATTTCATGCGATTTGTGCACGTTGCTCAGATTTGAGCATGCGAATATACTAAAGTTTTTTTTTTGAGAAACCCGGGCCAGGTCTTGTTTGGGAAAGGGTTAACCATTGCCCCGCTGACTTTAAGATTTAAGATACATTGCAATAAGATAAGCTTAAGTTTTAGCTACAATAATGGAGTAGAAAGCAGGCAGTGTAGGCTAAGGACAGACTGCACGTATGTGCAGGCTGATCTTAGTCTATACTGCCTGCCAAAGTTTTTGTCACAAACAGAAATTGACGTGAACAACATGAGAAGGGTTAAGAAAAAGTATACTTGGAATTAGACTGATTGTTGAATTGCGCAACCTGCTCTATGTACCCACGACTCGCATTTTTGTGAGTTGAAGCTCTAATTCAATACTTGTTTTCATACCAAGACGTTTCCTATTGACTTATTTCAGATTTCGAAGCTGACTGAATGAAGATAGCATGAACAGTATACAGTGATATATAACATCTGATATATATGCTGGGGGCATTTGTAATATAAATCAATATGGTTGGTAAGTGGTGATTTCTATCTATTGTTTTACATAAATATATATAGCCTCTCAATTCACGGAGGAGATTGTGCATCATGGCATGGATAACGAATACGGACGAAATAATCTCGATTCTGGTAAGATATTTTGCAATAACTTCCTTATTTGTGCGTCAATCATCAAAAGGTTTGTTGCACGTACAAATGTACCAGCCTTACCGAGCTCTTTCATCGGAAGTATGACATATTATATAACTCATGGTACTTTTTTCCGAAATATTGTCCCAACCGACCAGAAAGTGAAATGGTAACGACTACGGCCAAATTAACCACGCTTCAGGTAAGAATTTGTGCAATAACTTTCTTATTTCTGCGTCAATTTTCATACGATTTATTGCATGTACTCCGTCATACTGAGCGCTTTTCTCAGATGTATTACTTATCTGGAAACTCATTGTACTTTTCTCAAATACCGATCCCAACCGACTAGAAAACGGGCCTGAATTTTTTGTCGTTTTTCTGGTCGGTTAGGATCAATTTTTGAACAAAGTACAAAGATTCTACAAACAAGTCATATATCTGAGGAAAGAACTCAGTAATACGGGGTACATGCAACAAACCGGTTGAAAATTGGCGCAGAAATAAGAAAAATATTGCAGAATTTCTTACCTGAAGCGAGGCAAATTTGTCCGTATTCGTTATCCATCCCATTATGCACAACCTCCACCGACCACCGTGCAATTGAAACCGATACTTTTCATTAACGTATTCCACCCATCATTAGACACCAAATACTTCGTTTAATTTCACATTATTCGACATTTTCCATGAAAACGGAAAGTTACAGGATTGTGAAGATTTTAAACCTCAACAATCTCCGTTTCCACTATTTCGAATCCAATAATCGGAGGACTATTGTAAATAAATTAGAGCCTAATAACCAATAATAACCAATGCATGGTTATGATATGATAAACTTAAAGATTTAAAATGATGTTCTTATTTCGATATAACAATGATTTTTGTCTTTTTCGACACATCATGCTAAGAGTCAATTCTGTTTTTAATGACGTCGCATTTTTTGTCTTTCTCTTTTTGTCTGCATGATTTAGGAATAGAATTTTCGTTGTTGCATTTAATATTTGTACTTTTATACCTCCGTATCGAAAGATTGAGGTCATATAGTTTTACTCGTGTCCGTCTGTCTGACTATCTGTCTGTCCGTCCATCTCTATATCCTTCCGTCTGTCTGTCAGAAAACTTAGCATATGCCTTTTCTCCAAATGTATTTGACACACACAGCTCAAATTTGGTATGTAACCTTCTTTCAATGATACCTGGCTGTTCCATGCGAAATGACCTTGTCATTCATTAACCCTTACAAACCCTTAAAGGCTACCAAGCTTGGTAGTTTATTGCACCGTATATTGGAAGAAAATCATTAAATTAACGTGTTTTTATAAAAGATCCGCCAAACTCGGTTGTTTTAAAAGTTTTATTTGCTTTTCTTTACATTGTTGAAAAACTGATTTTCGAGAAAATAAAGATCGGCAATTTCCGTAAAATTGCCACGGATTGACGTCATCAATGGCTTGACTCCGCCCCCAATCTAGAGCATGAGGTGTCTGACAAAGATAACTTCAAAGAAAGACTTTTCTGTCATATAGCGAAGTCTCAGTTTTTATCCATTTCTCGATCGTAAGAGTAATACAGACAAACTTAAACCGTTCTTTGGCACATTCCTTAGTTCACTTACGACATATTCTTTGACTGTTTTAACATTTTTTCTAACATTTACTGAGGTCGATTTCCGTGTTTTGAGTATCGATTGGGGAAGTCGCTTTATAACAGAATAGTCGGACATTTAACTTTTTCAGAAATTTCAGACTTTCCGGGAAATGACCCATGACTGCCCGTTTTTCCCGCCATGACGTCATTCAGTGGCCAGTATGACGTCATAATTTCAAGTCGGAAGTTTAGCATATTTTCTTCGGCAAAGATCGGAAAAGACCAAAATATCCAATTTAAAAGACGAAATAAAAACACTTCTAATGTTGGAAAATTGTAGAAACTTTGATATTTGGTTAATAGTAAGGTGTTCTTTCGGCACAAGACTTTAATTTTGCCAATCATCGGACACTTTAACATGAAAACTAAACATGAAAGCTTAACATTGCTGTTTCGGGGGGGGGGGGGGGCATTCGTGTTTAACAAATACATACGAGCCAGGATCTGAAAAAAAGTCCTTTATGGCATTTGAGAACAACTTGGATCCAAACCAGCCTGTGCATACGCACAGTCTGATCAGGATCCATGCTGTTCTCTAATAGCATCTTGTAGCAACCATAGAAGAGCATCGGTGTATGCCAGTCTTCGCTTAGGCACAGGCTAGTCTTGAAATGTGGATGTCTCAAATGCTCTAAGGGACGTTTTCCCGATCCCGGCTCTATTATTGTTTGTTGGTTGCTTTAATAATTCATTTATAAGCCAATCATAATCATCATTTTGCAGACTTGACAGACGAGGAGAAGATTGTTATTGGCGTGTGTGTCGGTGTTGGTGGAGTAGTACTTATAGCCATTATTATTATTATTTGTTATATATGCTTATATAAAGATAAATTCAGAAAAAGGTGAGTCAATGTTATAATTTTATTTATAATATGAGTCTATATAATATCAAGGCGAATTCAGAAAAAAATGTATCGATTTTTATAGCTATACTTACAATTATGTAGTCGTTTTTCTTCAAAAACTTCGTAACTGCAGCTTGTTATCAGCTGCAGTTACGAGGTTTTCGATGAAAAGCGACGAATTATGTTATGCGAAATGCCTTTATATAGACAAATTCAGAATAAATGAGTAAATGTTTATGGCTACGAATTACAATTTGCTGTGTAATCATAAATGGTATTTCATTTGAGTAAAGTATTTCCCAAAAATGGTTATAAATTCAATGCTTGATCACCCATGAGTTTTCATGCTACCATTAACTTATAAAATCAAATTTTGCAATATTTAATGCATATTGTTGATATGTGCATAACAAACTGTTGTAACAGCTACACATTAAACTAAAGTTACGAGGTTTTTACAGCTTACATAACGACAAAATAGAATTGCTTTTTAGTGCAAAACTGGAAATATTAGTTTTTAACAAGATGAACAATAAACACCCTTAACCCTTTCCCAAAATACAAAAAAAAATCGACTGTACCGCTTTGGAAACTACTGCGGACGACAAATAGAAGATGGTATAGAAAGAGATTTTGTACAATTCAGGTCAGAAAATATTGATGCAAAAGAAGAAAATGCTGATCAGCATTTTCTTCTTTTGTATCAATGTTTTCACAAGCCTGATTTTTCAGGAACGTCAAAACCAGCTCTTGTTTGGGAAAGGGTTAAGGGACTTGGATCTTGATCTGTGATTTTAATTGTATATACATCTGTTTCAGACTGATCTAGACCCGTTTTAGAAAAAGGCAAGGACCCAGATTCCAGCCTGGATCTGTAAAATGTTCTTTAGCCGGTTAGCCCTTCCCCAAACGGCAAAAATTTAGGGTGATCCACTTAAGAAACAGCCACATATGACAAAACGGAAGTTATTAAAGATATAAATTGTGTAAAATATGGAATAGAAAATATTGAGACAAGAAGAGAAACAGCTGGTTTCTTTTTTTGTTTCAATGTTTTTTCCGAGGCTTTTCTATTAGGGGCGTCAAAACCGGGTCTTGTTTGGTAATTAGTTAAAACATTTGAGACGACTATGTTTCAAGATCAGGATGGCCTAGTCGAAGTCTGACTTGATCCTTGTTACTCTCACATGATTGCTACAGATCATGAAGAATCTATTGGAGAACAACATTATACCTGATCAGACTGCGTGAATACGCGGGCTGATCTGGAACCTTGTCGGGCTCAAAAGCCTAAAGGGACCTTTTTTCCTGATCCTGATTCATTTTATATTTTTTTACTATTTTTTTTACAGACGGAGACATTATGTGAAAGAACGGATCGTAGATGAATACAGGTAGGACAAATCGAACACTAGAAATACTACAACTTTAAGTAGTCCATCCGAATGAGATCCATGCGACGTCAGAATTATTCAGGCGACATCGTAAACTTTTGGCGGTGGAACATTCCACCTCAAAATGTTTACGACGTCGCCCGAAAAGCTTCAGATATGTAACGAATGTTAACGTCGTTGAACGAAAATCTTCGACGTCGCGCGAATCTCATTTGGGAAAGACTCCTTTACGGTGTTTCACTCATCGATATATACCAAACCATTAGTCCTTCTTTTCCGTCATTCATAAGACCGAAGATTGAGGAGGCTATTCGGATTTTTAAAATCAGGATACCCTCGTCTATTTCCGTTGTCACGGAAAAACGACGAAACAGTAGGCGGCAGTGCACGATGTGTTCAATATAAATACCTGAAACTCTGTATAACTCGCTACACAAAAGGCTTTAACGAAAAGTGCCGTAGTCTAACGTTGTTGCAAAGAATATTAACTTAGAAATATGCGACTCGTCAAGCTCGTTGCAAGATGCCTTTGGGGAAGTCCATAACCCCTAATTTTGAGAAACGAATCCGACCCCAAAAAGATAAACCAGTTGTCCATTTTGATAAATTAACATACAGTAAGAACTGGAATGCCAAGTGTAGATTAAGACAATTATAAATTATTAGAGTTAAAACTTTCGATTCTGGTCAGTCTACGTATGATTTACAAAAGAAAATATACTCTTTCAGATCTATAAAAGCAAAAGTAAAATTTACGACAAATATCTGTGAAATGTCACTTTAACCACGTTTTTAATTTCAGTTTTGCATTTGCTGGTTCGAATGGCTCCTTGCAAGCTTACAAGATTCGATTCGTCGTATACTAAATAACAGCGGTTCGGAGTTCGATATTGTGTTGTTTATATAGGTAAATTTGTAAATAAATGCCTTAATAGCATCTCCGGACTATAGGTTTATTTCGTCGTTTACGTCTGTTTCAGGCCACCGCCGTATGATCCGATGCCTCTGCCGTACCCGCCCCCTCCACCAATGAAGCTGCCACCACCCCCACCCCCGGTACAAGTCATGAAGATACCCCCACCACCACCCATGCAAATACCTTACACCGATCCTTACGTGGAAACAGACTTTAGGTAGGCTATATTTGTGTATATTATTTTAATGTTTTATTGTGTCTAACATTGTTTTTGTATGTGTATGAAACATAGGACGCAAGCAATATGTCTAGTGCATGTATACATGTGCAATAACATTACCGCTAACTGCTAGAATGCAAATACTACTCCTATTCTTTTTTTGTTAACAAGTTTTTTGTCTGTTAAATCTGTGTCTATCTGATAAAATTGTATCAATGTTCAAGGGTGTCTAACTTCTTTTTTTTTGTGAAGGGATGAAGTGTGTCTAGTGCATGAACATTATGTATAATAACAATTACATAACCACTAACTTTGCAAGTACCCAACGCATATCCTTATTTGGAAATATACCTTAGGTATGTTATATGTTTGTATATTTGCTGAATTCGTATCACTGTTTAGTGTGTCTTACCTTTTTAGTGCAATCGTATGAAACATGGGATGCAATCGATGTTTCTAGTGCATGAATGCATGTATTATAACATAACCACTAACTATGCAAATAACATACACCTATCCTTATTCGGAAATAGATATTGAATATGAACATGTAACTTTGATCACGGATATATAAAACTGTTCATTATATCGCTGCTTTTCGACAAAAACCTCGTAACTGCAAGTTGTAGTTATGGCGTTTTTGTTGAAAAGCCACTGCATATGCTAAAACCGCATTTAATAAAAACAACAAGTATCCCAGAGTTGTCAAAATATCCCTATCAATCATGCATACACCCATGGGTTTGTTGTATTTTCCTCTATTTTGTAAGCTTGTTAATAAAAAATGACTGAAAGCAAAGTATTCAGGATATTACTATATTAACCCACCACCCATTTTATAGATACCCTGAACCGCTTCTTATTGTGGAAAAAGGCTATAGGTATGTATGTCAAGGTTTTTTGTCACAAAAGCGTCGGCAGAGGGTGACCCAAACGTGCTTACGAAATCTTTATCACCCACTTTATATGCGCTTTACCACTAAAAATAACCTCACCACATAATATGCAGATACCATACACTGGGCCTTACTTGGAAACAGACTATAATTGATATTATGTAAATCTACATACAGTCGACACTCGTTATGTCGACATCGGATAAGTCGAAATTCCGCTTAAGTCGAAGTGAAAGTCATGTCCCATCCTCAACATACGGATATCAAAATGAATTCCGAAACAAATGCAGCCATTGAAATTTAGTAGGAAAAGGATAGAAATTGCTCGTTTCGAGCAATTTCTTTCCTTTTCCTACTATATTTCAATCATGGACACATATGATGCCCATAAAAATGGTTGAATATCGTTTCCATCGAAAATAATCAAAATCGGATCAGTCGAACTCCGGATATGTCGAGGAATTACGACGGCCCCTCTGACTTCGACACAACGAGTGTCGACTGTAAATTGAATCTGTCAGATTTATAGCCTTACTTATTCAGGCTTGTTACGGAGCTTTAGTGGTCTGCTTCATAGTTGTGTGCTTTCCAGGCAGTATTACACTTTCGCCACCAACCATTGAAATGGAAAATACTGATCCTTTTTTGGAAACAGACATTAAGTTGAGTTTTATGTAAAAGTGTTTTTATGTGTTTCAATAATTCTTGTAAACACATTAATTTCTTGTGAATAATATAACTGTTGAAGACTCAGAATTTCGAAATGCAAATGCTGATTACAAGCAAAATCTTCTTTTCCCTCAGAATGTTTAAATAAGTTAAACTTATATTCTGCAGCCGGAACGTCAGACCCCGGGAATGCTTTTGTTATAAACTTGTCATATTTCAAATTTCTATTTGCACAAAATACGTGTCTATAATGTTTCCATAATGTGTACATAGAATAATTGTGTTTTGCAAATAAAAAATCATACCGGTTTCTACTAAAGAGGATGGGACGTTGATTTTCAAAGTTGATGTTTACCTAGATTTTGAAGATTCAATGTTATACCAAGGCCAAAATTCCTGTTCAAATGAATTAAAATACAGTTCTGAAGTTAGCTTTAAGCATTTTGGTGGATCGTTTATAAACTTTAGATCACAGATAATGAGATTCATACTGAAAACGACTTTCTTTCATTTATCGTGTAGCGCCATGAAAATAGACTACATTAGAGTGCAGATAGGTACAGAATGAAACTGGTATTGTAAACCAACGATGTGTAAAAACACATAAATTTGTATATAGGCAGACGAGACATGTTGTTTTGCTGACATCAAAGATACAGATGATCAAATTATGCATACGTATGATCTTTTTTTCCCAAGTTATGCGTACAATTATGTAAGAATTTAAGTTGTTGAAAAGTTGCACCTATATAAATATATTTACAAAAAGCTTATACCCGAGTACGTATAGGTTGGGTTATAAAATTGTAGGGGCATCGTTCTAGTATTGTGAATAAACGATGCGTCAAATTACAAAAAGTATATAGGGCGATCTAAAATGTTGTTTTGTGGGGTTCAAATGTAAAGATAACCAGGTTTAATTGAAGAATAATGTCCATGGTCCCGCAAGGCGATCGTGATCTCTAGCCGAGCCTGAATACGGCACAGACGGCAGATATATATGTGACACGTCACGCTAAAAGGGACCTTATTGGATGTGTGAAAAATATCGACCCTAGCCTGTCTGCGCAGTCCGCGCAGCCAGACTAGGGCCGACAGTTTTCACTTTTATGTAGTTTTCTAAATCTGGAATGTTGTTCCTATCTTACAATATGTTCAGTTTTCGCATGCGGGATCTGGTTTACCTGTGCTGAGTCTGACAAGTTTGTAAAAACTTTGATTTTTCGTGTTCGGATAAGGTCCCTTTTAGCGTGACGGGTCACATATATATACGGGATCCGGACACCATCTATCTTACTTAAGTTTGGATCTGAAAACGCGTCTTTTAAGCATGAATGTGTGACCAAAATGGACCCTCATCAGACTGTCCATACACACAGTCTGATCTGGATCCATATTGTTCACTTAGAGATCTTGGATATCACCTGATGCAGCTACAAGAGAGCCAGAGAGCAACATGGGTCCTGCTAAAACTACATTTAAGAATCACTGACAGATTTTCATTTCGCCTTTCAGACTGACTAAATGGGACCGTATGTTTCGCCAAGAGCCGATCGTGGTTCTTCTAGCTATCCAAAGTAGAGATATTTGCTTTTATATCATTTTACAACAACATTGGTCCTGAATTAACTGTATTTATTCACTACCAAAATATTTTCCGCATCTTTCAGACCCACGAAATTGGACGGTATGTTTCGCCAGGAGCCGATCGTGGTTCTTCTAGCTTTCCAAAGTAGAGATATTTGCTTTTGTATCATTTTACAACAGCATTGGTCCTAAACTAACTGTATTTGTTCACTACCAAAATATTTTCCTTATCTTTCAGACCGACTAAATGGGACGGTATGTTTCGTCAAGAGCCTATCGTGATTCCTCTATCAGAACCAGAGTACGTAACTGACGGCAGATATATACAGGATCCTGATACTATCTATCTTAATCAAAAATACTTGAACTGAGATCTAGAAAAGGGTATTTTTAGCATCTGGATCCATATTGTTCACTTAGAGATCTTGCATATCATCTGATACAGCTAGAAGAGAGCCAGAGAGCAACATGGGTCCAGATCAAACTTCGTTTAACCCTTTCCCGAACGGGGAAATTTTAATGTGGTATAATTCAAACGCTGCTGAAAACGATAAAACGGGTGGTGTTAAAGATTTGATGTGTGTACAATATAGTCTAGAAAATATTGAGGCAAAAGGAGAAAATGCTGATTATCAGCATTTTCTTCTTTCGCTTCAATGTTTTCTCAAGCCTTTTTCACATAGGGACTTCAAAACCAGGTTTTGTTTGGGAAAGGGTTAAGAAGCACTGACAGATATTCTTCCCGCCTTTCAGACCCACAAAATGTGACGGTATGTTTCGCCAAGAGCCGATCGTGATTCCTCTAGCTATCCAAAGTAGAGATATTTGAGTCGAAAACTAGAATTTTGCTTTTATGTCATTTGACAACAACATTGGACCTGAATTAACTTTATTTATTTACTCGCATCTTTCAGACCCACAAAATGGGACGGTATGTTTCGTCAGGAGCCGATCGTCATCTCTCTAGCAGAGCCTGAGTACGTAACTGACGGCAGATATCTACAGGATCCGGATACTATTTATCTGAAGTAAGTCATAGCATTCATATATGTCTCCTGTCTCGCAAAATGGGACCATCTTGGCAGTCCGAAAATAATATCATATGAGAAGAGTCAGGTGCCAGATTTTACGCCTTAAGTTCTTCGTGAATATAGAATGTTTTTTAACCAAACTCAACTATATTTGAGCCGGGATCTGGAAAAACGTCCCTTAAGGCTTTTGAGCCCAACATAGAACCAGATCAGCCTGTGCATACGCACAGTCTGATCAGGATCCATGTTGTTCTCTAATAGCTCCTTTGTGACCTGTAGTAGCTTTAAGAGAGCAGCATGGATACATATTGGACTGCATTTGACAACAGGCTGATCTTGAAACTCAATTTTTAAAAATGCTATAAGGGACGTTTTTCCAGATCCCGACTCATTTATTTTCGAAATGTTAATTCTATTTGACATCTGCATGGTTCGATCCGATATTGTACATTGTAATTAGATTCATGGATTTCCTGGAAGGTCACTTTATGACCAACTGTTGGTCGATCTTTACCCCTTATACTTTTCTGGCCCCGGTTTCTCGAAAAAAACTTAAGTACGTTCTCATGCTCAAATGTGAGCACCGTGCTCAAATCGCACGAAATCCGCGTGAACTTCAATCGAATACCCTTCAACGTTTGAGAGTATCCCTTTGAAGTTGAGCATGTTCTCATGAGAGGATACTTTAGTTTTTTCGAGAAACCGGGGCCTAGTTTGTGTTTTGTTTTTTGTTTGTTTTTCTAAAAAAAAATAAAAAGATAAACATTTACATGCAACATGTCTGCCTTTACCTCTCAATTTGTTGGCCTGAAATTCTTATTGGTTATTGTAATTTGTGCACTTTCGTCGCAGAGCTTGCTACTGGAGCATAATAGAGAAATAGTGAAAACGAAAAATGGGTTACAGTAGGCCTATCTTTGAAGTACACAATGGTAGTTATCGGACCTTTTAAATGGGTAGCGTTTATGATGTTTTGAAATGAATAGAAACCATATGAATTCAAGCAATAGGTCTATGCTTAAAATGGAGAAAATCTATTGAACATGAATTTGTATGATTACATCTATTATTTTAGAACACGAAGGGCGGATAGGTATTGTTGATTTTATTCATAGCCAAATCTTGTTTGTTATTTTCTATACCATTTCCCATTTTATTTCCTTGTTTATTTCGTGTCTAGATCTAATAACTGTAGAAAGATAGATTATTTTTGATGTAATTTTGCTTTCGCAATGAACTTTAGATAATACATTTTAGCCAGGATCTGGTAAAAGGACCTGTAATGCTTTTGAGAGCAACATGTATCCAGAGGTGCGTTCTTTAGATCGAGATTTCTTGAGATATCTTGAGATTTCTTAAGATATTTTAGGATAAAGCGTTCTTTCGAGCAAGATATTTAAGACGCTCAATGGGAGATGCCATTACCATATACTTCGTACGGAACCCCTCGGTCAACTCTGTACAAACAATATAAAAGAAATTTGACCGAGTTCTTCCGAGCACTCCATAATTCATAAACCGCGGTGTTCCGAATGATCCATACTTTATACAAATGACGTCATGATGACGTCATATAAATATGGAGCAGCTCGGCCCAAGGCTCGGTCTTCAAAACGCTTTATCCAAAACACCTTAAGAAATCTTAAAAAAAATCTCGCTCTAAAGAACGCGCCTCAGATTAGACGGTGCATTGGATAGCCTGATTAATATCCACGCGGTTCTTTAACAGTTTCCTCGTGACTTCTAGTAAACTATAGAATATGAATACCGGTCCTGATCAGACTTTAACCATAGGCTGATCTGGAAACAAGACCACAGATGCTATAAGGAGCAGTTTGCCAGATCTCGGCTCAATTTATTAATAACAGTATTTTAGTTCTATTAACAAAGTTCTTATCATCAAGTTCGTGCTTAAACACTTGAAATCCATTTATCAATCATCGTTATTCGCTAACATTTGTTTAGGCCTTTTATTAGCATTTCACCGTTTTTAGCTCGACTTTTCGAAGAAAATGAGAGCTTATACTGTCACCCGGGCGTCGGCGTTGGCGTTGGCGTCGGCGTTGGCGTTGGCGTCGGCGTTGGCGTTGCAACCAAGGTTAAAGTTTTTTCAAACATCAATAACTTCCATACTATCAAAGGGATTCAACCCAAACTTGGTATACTTATTCACCATCACACCCTCTACCTTACTATTAGGGCCCATGACCCTGGGACCACTCTATTTGGAGTTATGCCCCCTTTATACTAAGCAACTTAGAAAGTCGAGCGCGCTGTCTTCGGACAGCTCTTGTTGTTTTAAATTCTTGATATTTGCTTAAAAAGTGATACAATTTCCTGTCTTAGCAAAAATGCAATTTCAAGAAACGGGGTTCGCTATTGTTCATATAAAGTTTTTCGTTTATGGTGATGCTTTTCTTTCGCGTGGATTCAAAAGATGCAAACATGATGTTTAATAGAAAGCAATTTGTATTTTCGACTACAAGCCTGTGGTTTTACGAGAAATATTAAAGGATAATAAGTTTCATCCAATAGATTTGTCATATCAAAAGCGAAGCTGTTTAACCCATTACCATACAATTACTCTTTTTGACCCCCCCACAAAATAATGGCCATGGAAAACATTGTCGTAAATGAAGAAATTGCTTATCACAAGCAAATTCTTCATTTACCACAATGCCTTCCATCCAAAAAGACTCGAAAATCTAAAATTCCATTTATTAGAACTGTTGTCTGCAGGATCTTTCAATCTTCGACCGGCCTAAAATTTTGTCGTTTGGGAAAGGATTAAGATATAACACTTGTTTCTATATCGACTATTTTAAAACTCAGTGGCGGATCCATAGCGGGTCCTGGGCTCTAAACGAAGCCCATTCTGAAGCCTAATTATTTTTTTTATATATAAATTCAGTCGAAATTGTGTAATAGTAGGAAAACGAATTGCCCTGTTAGTAGGCCCCTATGTTCGAACCTCTTTCTCAGAAATCCTGGATCTGCGACAGTAACTACATACACTTTTTATTTCGATTCCTATTTTGTACAGATACAACGACGACCAAGCGTTGTTAAGAAGAGAGAACTTCCACAGACGCACTGACTACGACATGGCGCCTGTCCGCCGTGCCAGAAGTCTGACCGGGGTTCGAACTTACACGGTCACCAAACGTGAAACACCGTAAGTAACCTACTATTTGTAGTTTGTTGTTGATAGTAATGACGACATCGGCGCCGTTGTTGTTGTTGTTTTTGGTAGCTTACACATAGATCATTTCAGAAATTGACCAAGCGTTGTTAAGAAGAGAGAACTTTAACAGACGCACTGACTACGTTATAGCGCCTGTTCGCCGTATTTTCAAAATTTGTATAGA
Organism: Fragum sueziense; assembly: GCA_963680895.1. Lineage (NCBI taxonomy): Eukaryota > Metazoa > Mollusca > Bivalvia > Cardiida > Cardiidae > Fragum > Fragum sueziense. Next base: position 4,681,780 of record OY804605.1, on the reverse strand, counting down.
TATGGTTTTCTGATAAAATAGCTGCATTTTTTCCTTATGCATTTTTTCTATGGAAAGCATGTAAGGCTATAAGGTAAATCAATGGAACTATTCTATTGTTTGCGAACTTAAATGAGTTGATATGTAATGTAGAAACCATTACCAGCAGATGAAAGTTTAGACTGCTCCAAATTTATAGGTGTTGCAGACGACAATTTCAAGCGAATGAAATTCAAATGTTGGTCTTTTGGAGTAGAATCAATGCGGAAAAGAGGAAATTTCTTTTCACAAGAAATGTATTTACTTTCCATATGTTTTCCAGAGGTTTTCTTTAAAGGCCTTATCACATACACCATTCCTCGTCCACATCTCGACGGTAGTGCGTCTAAAAGAGGGACCCGTGTAGTATAATTTTGGTGAAATGTGGACGCGATATGGACGTGCGATCGTATGTGACCGGGCCTTATAGGAACCATAAAGAGTCCTTGTGTTGTTGTTTTTTTCTGTTTTTAATTATTGATCTTATTTTTTCCAGATATGTGGGAGAGTGGTATAGACGCCCTGATAACCTTACCGATTTCAATGAGTAAGTCAAAAGTGCTGTTAAGTTATCTCCATATAGTTATTTTTCTCATAGAGAAATATATATCGTCGCTTTTCAACGAAAACCTCGTAACTGCAGCTTAAAACAAGCTGCAGTTACGATGTTTTCGTTGATAGGTAGTGAAATGCAGGATACTTTATGCTACTCTTACAATATGTCGTACGTCGTGCTTCTTCGTGCGGTCTGTGTCTAAAATAAAGGCCTAATGTGTGCAACGCAATTTCAAAGTACTTATTTAGTGGACGCAAACACGGCAGAGAATGGACTTAGCAAAGAATAGACCAGACGCGTCGGCACTACTTAGCTCGACCGTTCTGCTTCTTTTAGAACGCCATACATCATTCATAGTCCTATTGTCTTCAATATCCTTGCAAATTTCAGGTGTTCTAATCACAAATTAGAAATAGAAGTGGGAAGACATAACAATTTAGATAGACAATTTCGCATATGTAAATTTTGTTTAAAAAATCACGTTTATGTTGTTGAAGATGAATTCCATTTTATCTTAATCTGCCCAATGTACAATGACTTGCGCAAAGCCTTATGGCCAGCAAAATGGCTAAAATCTTTATCAACAAAAGATCATTTCAAATCTATAATGCAATGTAAAAATGAAGATTTGATACTCACACTCTCAAGATATATTTCAGTTGCATTTGAAGAAAGGAACACATTCATAGAAACATATGAAAATGGTTAATTAAATGTTATTATATTTAGAAGAAACGTTGAAGAACCTTCATATTAATACAACGTTCTTGTTCCTCTCTGGATCAGTCTAAAATGAATTTCATTTAACATTTTGTATAATAAGAAAATGTTAAAATTGATATAATTATTCTATATTAACTTTCTCTTTTACAACAATTACTGTCTAACCTTACTTGGTATACGTCACTTTCATGTATTTGTATATAATGAATGTTTGTATATCATGCACCGGTGGCCTAAATTATGGAAATAAAATTGTTCATTGTTCATTGTAACTACATATTATTTAAAGCTATAGTTACGAGGTTTTGGGGGAAAAGCAGTGATATGTGATTTAAATGTACGATTATGTGTCCTTTCTCTTTCTTTCTACTGTTAATGTTTGTATTTTTGTTAAATGTGACCCGTCAAGCTAAAATGGCAATTCTTTGAAGTCCTTAAAGCACATTATCAAGAAACACATCAGATTTACCAGGTGTCAACCAGGTACCGCATTTGGTAATTGATTATATAAGGAGATATTGAGGTAAAACAATCTAGTCCAAGAAAATTACCTTAGAGTGAAAAGTTTCGACCCTAGTTAGTTTGCGCAGTCTGACCAGGATCAAAACTTTTCACACTACTAGGAACTATCCTTTTAGTTTGACAGGTCACAAATATGTCTGGACAAAGACGAACATTGTCTGTTCTCTATTTCAGGGATGCTTTGAAACACGGTAGAGACCCATTCTTGTGGAAATCCAGGTAAGCTAGACTTGGTTCCCGTCTCATCAATTTTTCCTCTGTCAATCATTGCCACATAATGACGCCTTTTGACGCTCCCAAGAATGATATATATACTGGGAAAACATTTTGGAAAATGAAGAAATTGCTTATGACAAGCAATTTCTCCATTTTCCACGATGTTTTCTACACAGAAAGACCAAAAGATGTAGAATTTCATTTATTGTAACACCTTTGAAATTAGACTAGTTAAAATATTGCCGTCTGGAAATGGGTTAAGTTTCTCCGGTCAAAATGTCCATGCGATAACGGGCATCGATCTTTGCTTTTCCAACAGCATAACAATGGATGCAACTGATAAGGTTAACATAAAAATAAGGCTTGTTTTAACAAAGGGAGATAAATACGAGCTCAGACAAGCGACTCGAAATTGATTATCTCCCATGTTTAGTTTCAAAGTTTCTTGTTGTTGTTTTTTCTTCCTTGCATTCATTTGTTAAATTAGCCCATATCCAGTAAATGAATATTGGGGTTTGAATGCTTTGTTCATCATATCATTATAATTATCGTCGGTCACATTAAAAATGCGTAACTTCAGGGTATCCAAGCTGTTGTTACGACACTTTCGAACGTAACAGACGATATCATAATCAATACTGAACGATTTTATCCAGTTAACCGTGATGCAAATTTGGACAAACAAATATCATTCCATGCGTGTTGTTATGAAATCTCGTAACTACGGCGTAAAACAAACCGTAGTTACGAGATTTTATAGCAACGCCGACGGTTTATCAATTATATATTACAGAAAACCCAGTCTATCTTTAACACAAAATTAAACGCTATTTTACATTTATTCCAGGAGATATTAATACCGAAATGGAATCTTACAAATACTTTTGACCCGAAGCTGGAAAACCAAACACGGCAATACTGGACCAACTCGGGATACAAATCTTTTTTATTGGTAGGAATCTGGTAGTTGAATGAAGACCTGTATGTGCTAATTGTATAGAATTAATCAGACTATGATAACACTTTGATAACATAGATATCATTATTTCTCTTTTTGATAAAAAAATGTCTTTATTTTGGAGAAAGAAAGATAGGCCACTGCTTTCAATTCTGTGTATATTTCCTATTTTGTTGGTGTTGCAATTAGCCTTATTAGCACATTGTCGCTTTTCTTTTTTAAATATCGTAACAACAGCTTGTAAAAAATTATAATTCGCTGCTTTTCATCAAACCCCCCGTAAGTACAGCTTGCAAAGCTGCAGTTACGAGGTTTTAGATAAAAGGCAACGATTTATGAGGTTTGTTAAGAAAAGCTGAGTTGCCAGCGAAGAGGAATGGCCATCTAATAAAAAACTAGTGAATTAATTTGGAAGCAATTTTTCTCTTATATCCGAAAATTACGTGAAAACATTCTTTTTTGTTTCTAAGAAACCCATGTATATTTACGATATTATATGATAATATGTAATTAGTTTATATTTACAATAGATTATACATTATATGTTTATTAAATAGATATCTAGCGTTAGACCAATGTTGGATTTTACTCATTTGTTGGCTTCAAGTTAAACTGTATCTTTATTAGACTACATTTGACCACAGTCTGATCTGAAACTCCGTTTTCTAAAATACTATAAGGATCCATTTTCACTATATAAATGTGTACTCATATTGAATACATTTGGAAGATCGGGGTTGTATGTAGGCAAGAAAAGCGAAAACAAGGCAAACTTAAAGTAAAAAAAGAAAAGTTCACTTTCCATTAGGTCTTGTTAAAAAACTTCTGTCTAAAATTGTCACCTGCATTTTACGTATTCGCCTGCATACAGCGAGAGATAATTGTAGGAAAACTGCTATTTTACTGTCAGCAAGTAGACTAATAGAGAAGTTCATTAAATTACTTTTCCTTCCTTGTAGTTAATTGGGTCGCTCCATCACAAAATGGCGGATATCCGGTGATACTGTTTGGCGCCAAGGTTAAGGTCGTTGACTTGAAATCCTGGCTAAAGGTCTATACAAATCCAGTAAACACATTTTGTCATAAAGGTTCATCCCTGTATGAGGCATATCAAAGCTGTATAACATAGAATCGTTGATGTGCCAAGGATACACACACGGAAAGATATGCAAATAGAATTGTACCCGATCCTGGTAGATCAAAACGCTGTTAGATTGCAAACGGAAGGGTACTCCAAAGCTCCAAAATCAAGTTCTTCAACATATCCGGAATAAAACAAATCAAATGCGACATCTATTTGTAACTGAAAACTAGGTTTACATGCTGATTGGGACTACCTTAGAATTGAAGTTACAAAGTCGATCGCATTATGTACAGCACAAGGTCTTATGAGACATGGCGCTGACAAAGACTTTATGTACTTTTTAATTAGCCCCTTCTATGACGACGTGGTACAATTAGTACCTACTTACTTTCCTTGGTTAATTCATTTTCGGTAAAAAGCCCGGCGCTTTGTGACAGGCAGTGTCTGGTGGCATTTTTGGCCCGTTCACGTCAAAATAGATTGTTGTCGCATCACTCAAAATGGTAGATAAATAGGACCTATTTAGACTGGCTTTAAACATATTTCCAATATCTCAGTCTAAATTAGCGAACACAAAGTGGACAGTCTAATTTAGGGATGTCGTCTGCAGAACTGTCTTTTTCTAGCTTTTATTTTTTAGCTCTTGAATTAATGAAAGTTTTTGTCTTTTTCGATGTGTGATGTAAGAAAAACAAAAATGAATATAGGTACACGTATACTCTGTGCTATTTTGTTTGTCCTTGGGCAAGACATTTTAGAGTCATGGACTGAAGACGCACAGAAAAGCATAAATGAAACGCCAGTTATTTGCTGAATGCAAATGATCTTTTAACTAGGACCCGATAAAAAAACTATTGACGATAAATTGAACGTTTTGTCATGTATAGCGGACGAGAATTGACCTGGCAGAGCACTCCATTCGATTAGCATGGGCTGCTCTGCCAGGTCATTTATCGTGAGGTATACTTTTTAAAAGATTAAAAACAAATAATCAGAAAATCCCTGCCCCCTTCTTATCTGATTCAAACCAAATTCAAATCGGTCATGTATCAAAAGATGTACCGAAGACTCAGAGCTCCAGATAAGAGGGGGTGATGACTTTTCAAAATGAAATATTTCACTGTAATTTTGTTACACCCTATGTCGTGGGAACTCATTAGAATCGTCTCGAAGAGACGATTCTAATGAGTACCACAACAAAGGGTTTGGATGTTAAATAAAAAAGTAAGACAGTCTTCACCCCCTCTTATCTGGAGCTCTGCCGAATATTTTCTGCAACTGTTTTTGTCACGTGATTCTCCGCCGTGAATGTGGTAAAATATGGACACGATAAAGAAAAGAAGAGAAAACACAAAGACCGACCGATTAGGAATAATGATTTAATCAATGAATAATTTCCGCCAGTTTTTGTTTCAATTAACCCTGCGGTCCATCCTTATACAAACTTGTAGTCATCATTTTTCTGCTTATTTTATAGCTCACGATAAATGACCTGGCAGAGCATCTCTAGCTAATAGCTAGAGCTGCTCTGCCAGACCATTTATCGATACATATATACATATATACATTAATTCATGCGAAAATGGGTAACGGGTTTCTCGAAGATGTGAAAAAATATGAAACTCAGACAGGCTGTGCGTTTTTGCACAGTCTGACTAGGGCCCAAACTTTGCAATATCTTTGCTATTATGGTATATTCCGAATTGTCCCGCATTAGATTTTCCTATAGCCTATACAATACAGCTGGTGGTGAACTCGGCCAAAGCGAGGGACGTTTTTCGCTACAACAATGTATAGATATTTTGCGTTTAAATGCGAGTTTATAGATGACAATGAACTTGTTCTAAAAACAGACCGGGTTTACCGTTTTGTATTGGCAAACTGTCGGTGTTGTTATAAAATCTCGTAACTACGGCTTCGATAAAACCGTAGTTACGATATTTTATAGCAACACTGACGGAATAAATTGATCGCGAAAAAACGTCCTTCGCTTTGGCCGAGTTCACCACTAACGAATACGCGTCATGTTATCTATAGCAGCTTGCATAGTAGGACGTTGACATCAAAACTTCAGCATTATTATTGAAAAGAGAGAAATGTAGAGAAAAAAATGTTCACATTCATGTACATGTAAGGGTTAATTTGGTGATCATTTTTCAATAATTTGGTGTAATGTTTCGGAATAAACGAGTTTTCGAATTCATTTCATCCGGACCGTTTCTATGGCAACCAATATCTTTAATATGATGACCTCATTCTGACATCCGATCTCTGTTTATATCTATGTTTTCGTGTTATTGTTCTTAAAAGATGTTGCCGAAATAATAATACTGCACAAATTCGATAAACTATGAACGTGGAAAATATAGATGGTAAAGGAGAAAATGTCAAAACTATAACCAGCCTTTGGATTATACAGATGCTTTTCATTCTTAAATCTCGTAACTACAGTTTTAAATAAGTATAAGTTACGAGGGTTTTCAAGAAAGACAACGATAACGTCAGTATTTCTTTTTTTAACTGTTTAACTTCGATTCAGAATTGAATTCGAGGCCATCATTTTCTGGCTATGATTTTTTTCTTTTATAGAAAAAATCGTGTCATTTTTTACCATTGCTACATGTTTTGTGTAAGTCTTTTAATATCCACAGAGTTATAATTTGTCGTTTAGCAAAGGGTTAATTGGAAGAGCTAATTTAAACCCTGGATAAATCAGGTTATTAAAGGGATTGGAATTGTTTAAATAATTCATGAAGGAAGATTTGCATATCTCCATGTAATAATCTAATATGCGTTTTAATGAAATAAAAAGCAATGGGAACCTTTATCAATATTTAGATTGCTTTACCTTCATTGTCATTCAATCATCGCTTATTCTAAACAGAAACACATTCAGACGAATTTTAGTATATCAAAGCTTTGGAAAACATTGAGACAAACGATGAAAATGCTGGTGATTAGGATTTTCTTCTGTTGTCTTAATATTTTCTAAACTATTGTGTTCACAGTTTCTATCTTTATCAACATCATTTTGTCATTTGCAACAGTTTTGTTTTCAAGTTGAAACTCCTTAAAACTTTGTCGTTTTGTAAATGTTTTTAATTTATGTGTGAATTCAGAAATGAAAGGTGCACTTTGTGACATTTAAGACAATCATGGCTCCAGACCAGCCTGCGTATTTACATTCTGATCAAAGTCTCAAATTGGTTGTGAACTGTATTATTGTGCATTTCGTCGATTTTCAACACAAACCTCGTAACTGCAGCTTGATTTAAGCTGCATTTACGAGGTTTGCGTTGAAAGCAGCGATATAACGTCTACACGAAACAACATTCTGAAGTAGCAACACCTTGGGATTGTTCCATCCTATAACAACGATACATTTCGTCGGGGTTATTGCAAAATCTCGAAACCCCAGCTTTGATCAAGCTTGAGTAACGAGGTTTTGCAATAACACCGACGATTTAAGGAATCTTAATAGGACGAGGGTTTCTTTTGCTGTCCAAATATTGAAGGCTTGGTGCAAAGCTGTCATAAGTCTATATTTTCATTTACGATTGTTTTGCATTGACCCATAGATTTTTACAGTAAATGACAAAAAGTTGCCTCGCTATTCATCACCGTATTTAACCTAAACGTTTAGTTTAATGGAATATTTCAAACTAAATGACAACCGTAATCTTCCTTTCCTGACATTTTAATCCTTTGACGACATCAATATGATATAATGCTCATCATTGCGGAATAAATGTAACATAATTCATGTCAAAACTTTATAGATTTTCGTCGTTCATACTCTCAATGGTTGTTCAATAAATGTCCAAACATTTCAAACACCCCTCCATCTTTGATTGCAAAGAAAAATGAAGTTAATTAATAGCAATGGAGCTACATTATAAGAGTGCGTAATGTCTTTTCAAATTGCACATTCTCATTTAATGTTCATCAAACCCTACGGTGTCGGTATTCATTGGAATCGTCTCGTTGAGACGATTAAAATAGGTACCCACAACAATGGATTTGGATTTGAAATAACAAATTAAGGTATCCAGCCCCTCATTAGCACTAAAGACCCAGATGCCAAATTTGAATTGCCAGTAAATCCTAAACTCTGTTACATTTCCATTCCAAAAACAAAAATAAGCATGTTGAATGGTTTAGAATTTTAAAATGATGCATACTTTTGGAAATATTTGACACAAATGTTCAAAATTACCTCCCTTGAATATAAATATAGAGTAAAATAATATTTGTAAGTTCTTTTCTTCTTGAATCATAATCTTGAAGTTCGACACGGTGAATAAACTTATTTGAAGTGCATTTACAAGTGTGTGTAATTTGATGCATTTTGTATGGCTAGAAAGGGTTGATTTTTTTTAAGGTCTGTAAACCTTAAGAATGTATTTACACACTCTTTTCTGTAGGTCTGAAACATTTACCAGTCGGATAATGCGTTGTCTTGTGGCGCACCGAATCATCTAGGTCTAGAAATGAGCCATTGTGCGAATATGGCTTCTAAGTATCCCCTTCTATCAAGAACCGGCTTCAAACAGTCGTTTTAGAGTGATCCACTTCAAAAACTGCCACAAATGACAAAAAAAGATGTTACTAAATTTAGGATTTGTGTAAAATATGGCACCGAAAATATTGAGACAAAAGGAGAAACTGCTGGTTATCAGCAGTTTCTTCTTTTGTTTCAATATTCATCCAAGCTATCACTAATAAGAGACTTGAAAACCCAGTCCTGTTTGGGAAAGGGTTAAAATAAAAAAGACGTATCAGTCGAAAAGATACCGTTGACCTGAGTTTTTTTGATGCCGGGATCTGCATGCTTTTTCATTTGGAAAGCTTAACCCATTGTCACAGAATGACTCTTTTAAAATCTTTACAAGATAATGGCTTTGGAAAAACATTGTGGAAAATGGAAAAAAAAAACTTATGACAAGCAATTTCCTTATTTCACATAACGTATTCTTCCCAAAAAGATCAAAAGATGTGATGTCCAACTTACTTAAAATTGTCGTCTTCAACGCCTTTGAATTGGGACAAGCAAAAAAATTTGCCGTCTGCTAATGGCTGAACCAAATAGCCTATGACGCATGTATTAGAGAGAAAAAGCAATATGACATGTAAAAGAATTACGAGATTTACACTACCTACTGGGTACCGCTTGACAATATTACATGTTATTAAAATTTCCTATTGATTTGTCTAAATTTTAAGAGAACAGTAAATCCTAGTTTTTCTTAAATTAAAGTTACGCTCTATGAGGACCAGTGCGAATCAATTTGTCACGTCATGCAAAAACGGGTAAATAAAACAAAATGGAAAATAATTGAAGTTAACCCATAACCAAACCACAAAATAGACCGATCCAAATTCAAAGATGTTGCAGACGACAATATCAAGTAAATGGAATATCATGATTATTAGTCTCTCTGGGTAGAAATCATTGTAGGAAATGAAGAAATTGCTTGTGACAAGCAATTTCTTCATTTTCCACAATGTTTTTAAAACCATTGTCTTGTGGGGAGTCAAAAAGAGTAATTGTGTGGTAACCGGTTAACAAAAAGTCAATCGTATATGTACTGGTGATGGTTTAACTGTATAGCCTATCCATAGATTGTACATACAGGTTCGATACCAAAATGAAGAAAAAATATATAACCTGAGATTCGATGTCCCTTGCATATCTTTATCCAGACCTCTACCTAGATTCAACAACAGTTACTACAAAAATACGGTTCGGTGAATCCAGTCAGATCCCACAGCAAAGCACGGTGCAATTTTGAACTTAGCCTACTTTAGACATTCATGTAAGGAACTCACTGTTTCTATTTGATCCATCAAGAAAGTCGAAGTTTGGGTCAGAATATCAAGAATATCGACTATTTTTGTCTAAAGCATCGTAACAACAGCTTGTCTAAAATTGCAGTTACGAAATTTATTAAAGAAAACAACGATATGTGAGGCATGCATCCCAAAACAAGTACTGAGGTGCGTTCTTTAGAGCGAGATTTTTTGAGATATCTTGAGATTTCTTAAGATATTTTAGGATAAAGCGTTCTTTAGAGCAAGATTTTTAAGACGCTCAATTGGATGCGCCATTACTCTATACTTCGTGCGGAACCCCTTGGTTAACTCCGTACAAACGATATAGCCTAAGAGATTTGACCGAGTTGTTCCAAACACTCATGATTTATAAACCGCGGTGTTCCGAATGTTCATGATGACGTCATTTGTATAAATATGGAGCATTCGGAACAGCTCGGTCAGAGTCTCGGTCTTAAAACGCTTTATCCAAAACACCTTAAGAAATCTTAAAAAAAAACTCGCTCTAAAGAACGCGCCTCTGGTTTTGACGTCTCTTACATGAAAAAGCTTGGGAAATATTGAGACAAAAGAAGAAAATGCTGATGACCGGTATTTTCTCCCTTTGCCTGAATATTGTTTGTGATACTAGTAAATATTTTATGAATCCAATTATTTTGTTAACATCGATTTTGTAGCAAACATGCAACAGCGTTTGTGCTGGACCATCATTAAACTTTGTTGTTTCTGAAAGAGTTAATTCAATATATTTCGACAGCATCTTAATAATAGAAAGGGTGCTATGACAAAGTTATAAAAAACGGCAAGTTTAATTTGACAAGGCATGCTGTGAAATTGCAATAAAGTTAACCCCTAGAGTCGCGAACACACGATTTCATTAATTTTGGTGACTTGATGGGTCTTTATTAAAATAGGGGAGATCTATAGAGCGACTGTGGGGTAGATCTCAATACAAAATATTTTGCCGCTTTAAAAAAAAGAACACAGAACGACAAATAAGTTATCAAATAGGGAATGGTTTTATCACGTCAATCGTGACTTAATTTCGGACAAACAATATCATTTCTTAGGTGTTGTTATAAAATCTCGTAACTACGACTTGAATCAAGTCGTAGTTACGAGATTTTATAACAACACTGACGGTTTATCAATACATAACGATAAACAAAGTATATTTTAGGCACACAATGCGTTGCCATTGCACACTTTTTTTCTTCCAACTAAACGTTGCTCTGTTGGTTGTCATCAGAATGGTCTGTTTTAGATAATTGTATTGAATACATGTACCTACAACATTACATGTTCGAAAGAATTAGTTTAAAATATTCAATATTTCGAAGTTAGGGTTTTAGATATCATAATAGATCTTTTATTAACGAAGTACATAATGATAGAAGCATATCGACATAACGCTGTTTTTCAACGAAAACCTCGTAACTGCAGCTTGTTTTAAAGCTACTATTTCCCAGATTTGGACCCAAAAATTGTCAAATACAAACGAAATGTACACTTTTTAAGCTTTATATGACCTGATTAAATGATTACGACAAACTATTGAAGCAACGACTCATTTTTTCACAATTTGATACCAAATTCATGAAGCGATGTCGAAAGTAGGTCAAAACAGTAGGACATGCGACTTTCTTAAATGACGTCACAACATACATGATGACGTCATATTGAAATTCAAGTATGAATCTCGTTTGAATCATGGTCCGCGCTGTATGCGCACGCGTGACAGTTAAAAAATAAATTCAACTGCATCTGTGCGTGACGGGGTTAAATTTGGGTTTGGATTCTCCCTAAATTCGGCTATCACTCTTATAATTTCGGCTCAATATCTGTCTGAATCACATATTATTAACCATTCTGAGGTGGTCAACACATAAGTTTTGCATATTTTTTCAAAAAATTTCATTTTTTGCAAATTAGACCATCTGTTACCCTCCAGCTTTAAGCTGCAGTTACGAGGTTTTCGTTGAAAAGCGACGATAAGTGCCAACTTCCAAATAATTGTAATAGTTTACAAAGAGCGGAACACTTGTCTGTTGTTAACATTTTGTGTCATTTGACAATTTCTTCTCAATTTGAACTAACTAGTCTTAAAAGAAAACGCACCCCGTCCACTTTCGAGGTACTACGAATATTTTGGAAATCGAGCTCAGTGGGATCGGGGTAGTTACATTGAAAAAAATGTGGTTCTGGTTCGACTAGAGTCGGCTATTATCAGCACTTTTTTTCATGATTTGCTACAACCATATGGACTGACAAATGCTTGAAAAACTACAATGATGATACATGAATAAACTAGGATGTTATTTCCAGAAAGTATTACTGTATTTCAAATCCCAATTACCGAGAAAATATGTTTCGTGTTGATTTTCTGACGGATTTTTTCTCGCTATTTTGTCTTAGTCTAATTGATTTCAGAGCGCCCAATTATAAATGTTTATCCCTCGCAAATGAACTACTTCGTATGATTGAAAGAATTTGGAGCGATGAGACGTTTTTAGAAACATAGATAATCCTTTTGTGTGAGGAAAACTGTTGGGTTGCTACATTCAGTTGAAGTTTGCCTTTACGTCTGTTTTTTGCTTGTCTCTTCATCATTCTATTTATAAATCGATTATATCCGTCAGTACATCCGTCTGATCATTGTGCGCGTCGTTAATCTATGAGGTAGGCAGCTACGGGGGTGGGGGAGGGGGGCTCTAGTTAGAGTTTTTGTGCGGGAAGAACGTTGCCTCAATGTAAATTAACATCTGCAATATGAAAACTGTTGACAGCGACATTAAACCTCATACATCGTCGCTTTACAACGAAAACATCGTAACTGCAGCTTGTTTTAAGCTGCAGTTACGAGGTATTCGTTGAAAAGCGGCGATATTCTCAATATTTCTATCGCGGGGCAAATTGTGATTCAAAGGCTCAAAATCAAAATCGAGATAAATACATTATATGATTTACATATTGAGACAGAAGGTACAAAATATGCACACAAAGTGCAAAAACTAGTCCTTTCCCTAGCGACAAAATTTAATATATTTATATAAACATACAATATTTTAAGAGTTTCAAACGACCAAACCAATGATGATAAATACAGTGAATGTAAATATGAACGCTGTACAAGTGTAGTATGGAAAGCGTTAAGATAAAAGGAGACTGTGCTGATGATCAGCATTTCTTTCTTTTTACAGTACGTTTCCCCAAGCAAACTTAAAAAAGCACATCCAAGCAAACCATTATAGATGCAAATTTTAAGAATCGAAACACTTCGGAAGCATTTTAAGAATATGGCATTTAGCCAGACGAGTGCTAAAAGGTCGTAAGTCCCTTAACAAGATTCATTCACTTAAGATCTCTCGACACTGAGACAAGTCAATTCGTAGAAAACAGAAACAAAACAGATAAAGAATTAATGCAATAGATTTAGTCACGGCAATTTTCAAACAGTCCCGATTATGAAGCTACAGCAGACTACAAAATAGGTGTTTAAGTTTAGTTTATTGGGGTTTTACGCCGTTTTCAACTACCAGGGTCATATCGCGGCGGCTGGAGCACCTAACCGTGGGTTCCTGGTATTTCTCGCACCAGTACAACCACAATATCCAAACCGAGCCTCCAGCTGCTCTCTCACATAGATGATTCACACCCATTGGTGAGAGACAAATGACTTTTGTCACATGTCAGAATAAATAGGTGTTTAAAGGCAAAATGTATACAATATAGTAGAGAAAATATTGAGACAAAAGGAGAAAATGCTGATTATCAGCATTTTCTTTTTTTGTCCCAATGTTTTCCATGTTTTGCTTCCATTTGTGATGAGAATACTAGGTCTTATTTTAGAAAAGGTTAATGCAATAGATCTAGTCACGGCAATTTTCAAACAATCCAAAAAACTCTGAAACAATGTTGCTAGATTGTTGAACGTGTGTTTATAATTATAGACGACTAATTGGGCTGAAGTAATAACGCTTAGCGTGTCTCGAATTGTAGAAATGTTTGTTTGTTGTTTTGTGGTTTTTGATTTTACTATGGGAATCGTCTAACAATTGGTGCACCTGACTATGCTTCTTACCGATAACAATACATCGAGTTCAGACTGCAGGTTTTGTGGAAATGTTGTCGAATTACAATCGCTGATTTTGGTTCGTACAATGGACATGCTAAAGTGATAAGCCTTTGCGTGTCTTGAATGGTAGAAGTGTGTGTTTGTGTTGTTTTTGCATTTGATTTTTTTCTTTACTCGTAGACAAGTATTTGGTGAACCTGACTACCGTTCTTACCGATACAATAACATCGAATTCAGACTTAAGGTTTTGTGGAAATGCGAAATGCAATGAATGACTGATTCGTGTAAATAAAATGGACAATCTGATGCGATAACACTGCGTGTCTCGAATAATAGAAATGTTTGCTGTTGTTTTGTTTGTTTTGGTGTATTTTATTTTTCTACGTTTCTCGTACAGAAACTGGTGCACCTGACTATCTCTCTGCTCGAATTCAGATTACAGGTTTCGTGAAGATATTGACTAATTACAACTGTTGAAAAGACATGCTGAAGCGATATAAGCTTTGCGTTTCTGGAATTACAGAAATATTGTCCTGTTGCTATTGTGTATTTGATATTACTGTCTGATTAATTCAACAACTGGTGCATCAGGCAATGTTCTATGTAACCATTTTTAACAATACAAAAAGAGCAAGAAATTGAAGAAAACACCCGGTCCTATTTGCCTATATGTCACCTTGATATTTCATATCTTTTGTTGTGAATGGCAGCCAAAGAGTTGTTATAGGGAAGTCTAAATGGTGGCGGGCGCAACGGTCATGTTTTCCACTTTTCTTTTGAGAAAAAAGGGGGAAATAGTCTCCTTGCCGGCTACAACGACAATAATAATGATTGGCTGGGCAAGATAGATCTAACGAAGCTTGTTCCGAAAGAGGCCGACGAATTAACGGTTTCCCAAATAAGACCTGGTTTTGACGTCCCTAATAGAAAAGGCTTTGGAAAACATTGAAACAAAAGAAGAAACTGCTGATAACCAGCAGTTTCTCCTTTTGTCTCAATATTTTCTGTGCCATATTTTACACAAATCCTATCTTTGATAACATCCATTTTGTCATTTGTGGCAATTTTTGAAGTGGATCACCCAAAAATATTGTCGCATGGTAATGGGTAGACGGTTTGGCTTTCTAATTATGTTATTGGACAATGGAAAAGATGTAGGAAAATGACAGAAAAATGAGAACTATTGGTTGTAAAGGGATCATCCTATTGTCGTGCTAGTTTTGCATTCTGCAGTAATAGATATTTCCAATTTACATACCGCGAGAGAGAAAAAACACAACAGCTCATTATATCCGATTTTTATTTATAAATCGCTTTGTCTGGAGCTTGCAGTCGAGGAAACAACCTTTTTTCTGTCGAAAACTTTGTTATCTATTGAATTGCAAGAGGTAGAAAATACTTCATTTTGCTATCTTAACAGACGAAGTACGACTTTGAACAACTGTATGATCGAAACTCATATTCGGTTTCTTTTCTTGAAATACCTCGTAACTGCAGCTTAATCCAAGCTGCAGTTACGACGTTATTTAACAAAAGTGACAAAATTTTGTTCCTCTATTGAGATGAAAAGGCTATCGTATTAACAGACAGACGGCCACACAGACACAATGCGTGGAACCATAATTGTGCAGATTGATCTCGCGCATCTTACATTTCCTTCACCAACACAACCTATGCGAACACAATTTCAGAGTTCGAGAATCATAATCGATTGGGAATAAAGAAATTAATTTTTCATTGTCTTGGCCCTCTCGATCTGCATCTTAGATGTAAGGAAATTATCTTAGGAACCTGTCTAAGGAACCTATATTATAGGAAGGGGCAATATCGCACTGAAATGACACAGAGGTTTATCGCAAAGAAATCTAAGAGTCGAGCAATTATAGCATTTATTATTAAACGAAATTACCCAAAGATATTTTCAATTAACACTTCTTTAAACAAGGTCTTGCTTCGACATTGGAAAATGTGTCGGAAACTTCGAGGCAAAAGAAGAAAATGCTGGTCACCATCATTTTCTTCTTATGTCTCAATAGTTTCTGTGTAACAATGTACAAACAAGCAAATACCCTCTTTGTCAACACAGAGTTTGTCGTCTGCAGCAAGATTCAAACTAACAGTCTAGTTTTTCCTTTTGGGAAAGGGTTCATACGAAACCGGGCACGTCAATTTATTACTGGTAATTGAATCGGAAACTGAAAACTGCTACCCGAATATTCGCATAAACTGTTATCGATGTCGTCCTTCTAATTAAGTCTTATAAATATTTATTTTATCGTTATTCCGCACCGATTAACCCTTACCCAAACGATCAAATTAATGGACTAGTCCATACTCCAAGGTGTTGTAGACCTGGAAACTAACCCATTACCAAACGAAAAATTTTGAGACTGGTCCGAATTGACAAATGGATTTTTATTGGGGATCTTTTGGGGATGAAAACAGTTATATTGCCGGAAATGAAGACATTGCCTGTCACAAGCAATTTCTTCATTTTCCATTGATTTCTATTGCATTGCATGTGGAGTAAAAATGAGCCAATGAGTAGAAATTGGTAAATGTGGACAGAATAATTGTGTAAACAATTCGTCGACTAAGGTGGGAAACATTGAGCAATTAGATGCTGATTAACATAATTTTTGTCCTTTCCTTACGATGATTTGCAAATTACATTCAATAATTCTAAGTCGTAAATATCAGATATTATTCGGGAAAGGGTTGAAGCGGAAATTTCAGTGCAAGATAAATAGCCTTGAATAACGTTAATAAATGTTCACAAATGATTAATTTACTTGTGTAAATATGTCCATTTAATTCATCAAAATAGACCTTATAATTACAGAAAATTGATATGAACACTGGGTCCTTTAATAATTTTACTATTTCTCATTTATTTATTCTTTCAACTTCGTTTTTTGTGTTTTTTCTGTTTCTTTTTTTATCTATTTTCTCAAGTTTTTCTCTACTTTATTTTCTTTCCATCCACGTTCTTTTGTGACCACGATTTTTGTTTCTGTTACATGAACATATACATGTATATTTCTTCTCATTTTTCTCCCTTTCTCTTTATTTTTTCATATTGTTTTCGTTTCCTTACTCGCTGGATGCATCAGATTGTAACATTTTGAATTCCATGTATTCATCCCAAACGGCATAATTTTGGACGAGTGCAACTGGAAAGTTACTACAAACAACAAAATGGATCTTAATAAAGATAATATTGTTTTATTTTGTGTACAATATGTCGAAGAAAATATCGAAGCAAATGCGAAGATTGTGGGTATCAGTATTTTCACCTTTTGCCTCAATGGTTTCCAAATCATTTTCATGATGGCGTTTTTTTTTTGGGGGGGGGGGGGGGGTTCGAGTACGGGTTAGTCAAAAAGTTATCATCTGGTTACTAAAATACTCGCGATATGAGAGAATGTATCTTTAATCAGTTTGCTAGGATAGAAAATCAAGGGATAGAATAATCAGATTGGCCAATCAAGTTAATGGATTTTTATACCCCCGCCATTATATCCTCATAAATGTATTAAATTTTACCGTAAATCCCCTAGTTAATCGGTCCACTATTATCAGAGAAGAATTTTGGCTGTATCTCTTTTATAAAACTATCAGTCGGGATAAATTGCAGTGAATATATCGTCGCTTCTAAACAGAAACCTCGTAACTGCAGCTCAATACAAGCTGCAGTTACAAGGTTTTTGTTAAAAAGCATCGATTTACAACTGTAGTAATCAGCCAATCGAGTTCATGCATTTTACCGCAGCAAGTAAAATTATGTATATCAATTTTTTTCGTATAATCCTTTTTTAATTAAGGATCTATTTGCTATTAAAGAGACATTTCAGAATTTTTTGTCATAAATTTTACTTTTATTTTTATCTGAAAGAGCATATTTCCTTATGAACATTCTGAAAATTTCAAGCCAAAATGTTGCGCCGTTTACGAGAAATTTATATTTTTGTGTTAAAATTGAACAAATTGTTGTGGACAACAGTTCGGATTTATATGCAATTTATCGATTATGTCTCAACTTTAAATGCGTGTTTCTCGCTTATTGGCAACAACTTCAAAAAACTAATAGTATTTATACTCATTAGAATAACCAATCTTGGCATCAAGACATACTTTAAAAAATTGAAATTGGAATGAAATGTCCCTTTAAAGTTGTCCATGTATTTTTTTTTTCAATTTGGTCTCCACACTTGTTTTTGAGTATCCACCAGAAGACGCATATATGTTAGTCAACTTAATATTTTACTTTTTGGGGAAAGAAAGAATAGCTTAAAAGATCAGACCCTTGATATAAATTCTTGTCTAATAAATACAGAATCGTAGAAAAGCTTATATAGGACTAATGACTTAGAAAAGACGATATTTTCTTCAAAATAGTACCTTTCTAAGGCACATCAACAACAACTATAGAAATATAAAAAAAGAAAAAGCAATGTCTTTTTTTTTGGGGGGGGGGGATCGTCTAAAAGACAAATTGACAACAACTATAGAAGAACCCAAAAGTGAAATGACACTCTGCAAGAGAAACAAACCCCGCCATGTGTGTTGCCGCTAGAATGTTAATATCACGGCTCATTACAGACATGTTAAAATAGGATGGCGAAGAATGTAGAATAATTAGATTGGTCAATTAACGTAATGAGTTTTATATATCAGAGTCATTACTGACTCGTGAAAATGTTGCAGAGACCAATTCCATAATATCATTACTTTCGTCGTCTTAGTTTTTTACGAACTGCTGCTTTTGCAACGAAAACCTCATAACTGCAGCTTTAAACAAGCTGCAGTTATGAGGTTTTCGCTGATAAAACGATCATTTGTAGAACCCTTTTTAATGAAATAATGCTTTGCTAAAACGATGAAATATTGCATGGACCAATTTCTTAATATCATTACTTCAAACACCTTTCTTTTTACAAATGTAGAACCTATTGTGATAGTGCTGTGCTAAAAAGATGTGTCGAAAAAAATGCAACTCGTTGGCTACATTCGAAAATGGCGTAACTAGAGCTTATCACAGTCATTACAATTTTGATTTACATCCATCTTATCCCCGAGTGTTCAATATTTTTTTCACATTCTCTGTTTCAAACCGTTTTAAATTTTTTATATATTAAAAGAATTGCTAAAGATTTTCTATTGATTGTGCCACGTATTCTCCGCCGTGGATGGGCTAATCTTTCGGCTACGAAACGAGTCCTATCACAGTGTATAATCACGTGACTCAGAATTTCCGATAATCTTCAATATCTTTTTTTAATACTTGACCAATTAGAATTCGATTTGAAGCAGAGAAGATGGAAAAATGCCAGGAATAAGCTAGACGTGTTGGATTCTTAAAAAGTCAACTGATAAAAAAGTTATTGATCAAAGATAAACCGAAATTTTGGTTTATCTTCAATAACCTTTTTATCAGTTGAGTTTTTAAAAATCAACCATGTCCATCTAATGCGTGACGTCTGTCCACATTCTCTGCTTCAATCCGAATTCAAATCGGTCTAGTATTTACAAAATTATTGAAGATTTTTAGAAAATATTGTATCACGTGATTATCCACCGTGCCTATCATCCTCTAAAATGGTGACCGGAATATCCCCCATGTTATTTTCAAACAGTTGACTTAACACTTTTACAAACTGCAGACTACTCATATTTTATTTGAAAGCTGCTGCAGACGACAATATTGCCGTATACTGATATTGACTTTGTGTACGATATTCCAACACAGAAAATAATGAGACAAAAGGAGAAAATGCTGGTAATCAGCATTTTCTTCTTTTGTCTCAATGTTTTCCACAAACCTTTTCAAATCGGGTACGTCAAAACTACGTAATGTTTGTAAAATCGTTAAAGTGTGTAATATTGGTACCGGACTCGCAAGTATTAAGGGATAATGGATGTTGAAGCAAATTCAATTAAAATGGCTAACAGCTGTCTATTAAGACCCTTCACAAATTAATGCATTAGTCCGCGATCCCCAACAACATTGGACTTTTACATGACTTTCAACTTTTGACGCCCCTATTAGAAAAAATGAGGAAAATATTGAGCAAAAAGAAGAAAATGCTAATTAAGCAACTTAAACGGTATAACATGTACAGTCACCGCAGAGACAAGACCGGGATTTGCCATTATCTGCCTCTATATAAATACTGCACTCGGGCATCATCATGATGCCGATTCTACACCCTTGACGCCTCAGTGCAGAGGCGGATCCAGGTTTTCTGGGGGGGGGGGGGAAGGGGTCGAACATGGAAATGGGGGTCGTTTTCCTAGTACAATGTATTAGACAATTTCTGCTTGAAAATGAAACAATCAGGCTATAGAGGGGGTTCATTTGAACCTCGGAACCCCCTCTGGATCCGCCACTGCATGCATGAATTAGGAAAAGGCTCTATATCAATGATGATTACCAATGCTGAAAGGTCGCATTTACACAGGTTGTATGTAAAAAAGAAAAGGTATAACATCAACAACAACACAAACAAAAAGAAAAAATAAATTAAACTTACAGTATTTTATCACTACAGTTGTCGCCACATCGTATGGCACAATGTTTATATTTTGTTCAAATGTAATTTAACGTTAAACAAAACATAAACATACGATGTGGCGACAACTGTAGAGTTTATCGGACATGAATATGTACCCGACGTAAATATGGAATGTTTGATACAAGAAATCTAATGATGTTCCCTCAATGGTTTTCAATGTCTCTGCGTCAGGGGAGCCAACGCTAAAATTATTGCCAACAATTAAACTAATAACCAACAATTGTCCCTTTCGCAACCCCCCCCCCCCCAAAATTTAGGCTGACCCAACATAGAAGCTGCTACTGTTTACAGCACTGATGTTATAAGTATCTGTATTTAATATATCGCAGAAACTATTGAGATAAAAGGAGAAAGTGCTGATTATCAGCACTTTCTTCTTTTGTCTCAATGTTTTCCCAAGCCTTTTCTATTAAGGACGTCAAAACCAGTTATCATTTGGAAAAGGGCTTAACAAGAAACTCCATTAAGAAAATTAAATTCATAGAAAAGAGGATAAAGGATGATTTAATGCCATCCATTTTCTCATATCGGACAAGCATCCAATTCTCACCGCTGATTGGTCCAATATCGGAAAGTTTATTTTGCGGCTCTTTATAACCAGTTAGCTCACAAATTGGTAAACAGTGGCAAACGAAACCACTCAGAATCGTTCGTAATTTCACGTGTTACAGAAGCGATTAGGTTTTTATCTGATGTTTAAGATATTGCTACGTGTTACGTCTAAATTATAGAATATTCGTGTGTTATATTTCTGGACATATTGACGTGGTGTGTTTACATTTGAAATTGGACGTTATATAATTATCGGTGTATCTATCTTGGTATTTTATAGGAGAAAATATTAACTCGTTAATATTATCTAGAAGATATTGCTCACAGCCAGTATATTATAAACGTTAGTGGTATACCATAACACTTAACAGTTCATAATATCGTGTGCTCTAGCGGTTACGAAGAGACTCGGTTACGATCGTATTTAAACGTTAACGTTAATCTACGTTGACGGTGTCTCAAACGTTCGTTCATCTTGATTGTCTGTTGAAAGTGGACGATTGAAACATTAAAGATACAAGAAGGCATTACAAATTGTGACAGAGATGTATTGTTAGATGAATATGGTACTAAACTGACTATTGGACTAGATGTTTATTGTTTACAAGTTTGCTACAGAAGCTGACTGGTTGTAGACGTTGAGAGTACAGTAGATGACTAGATGTTACTTGTTGACAAGCGTGTGATACAGTAGATGTATTGTTAGATGACGAAGTAACAGTAGATACACATGGACTCCGCGCTCGCTGATCTAGCAGCAATGACTAGTGGTAAGTTTGGTTTATTTCTGAGCCGCGTTCTTTAGAGTGAGATTTCTTGAGATATCTTGAGATTTCTTAAGATGTTTTAGGATAAAGCGCTCTTTTGAGCAAGATTTTTAAGAAGCTCAGTGGGGGCAGCCATTGCTCTTTCCTTCTTTCGAAACCCCTAGGTAAATTCTGTAGAATCTATATGGGGGAGAATTGACCGAGTTATTCCGAATGTTCCATGAATCATGAACCGCGGAGTTCCGAATGCTCCATACTTCATACAAATGACGTCACGATGACGTCATTTGTATGAAGTATGGAACATTCGGAACACCTCGCTTATAATCTTGGTCTCAAAGACGCTGTATCAAATACATCTTAAGATATATTTAAAAGTATCTCTCTAAAGAACGCACCTCTGGTCATGTTTCTCTTTACATGCATTATGTTAATCCATCTCGTTACCACCCATCTATTTGTCCATCTTTCTATCGTTTTGACCCTACTACATGTATGTCATACCCTATAATGGTTTACTCAATATCCTTATTTCACAACTATTATGTTCTTTCTGTGTCTCATCTCTATCCCCCTTCTTGCTATCTCCCAATTTCTCTATATTTTTCCCTTCCTCTATCCCATATACCGTGTTTCTCTCTCCTTCCATCCCTCTCCACCTCTGTCGTGAACCTTTCTCTTTTCTCTATCATTCTTTTCTTTCTTAGTTCTAACTGAGGTAAAATGTCCCATTCCTAACCTATCTATCTATTCATCTATTCATATATAGTCTCTCTTCCAAATTCTTTTCTATTCATCTATTCATATATAGTCTCTCTTCCAAATTCTTTTCTATTCATCTATTCATATATAGTCTCTCTTCCAAATTCTTTTCTATTCATCTATTCATATATAGTCTCTCTTCCAAATTCTTCTTTTATTTTCTGTCTATTCATATTTCTCTATATGGTTCACTTAAATACAGTTACATTTATTCCTTTTAAACCCCAGACAGGATCTGATTTTTGAAACCCTCATGAGACATCATTTGAGAAAACATCGAGTGAAAGAAAAGATACTGTTGATAATACTTGGCATTTCCTCATTTAGCTTCAATACTTTCCGTGCTATAACATACACATTATCCACTGTTGATATCAAATATTTCGTCGTCTGCAACTCCTTTCAAATTTTACTTACATAAATTTTCTTCGTTTGGGAAAGGGTAAAGTATTAGTAGTACTAAGAATCCTTTTCTCTAATTCCGCGTCCATCAATTCCTTTGTTTTAATTGCGCTGCTCGATCTATAATTAGAATCCATGAACTAATGAGTTTATACGCCATATGTTGAAAACTTAATTAACAATGACGCGTCAAGGCTAATTTCGTATTACACTAATTAAGGTAGCCCAATCCTTATTAATTTTGATCTTAATCATTTAGACGATCTAACAGATTTAGTAGCAAATTCAAACGTTTGATAGATGCTGATTCATATGAATGAATCAGCATCTATCAAAGGCTTGAATTGGCTATTTTAATTCATAAAAAATCGCCCAATTCACTATGATGTAAAATTCATGAGTATTGTGTTACCTTAATTAAGAATGGCGCGCCAGTGCTAATTCAGCGTTGGGCTAATTAACGATTTTTCTTTATTTGCCTCGAATATTGAAATACGGAATCCCCTAGTCCAAGTCCAAAGCGCCCGGGGCACTGTAAAATTGATTATTATTTCTTGTGTTATTTTAACCCCATTATAGCTAGAAAAGGGGATATTTCGCAATTTTAACATGTATTGTTGGCGCAAGATCTTATGGCATATGTTTACGTTTTGTTCAAATGTAAACAAATCATTGTTCGATAAAACAGAGAAAACTCTGAACAGTGAACAGACAGCTCTATCACTGTGCATAAATTTTCAACGTGTCTACGTCACTACTAATAAAGAATTTATTCATTTTTTATACAACACTGCTTTGTTTACATTTGGACAAAATGTAAACATGTGCCATACGATCTTGCGCCAACAATAGTTATATTGTTCATGGGATGATTTTTTGTACACATAATCAGATGCACCAATCCACGCACAATATTTTAGCATGGATGCTGAAGAAAATGGGTCTATTGTTAAAGTGCAGTCAGGTCCAAGCTGTTCTCTTACAGCTTTATCAAGATATTACAAGTGGGGCATGTAAGAGAGGAGCATAGATTCTAGTTGTTATCAACCGTTTCTTCTTTTGCCTCAATGTTTTCCTAAGCCTTTTTTCAATTTTGGACGTCAAAACCTGGGCCCCGTATTACTAAACATCTTACGATCAAGTTTTTGTGTAAAGTGTGTAACAAGACATCTGATTGCACGAGAAATTCGACTGAGCCAATCAGGACTGTTGTTACAAGTAATTATGTAAAAATCAAACGTACGATCGTTAGTAATGCGAGCCCCAGGTCTTGTTTGGGAAAGGGTTAAATTAAAGCACTTAAATCTAGTTTGATGCTTACATGCAAAATACTATTGGACCCGTTTTCTCTAATTCCCAACATAGTTTAAAAAATAGATCTGAAAGCGTCGATAAATACAATATAGGCCTAACCAACCAACACGCATTCAAACGATCTACTTTTGCCATAAATACCGGCCATGCTGCAGTGGTAGCTTGTCACTGCTAAGTTTAGCCGCTACGAACAATTCCTTCCGACGGTCATCTACCATTAATAAGTAGTTCTTGGAAAACTCAAATGAATGAACAGCTGAATGCTCTGAAAGATGATTGCGCCAATACTGGTGAGGGAAATGATAGGAAATCATTGTAAGCTGCTCCAATCGCGTTATATGAGATATTACTTAAAGTAGCGTTATACCAAATTCAAACAAACAAATAAGACTAACACCATAAATGCGTGTAATCTTTCGATAAGGGTAGAAGTTTTAATGACTTGTTTGCTCGGGTAAAATGTCTTAATTCACCTTAAAGTAAACACTCACAAAACATCGTGGCAAGATTAATGAAATTTAATTATATTTGTCTTTATGAAGCCCGGCCCCACAAACCCTTTATATTAGAATTTATCTGAATTTAATTAAAATAGGAATGAGAGCTTCATCATTTTATAAAGTTTTTTGGAAACTCGCGACCGGATAAAAATGTATAGCGTCCTTCTTTAGTTTTTAGTATTCACTATTGTGGTCGCATTATAGTCTTTAGCATTGTGTTTATAATTTTTGCCTCTCCAAACAAAGCGGAAACTATCTTAATTTTCGATTCGATTTTGCATGTGTAGGTTCGATTCTTGCAGGTGTGAGACACCTACAAGATTCAAACTATCGCATGCAAAATTGCAGTATTTGGATTTCAAAATTTTGTAAACATGTACCATAATACCGGTACCGGGCTATATATATAAATTAATTCAATGTTTTAAACCTTTCCCAAACGACAAAATTTTAGGGTGATCCACTTCTAAAACTGCTACAAATGACAAAATGGATGTTAATAAAGTTAGGATTTGTATAAAATATGACATAGAAAATATTGAGACAAAAAGGGAAACTGCTGGTTATCAGTAGTTTCTTTTTTTGTTCCAATGTTTTCCCGAGTCTTTTGTATTAGGGACGTAAAAGCAGGTCTTGTTTGGGAAAGGGCTAATACAACCATTTTTTAATCGAAATTGGACGACGAGACTGAACGTAGGTCAAAGCTGCTGTAGACGACAATTATGAAAGTTGCATTTTAAAAAATGTATAATAATCTCTTTAACAAGTCCCTTATTCAATATTAAAGGGGCTCATTCTATGTTTTATGCTTCCGAACTGGTCGGGAACTCATATTTGTGCATGGAAAAACAATTAGCAATGCATAAAAACCTCAATCTCGGCGAAAAAACATCTTTCCTTTGCTATAGATCAATCCTTTACAATCGTGTTTACACATTCTATTGTTACTTCAAAACAAGACAAGGTCAAGGTCAACGAGACACACCTCCGCGGTATTAACACACCGTACAACCGGCTGTGTCAATGACTGTGACCTTATTTGCGAGGAATACGTGAAAATGTTTATTTTGTACAAGCACTGAACATTTATACGCGTATTTATCAACTATAGAATACCGAAGATCCTTTCGTTTATTTATAAAAGTAAATTCATTTGACCTACCATGCACATGACATCAGATGCCGAATATGTCTTCGCTGACTTTCTACGCAGCCGGTTGTACGCTGTGTTAAATCTAGCTGAGCACAGATGACGTATCTCTGACGTAATTGATTTTTGAAGGTTGGGCATATGTAGCCGTTACAAAACAAAAACAAGGACGACCAGCATGTTATTAATTGACTTGGATTTTAATACTTAATAAAGCTCGATGAGTGGTAACAATGGACATAAATGATCTACCCCTTCAGGTACTAATTTCATATGTTATTTCTGGTTTGTAATTATTGTGCCATTTGCATTTTCGACAGCCTAGCTCGTCCCCCTTTAAGTTTTTCTCTGTCTCTCTCCTATTTAATTTACTTTCTTACAATTCTGTATTCATGTGTAAGAATTAATCAAAAGTAATATGATCGAAAAAGAAAAATCCTATGAGAAGCATTTTGGAAAAGATAATCATAATTATTCACCGCTTTAACCCATAATCAAAAGGCCTTTTTTGACTGGTCCAAAACCAAAGGTGTTGCAGACGACAAGTTCAAGTGAATAAAATTTGAAAATGATTGCTCCTTTGTGGTAGAAAACAGTTACGAAAAAAATGCTTGTTCAAAGCAATTGCTTCATTTTCCACAATGTTTTCCGGAACCTTTATATGTTGGAGTGTCAAAAAGGGCCAATGTGTGGGAATGGATTAACCTCAAAACCAGTCTAAAATATGAACGTCATGCAAAAGACTTTTAATGAAATTGAATTCATGTTCGTTTGAGTTTGGCCAATCTTAAATTTTTGAAAAGACAATCGTTAGTGTAAATGCAAAACCTCGCATCTCATTTTCAGAAAAACCCAAGGGTGGGGGGACAATAAAACCTTTTTGAAACTGAAAGGTTTTACTTGAAATTCGGACATATTATAGTCCACATATTATATGTCATTTATACTGATAAGTCAAGATATAGCAAAACTTGCAAGAATTGTCTACTTCGGACGTACCAGGTTTTCCTTGTAAAAATCGACTTACGAAGGTTTGCATTTACACCGACAAAATGAAAGGACAGTTGATATAAAATGCTAAGACAACTGCTTAAAAAGGGAAATAATGTCACATTTAGGAAATTGAAAATTAAATATTTTATAAAACAAGATATTTAAAAAGATATAGGGAGATTTGAATTTAGAAAATGGTTCCGTATCATTCAATCTTCTGAAAGCTTAATATAGTTTTATCCGTGTAAACAGAATGAATTCACGTTTTTATAAGTTTTAAAAGATAAGGATTTTAATTAAAAACGGACCAATTTTTAAATAATTTTCAACGCTAGAGACAGCTTGCTATGAAAAATTAATCAACTCGTATTCACAACAATGTGATATATTTTATTGCTTCGCATAAAACACCCTGACAAAAGGAATATGATTGATTAAACAACGGTTTTGAGCCGTGAAAAAATTCCTGCGTGTGCAAAAGAATGTGACTTGCAAACCACAACCCTATTCGAGACAGCAAGCAGCAAGATTTCTAAAAGTTGTCCGTGTTCAAGAGGACTAAAGAGTCTTGGATATCTATAGTCCTGAGTACATAATTATGAAAGTGTTGATTCGCACTATTTTTCATCTTTTCAATCAATGGTTAGTCCCTACCCAAACGCTTCTGGTTTTGATACTCCTGGTAGTAAAAATTATACATTGTATAATTCTAGATGGGTATTAAATAAAATCCATTCAAACAAATCCCCTAGAATGAGATTAATGCAACGTCGGAATTATTCAGACAACGTCGTAAACATTAGGCGGTGGAACATTCCACGGCCGAATGTTTACGAAGTCGCCCGAATAAGTTTGGATATGTAGTGATTGTTAACGACGTTGTATGAAAACATATGTCATCATGTGAATTTAGTTAGGGATAGACTACCTTAATAAGAAATGTTGGTATCGCAATAGCCTGGTATAGATTGGTAAGGGTAAATCAATATGGAAGTTCATTAAATGGCAAAATAATTAATCAACAAATATTTGATGAATATATGAGCGGAGTAATCAGAACTAATTCGACACTTGCCGCACACGACATTTTAATACATTAACCCGTCACCAGACGACAAAATTATATTTAGCCCTTCCCTAAAGGGCGAAACATTAGATTATTCCAAGTTGAAAGGAGTTACAGATGTCAAAGTAATGGCGATGATTTTTGTGCTAAAAATAGATTGCGTTTAACGTTATGTTTTGATAAACCGTCGATATTGTTATAAAATCTCGTAACTACGACTTGAATCAAGCCGTAGTTATGAGAATTTACAACAACACCCATGAAATACCATTTGTTTGTCCGAAATTACGTCACGATTTAATGGACAAAATCGTTCCCTATTGGTTGTAATTGGTTAAAACATAAATATCATAACTGTGATAATATTGAAGGAGAAGATGAAATTACTGTCGATCTGTATCCCAATAGTTTCGTAAGACTTTTTTTCTAAACAGGGACGCCAAAAGCATGTCTTGTTTTCGAAAAAGCCAGACATACCATAAAAGCAGTAAAAGGGGCAAGACTCGCCTCTGGTGCTAGCCTAGCCTCATTTACTACTGACACATATTGTCCCTTTTCAACAAAAACCTCGTTACTGCATATTAAGACAAGCTGCAGTTACGAGTTTTTTGTTGAAAAGGGACGATATATATTGACTATAGAAATTTATATTTAGTTTTGATGACATTGTTTGAGTGAAATGGTGAATAAGACAAATCGAGAATGATTTTTTATACTATTTAATCGCTCTTTAATATGGGTAAAATAATGTCAAAGCTATCCTCTTCTAACATTAACAAATCTACCTGTCCAAGCGCTTAGATGCTGCACCGGAAACATATCGTTAAGAAGTGTGACAGAAGTGTTACACTTTAGAAATCTTTCGCAGAAAAGATGAAAATGCTAGCACTCGATGACAAAATCTAAACTTGAAGACCATCACTTAATTTGGGACACTAAAAGGTTTTATCTTTTGCCTGACGACGTTATCCAAAATTGCAAGAATTCACAGGGGTACCATTCGAATTTTACAACGTGGGGAAAAAGGACAGATTGTTGGTACTAAGCATTTACTTTTTCTTTATCATTTCCTCAGACCTTCTACGAATCATCTAAAGCAAAAATTATTCCAGAAAAGGTTATATTAATATCGTCAAGTCCCAAATAGTCCAAAGACTGGGGAAAGTGTAATATAATTGGAATAAAACGATTGCATTCACTAATGGCTATTAGCATGCCTTTAACCAAGAGGGAGCGATTTGCCGATTATTCCCCATGCGGATTCCTTTTGTCCGATCGTTATATCAACATAGCTAATTGCCTAATGCACTGAGTTCGACGTTTACTAATTCAAATCGTTTTCCCGGCATTTTAAAATATCAAGATATGCCGAGACGCGAAAGAATTGACATTTTCATATTCGATATAATAAATGGCCTTGTTGAAAGGTTGTGTTACGTAGCCGATTAAACACCAATAGGGAACGATTTTATCCAGTTAACTGTGACGATATTTCGGACAAACAATGGTATTTTCGAATGTGTTGTTATAAAATATCGGAACTACAGCTTGATTCAAGCCGTAGTTACGAACTGTTATAACAACACCGACGGGTTTTGAGTACATAACGGTGGACCCAGTCTATTTTTAGTTCAAAATTCATTGCCATTGTTAAATGTTTATTTGTCGATTTGGTACAATTCGTGCCCCCTTATTGGTTCATACAGTCTTATGCCTTTCACAGTAAAGCCAAGTCTATTTGGAATATTTACTTATTTTCCAATTGATAATTTCTTTGATGCCTAATGAGATAGAGGCATGATAATGTTTGATGTAATTTTCACAATGTTTGGCCAGAGGAGTAAACGTAAGTAAATTTTTCTTCACTCAAATTTTGCTGTCTACAATACCTTTCAATTTGGACAAGTGTAAATGGTTCATGGGTTAACACATGCAACTTCCTTTGTTTTGCCGGTACACAATATCTCACCGACACTGTTCCACTGTGCCATAGCATAGGTCATTTATTAAAGTGACATTTCACATTTACTTCATTTTAGGGGCGTCCGTGGCCGAGTGGTTAGAGTCGCTGACTTAGGATCACTTGCCCCTCACCTCTGTGGGTTCGAATCCCGCCAGGGACGTATGAACTTTCATGTGAGGAAGCTATCCAGCTGGCTTGCGGAACGTCGGTGGTTCTACCCAGGTGCTCACTTGGGGTCTTCCTCCACCATTCAAAGCTGGAAACAGGTCAAAAGAAGGGATTTCCTTCCTGGGCACGCCCAGTCTACTACTCGGTCATATGGGCAACCGGCAACCGAGGATAAATAACCTAAAAACACACACATATTTCATTTTTTAAAAGCATGTCTTGATGCAAAGATTGTTTATTCTAATGCGTAGAAATGCTATCCGTATTTTGAAGTTGTTATTTATAAGCGAAAAATATGCCTTCAAAGTTGAGACAGAAATGACAAATTCTATATAAATCTGAACTGTTGTCCACAACAATTTGTTCAATTTTAACACAAAAATATAAAGTTCTCGTAAACGGCGCAATATTTTGGCTTGAAATTTTCAGAATTTTCATAAGGAAATATGCTCTTTCAGATAAAAATAAAAGTAAAATTTATAACAAAAAATTCTGAAATTTCACTTTAAACCAAGCTGCAGTTACGAGGTTTTCGTTGCAAAGCAGCGATATTTTCAACCTTGCTGAGAATCCATCGCCTAAGCACCACGATTCTTTCTCAATGGACCACTATTTCAGATGACGGGACAAAATATTATGCGTTGATCGATCTGTTAAATCTAACGAGAAAAGTTATCGACGTTTTTTAACAAAAACCTCGTAACTGCAGCTTAAATCAAGCTGCAGTTACGAGGTTTTCGTTGAAAAGCGACGTTATAATGCATTGCCAATGTTACGAGTCTGTTCATTTGTAATTTGCACAATGAACGCCCTTTCGTTTTGTCCCCATTGTTTACTTAAATGTTTGTTTTTCATTTAAAATGCAACAATAATTTCAATACTTCACTGGATTTTACTTGGATTCCAGCCTTGCGACATAATAAGTCCAAAAACCAATATTTATTACCGTGAATGCTTTAATACTGATGGTTGTCACTAACTGATCTCCTGTACGGACGGACAGACGGACGCACGCACGGATGGACGGATATTTATGCCGCGTGCATTGACTCCAGCCTAACCCATCCCAAAAATGACACTTTTTGACGCCCCATAAGATAAGTGGGTTGGTCTATTGGGTTTTTAAGACGTTACTAAGGTCATAT
Source organism: Fragum sueziense (assembly GCA_963680895.1). NCBI lineage: Eukaryota > Metazoa > Mollusca > Bivalvia > Cardiida > Cardiidae > Fragum > Fragum sueziense. The sequence goes on along the minus strand of OY804605.1, from coordinate 4,650,439 downwards.
CTCGGCGGCTGGGGCAATTAACCATGGATTCCTATCGTTTCTCATACCAGCACTACCACAAAACCCTAATCGAACCTCCAGCTGTTCCCCCACATAGGTTCATGATATTAAACCATTGATGGGTGACATTTTTGTCAGAAAGGGTATTAGCCGCGGCCGGGTATCGAATCCGGGACCTCTCGAATGAGAGACAGATGTGCTACCAACTGCACAAAGGCCGCGGCTCCAAAAAAATAAACTTTTTGACGCCCCATAACAAAATGGGATTGAATGCTTTGGGAAAAATGCGGAAAATGAACACATTTTCTTGTGATAAGCCATTTTCTTTACTTTCCACACTGTTTTCGTAACATAGATTAACCATTTCCCAAAACAAGATTTGGTTTTGACGTCTCTGATAAAGATGCTTGGGAAAGCATTGAGGCAAAAGAAGATAGTCAGCATTTTCTCCTTTTGCCTCAATATTTTCCGACCTATATTGTACACAAATTCTCCCTTTATCAACATCCTTTTTGAGATTGACAGCACCTTTCAAATTAAACCACCCTATCTTTTGGTCGTTTGGAAAAGGGTTAACCCAAACGGTAAAATTTCGTTGACTTGAAATTGTTTTCTTGCATCTTTGATTTTAGGAAAGTCTAAAAATGAACCATCTTGCAATGGATTGAAGTCTTTTCCAAGTTGAAGTTGTCCATTGATTCATGATAGGCTAAAGGTTAAGGAAGCACGCTCCAAATTTTTCAACGTATTCTCCCATCATTAGATACCAAACACTTCGTGCAAGTTCACCACCAGCTTCGCCTTTTTTCCGTGACAACCAAAATTGAACATGGTTAGTATTGTAATAATCTGGATAACATCGTCAATCGTCGTGGTCACGGAGGCCACCGAAGTTGCAGTAATTATTTGGTTTCTAATGACGGAAACCTTACTTTATATTAATCCTAAGACTGACCGCCGCGCGAACGCTTTCTTTTTACTCATTATCACGCAATGAATCTTTTTTACTCCCCACAAAATAATGGCATTGGAGAGCATCGTGGAAAATGAAGAAATTGCTTGTGACAAGCAATTTCTTGATTTCCCACATTGTTTTCTACCTAAAACGACCAGAAAATGTAAGATGTCTTTTATTTGAAATTGTTGTTTACAGCACCTTTGGATTTGGAAAAGTCTAATCTTTTGCCATCCGGTAATGGGTTAAGATTAATCATAACTGAGATCAGACCTACATAAAAGATGGGCATACATTCTTTTCAAAACGCAATATTTTATCATCGTTTATCAAACCCTATGTTGTGGGTACTCATTTGAATAGTTTCATCGAGTACCAACAACATTGGGTTTGGATTCGAAAAAAAATCAGAATGTTTTAATCTTTTCTTGGCTGTTGTTCTTGTTGAATTTATCGTGGTTTTTCAACGGAAACCTCGTAACTGTAGCTTAAAAGAAGCTGCAGTTACGAGGTTTTCGTTAAAAAACAGCGATGTACGTTATACATTGTGCTTGCCAAACTTCCCAATCCCCGTGGGTTCCGTACATAAAAGGCAAATCTTAATTCCATCTATGACTTCTCGGAATTTGATTATCAAATTTTATTTAAGTAATCAATGTAATAGACAAAAACACCCGCAAAACCTAGCAATACTCAAAATTAAATTCAAGTACATAAATAGTGAAAATTAACAAATAAATAGAATTTGGGGAAAGCAAAAAACTCATCTACTTCGGTCTTAATTTCCCACAATGTTCGGAATTGTCACCTTGCTTTTATTTAAAACGGGGAAATTTACCCGTTGCCATAGCAACCGAAAAGATAAAAAGAAACTAAGTATATCTTATCTATACGTAATTCGGCTGATTTGGGCTGCACTTAAATTTTCATTTTCTAGCAACGGCAAAAAACGAGAAAAACGCAAAAAATAGTGAAATTGGAAACCTACCGAAATTAACTTTAATTAAAGTTTGGGAAAATTTAATTGCATGGTAGGCAACCCACGTAGGGGAACCATTACGTATGTAAGTAAAGAAAAAAAACTAACACAACCTTCATTTCTTTCTTGGAATTTTGCAGACGACGGAAACTTATATTTTAACAGAAAACTGAGAGAAAAGCAAAAAACCGTGCAATTTGTCTCCCTACAGTCGTGAAAATTCGGAATTGAGCGCCAAACCTTTCTGATATCTTACTTTTTTTGATTTGATATGATTTAGCTACACTATTCAGTAAGCATTGGAACCAATTTTGTTCAACGGAGAATATGCCCATTTAAAAAGTATTCCATGGTATATTGTGGTCCTTTGAGTATTTAACCACGGTTCTGAGTTATGCAAGTCCATGTCGGTATGTACCTTAATAAAAGGCTACCAAGCTCGACAGTTGATTTCGCCGTATATCAGAAGAAAATCATTAAATCAACGTGTTCTGTCAAACTCGATTGTTTAAAGGGGGAATGCTCCAGTTTCCTATTTGTTTCCCAATGATAGAATTTATTTATATTTTGTATGTTGAAATTACATGTTATTGCCAATTGAAAAATAGAATAAAAATGGAGGGTCAGCGATCTTGTTTGAATTTTATAGGCATTCGTATCACATATCCCTACATCGAAAAAATCCACAATTTCTTGCACCTGTCTAATGTCACTAAAATGCTAATAAAATGCTGTGTATTTATCGTTTAGTACCAAAAACGGATTTAAAGTAACGTCTTACATTTAATAAGAACAGAAAACCCAAAATATTTGCTATTATGAACGCAGTTGGTAGCGCATCTGACCCTCATTCGAGAGGTTCCGGGTTCGATGCCCGGCCGCGGCTAATACCCTTTCTGACAAAATTGTCACTCACCAATGGGTTTGAAATCGTTAACCTAAGTGGGCGAGCAGCTGGAGGCTCGGTAAGGGTGTTGTGGTAGTACTGGTTTGAGAAATCCATGGGTAGGTGCTCCAGCCGCCGCGATATGACCCTGGTAGTTGAAAACGGCGTAAAACCCCAAATAAACTCAAACTATTATGAACGCGTAAATGTATAAAACAGCATGCTCACGTATTCGGTTTGATCAACGAAGTTGGGGTGTTTTATGTCAAAATTTGCATATTTTTGGAAATATTTCAAGTTCTACATAATAGAATTTGATAAAGCTCCATCGTTGTATTAAGCAACATGTCCTGGTAATAATTCAAAAAGAAAATGTATAGGTCAGCGCACTTATTGGTGAATTACAGCAATTTTTATCAGCTACACATGAATAAAATGACGCAAAACAGTGGTAACTGCATACACACTTACGACTGTCTTGCTCTAAATAATCGATTTCCTTCTTGAGGAAATCAGTTTCGCATATTAAATACACTTTTACCGTCGAAAATGGTAAATTGTAATGATGTGATATATTATTGAAATTATGGTATCGAAACATATTGGTACGAAACATTAAATTTACTACAGTAATGACCGAGTGTTCCGAAAAACTGGAGCATTCCCCTTAAACGTTTTATTTGCTTTTCTCTACGTCGATATTTGGAAGGAAATAAAGATCGGCAATTTCCGTAAATCTCCACTGAATGACGTCATATCGTGGATTGACTCCGCCCCCAATTTAGAGCATGAGGTTTCTGACACAGATAATGTGTTCGACTTTTCTGTCATAAAGCGAAGTTTCATTTTTATCCATTTCTCGATCGTCAGAGTAATACAGACCAACTTAAACCGTTCTTCGGCACATTCCTTTACTCACTAACGACATATTTTTTGAATGTTTAAACATTTTTTCTATCATTTTCCAAGGATAAATTCCGTGTTTCGAGTATCGATTGGGGAAGTCGCTTTATGACAGAAAAGTCGGTCACTTTACTTTGTCAGAAATCTCAGGCTTACCGGGAAATGACCCATGACTTCCCGTTTTTCCCGCCATGACGTCATTAAGTGGCCGGTATGACGTCATAACTTCAAATTGGAAATTTAGTGTTTTTTGTTCGGTAAAGATCGGAAAAGACCAAAATATCCAATTTAAAAGACGAAATAAAAACACTTCTAATGTTTAAAAATTGAAGAAATTTTGATATTTGGTTCTTAGAAAGGTGTTTTTTCCACACAAGAGTTTGATTTTGCCAATCAACGGACACTTTAACACGCTCGATCAAGCAAAATACGCGAAAGAATAAGTTGAAAAATACATATTGTCAAATCAATTACTAAGAAATTATAGGTCTATGTTAAACGTGTACGTTACACATTTAAATGCGATTAGCCTATGGATATATGGAAACCTTCTCGTTGTTGATATACATATATTCATGTATGGTTTTTGTACATCGATACGTAAATGGAATATATGGCAAAATGTATGTCATCTAAATTTCATATACAAAAGTAGGTCAGTATTATGACGTCATTCTGACATTGTGACGTCATATGTGCTAATATAGCTTACAGTAATGGCGTATCATGCTAGAATGGACGATAATGCATGTTGTTACAGAAGTGTAGAGAAATGGGAGAAAAAACATTTACCATTAATATCAGACAAATCAGTGAGGGAAGGGGCATACTGCGGGGTCTTCAAAGCTAGGGCTTATATGTGAAGGAATTATCAATCTTTGAATGTTTTCGATTATGCTACACGCGTAATGACTATATCAGGACAAAATAAGAAATGGTTTGGAAAATTAAACATGACATTTGGACATCACATAGTCATACTCTAAAATTGATAATTCCACAAAGAAAAATTGATAATTCCACAAAGATTTCGATGGAATGTCGTCATAAGACATCACCAATACATGTAAGATTCGCATAACATTGAAATGTTACATTACATTTTATCATAGACGAGTTTTTAATTTCCTTAGCTCCAGTATGTTTATAAAATCCAGCGAGTAAATTGTAGGTTCAGAGACCCAGGAATGTTCCAATCGCATCGGCCTGTCTCCGATAGGTGATGTCTCAAACCAATTAAATGGTAAACATTACAAAGACTCATGTAACAAAATGTTTTGTTTTTCCTCTCGAAAATTGTCTTGCGTTTTAGGAGCGATTGGGGCGCCCCGACACGACACGCGTATGTAGATGTAGATGTTAGTTGCTTTAAAATATCCAGAATTGAGAATTTCGTCGTGGAATTTAATCAGAAAGAACTTACCCGAGTCTCCCTAGAGACGAACCGAAAACGCTTTACGCCATTCGCAACATTTTGGACTCAGATTAGTTTTACTCTGCTGTTATCCTCATTTTCTGTTGCAATTTTATATCTGTCGTTTATGAATGAGCATTTTTGCTGAGTTTGTATGATTTATTGACTTGATTCAAATCCATCACTATTGCAATTCTTTTGATATTTCATTCATTGTTTATCATTGCAATAATTATTGTTTTTTTTCAATAACAGAAACGATAAACTTTCGACAATATCCCATTTGAACTTTTGCGATTATAACATTATATCTATTCGAGCTGAATAAACTATTTTTGCATTCTCGTAACAGTCGTTTGCTGAAATTTTTTCTATATATGGCGCACGATAACTGACATGGCAGAGTATCTCTAGCTAATAGCTAGAGATTCTCTGCCAGGTCATTTATCGAAAGCTATAGCTTCCAACAAGGATGGGAAAAAAGATACCCCCAAAATCAATTTAGAATGAATGAAGAACAGCCATGCCGTAATTTTACCTACGTACCAGAGTTGTGTAATTGGCAAAAAAGGATTACCATTTTCTGATCTACCGTAATTACTGTACAACTTCGTTTTTCGTCGACCTAATGAAATAAAAACAAAGAAACTCCACTCTGTATACCTAGAATATATACCAATTAACGGCGAAATTACTTTTCCAAATTGCCGTAACTTACTGCCTCAAAAAATGCCCCGGTAAAAAAGAAATACAGGCAAATTTCCGTATTTGGAAAATTGATGCAGAGTATACGAGAGGTTTCTTTGAAAATTTTATATGACAATGCAACTTTTGGCAAACGTTTATCGAAGACTGGAAGACCTGTTGATAGTTCAATCTATACACTTTTCGTCTTGTATTTCGAGAGTATTATCTTTGAGCATTTGAAAGGCTTAAACATACTTATGATGCAAACAACTGTATTAACAATACAAAATTTCAATGCTTCATTTGTATATAGCCTTTGCAAAAAAGTGTTCAAATTTCTTTATTAACAAAATGATCTACATTAACCTATTTGGGTAACATGAACACAGTTTTATTATTTGTCTTGTCAAATAACATCAAATGTACTGCATAATGCATCGTTAGAGGAAACTGGCCAAACAGCAGGCACAGAATCGTTCAAGTATCAATGCAAATTTCTCAAAGAAATTGTGAAATGCTATCAAATTAATCGAGCATAAAAAACGCAGCATCTAATCTTGAACAAGTTTCAAAGAATCATCAGTAGAATTGGTTAAGGAATTGATTAAACGTTCTAATGGAATAAATGCGAAACAGGACAGCGCCCAATCAAATCAAGTTCTTGATTTCCCCTCAACAAAATTGAAATCGGACACAATAAAACGATGATCAATCGTAAGGTTTTTGTCGTTTTCAACGGTATTTTGCTGGTTTTCTTCTTATACCGAAATTTGCTTGTTCACTATTATTTCAGACTTATCAGACCTGTCGTCTTTTGCAACTTTTCCCCAAATATCCTTTATGACCTTTTTTTTCATAGGATGGTCGAATTTTGGGCTTGTTTTGGAAATGGTCAACGGTTTTGTTAAGTTATCGCAACTTTTCACCAATTAGTGACATACTACCATGGACACCCAACCATTGACACTGCAGTGGTACAAATGGATTACCAAAAACACGATATGCTTACTCTTACAAATATATTCACAGCTCGTCCATTAGACAAGGAGGTTTCCCCACCTTATCTATATCCTCATATGTATGACGAAAACTCCCAATACTTTTTCCCAAAATTGACCCCAACTGTGCATTGGGGTCAATCTTTGGGAAAAGTATGGGGACTTTTCAAATAAGTTATACATCTGAGGTAAGAGCACAGTAAGGCGGGAAGCATGCAACAAACCGCTTAATAATTGACTTACAAAATAATTAGATTTAGTTAATTTCGCCGTATTTGCTATCATTTAGTTTTTTTGGTCGGTTGGGATCAATGTTTGCAAAAAGTACAAAGAGCTCTCACGTGAGTCATATATATCAGAGGAAAGAGCGGGGCACATGCAACAAACCGTTCCAAAAATTGGCGTAGAAATAAGAAAGTTATTGTAAAATGTCTTACTGGAAGCGAGACAATTTTGTCCGTATACATGTATCTACCCATCCTATTATGCACAATCGCCACCCTGAAGTCCTTCGTTTGGCTTTAATGCTCTCGAAATGATTAATACCACATACCCATAATGATTGGTTTCTATACGGATTGTCCAACCGACACAGTCAACCATGATGCAATTAGCCAATCAGAAATTTAATTCACTACGACACTATATTTTACCAAAATTTGTATTCGTCTCTCTGGGACAAATAAAGCTTTCAGCCTCAGAATTTGCATTTTGTGATATTTGAATGGAAGACCCATACTTCCACCTAGATTGCATTACAGCCGTTTGTTTTTCAACATAAATTGTTTGTGTATGGTTTAAGAGTGGACGTGGTTATAGAATCGTCAATTTTCTGCGTCTTTAGGGATAATCAGTATACTTTAATCTAAAAGAAAAACTAGAATCCCATTTTATGATGACGCGGCCCCAATATTTATATGACAAGTCCCTCGTTTGGGTTTTATGCTCTCGAAATGATTAATACGGCATACTCATAATGATTGGGTCCTATATTAATTGTCGCAATAAGCGCCTAATTGAGATTGATGACTAGATCGCGGCCATCTGGTTCATAGAGAAGATTGAAAACTTTTATCAGGGGGAAAGCGCCTGAATAACATCGTAAGAACTTCGCGTATAATTTGATAAATTAATCATTTGAATATTTCGTCAAAGAAATTCGTTGGGAACGAGTGTTTTTCGTTTCATTTTAATATAAAAATATTGAATTGGAATCAGGCGAATTTAATAAACACAATTTTGCCTGCAGATTGCTAAAAGAAGAAAGAAATGGATTCCCGATTAATCATCGTCAATTTATATTGGGGTTGAGAAATTCGGTTTAATTTCCTTCAAAAATTATGGAAACGAAGGAATCTTTTGATTCTCAAGACCACAAAGCTTTGCTAATTAAATTTTATTCTGATAAAACCTATCCTATTTTGAGGTTTTAATATTCGTAATTGAATTGTGCAAAATGCCGCGGCTATATTAGTCTTTTTGCAGCCAAGAAACCAGGGCTCTAGTGAAACTAAAATCTGGCCTTAGATCTAGAGTGGAAAGCAAACCGTTTTTAAATTGAGAACGCATAATTAATTCGTGCATTCACTCATTTGTCCGAACTTATTCGGATGCGGTCGTAAACATTCGGCGGTGGAAAATTCCACCGCTGAATGTTTTCGACGTGGCCCGAATGATTCCGACGTCGCGCGAATTTCATTAGGGGTAGACTACCTTAGAAGTGGTACAGGGGATCCGAGAATATCAAAACACAAAATCAGTATTTAATGGACTATTTACCCAGTCCAATTGGGGGAATTCGACAAAACTTGGTAGTTCTGGGATTTGTCAACATTTCTCGTAAGATCATCAATCATTTCTTCTGTGCATCCTTTGAACCTTTGAAATATTCAATTCCTGAGTTCCGTGCGTTCTCGACTGCAATTCGGGTTAAGGTATTCCATCCCTAATGATATTCGCACGACATCGGAATTGTTCGGGCGCGATCGAAATCATTCGGCGGTGGAACTCTCCACCTCCGAATGTTTACGACCGCGCCCGAATAGGTTCGGATACGTAACGACGCCGCTCGAAAAAGGCCGATGTTTTATGAATCTCAAAATGGCGGCATTACTGGTAGTCTTACCTTAAATAGGATATCATGACCTTACGATCGTACATGTATTAATTAATGAATCGGCTATCTTCGGATTTTACTCGGAATAACACGTGAGTCAATTACACTTGATGATAACAGTTAAATTACAGACACTCTCGTGAGATAAAGAAGATGGATTGGGCTTTTAGTGAATATTCTGTGACCTTTTTGAAATTATTAATACTTAACCCATTCCCACAAATTACTCATTTTGACTCCCTCGAAGATAATTTGGCTTCGAAAAGCATCGTTGAAAATGAAGAAATTGCTTTTGACAAGCAATTTCTTCATTTCCACAATGTTTCCTACTGCGAAGAGCCGAAATAAGTAAAATTTGATTCTCTAGAAATCGTCGTACACTGTGTAGCATCTTTGAATCAGGAAAAGTCTAATATTTTGCCGTTTTGTAATGGGTAAACGCGTGTCGTGGGTGACGAATCTGAAGTAAGTTTTTGAATCTGATGCAGATACATAAAGAATATTGGTAGTTTTCTCCTTTTGTTTGTATGTTTTAATCTCTATAAGTCCAATTTAAATGCACATTGCGTAATAGGAATGAATTTTGTGCTAAATATAGACTTTGATTAACCGTCGGTGTTGTTATAAAATCTCGTAACTACGGCTTGAACCAAGCCGTAGTTGCGAGATTTTATAACAACGCCTACGAAATACCATTGTTTGTCCGAAATTACGTCACGATTAACTGGATAAAATCGTTCCCTATTGCGTCTCCTTCTAATCTGAAGTAATCTTTCATCTTGTTGTTCGGTAGTATGAAGGTTTTAATATATCTCAATATCAAGCGACAATGACGATGCATTTTTATTTGCAGACAAAGTCTCAGATTGATCTTAATTTAAACCTAGTGCAGGTGAACACTTAGAAATAAACCGGTCAAAAAGTCTTATAGTTATAGAAAGTATCATTGGAAAAATAGGTCTGAATAGGCCTACATAGTGAGCACAAAAATTGTCCTCTTCTTTCCAAACTTAATGTTCTTCCTATCGAGAGTTGATTTAAATAAAAGAAAACCTTGAACTAAATATAAATGTACGTTGTTGCAAAGTCGGACTAAGCTTTTCATAAAATCAATTATGATTACAAGACTCTTGAGAGATGATGATGATGGATTATGCTTTTAGCAAGTGACCTTTGACCTTTATTCACTTGCAACATGCATACTCGGTACATTTGAATGTATCCCGGTCGTCATTAGATACAAAACACTTCGTGCAACTCCGACATTAACCGTATCATCAAGTATTTAACATAGAATGTGGATGGAATACCTTACCTTAATTCTGATTAATGAAAATGCAGTTGTCCCAAGGTAATCTGATGTCTATAAACAAACCTTTAACCTATAAAAATGTTATTGTAGAGATCGTCTTTGTCAATATTACACCAAAATACTGATTATCATCGATGTTATTTCGTTTTTATCTGTATAACCTATGATTAGTAAATTGATATATTCTTATTGTTCGGTGGGAATCAGAATATCGTGGGACCACTAATGGATAGACGGATCAATTGATCGATTTATTAATCAGTTTCTCAATCAGTATGTGAACTGAAAGAGTTTGACAAAATTGTGTTCATCGCGATATTCGTCTTTTGGGTATATATTTTCTAATTATTATCATATTTTTTGAAAGTTTCAAACGAAGAAGTCACACTCTATAACGTCGCGTGACCGCTATTAACTGTCTTCCGGCTTTCCACTATTTGAAATGCGGGGACAAAGTAAATAGTCTATTAAAACAGTGTTGACAAATACTTCAAAATACATTAAATGATTTTACCTTTTATAGTATTGCCTTTCTCCGAGCAGCTGGTGCATCTATTGTTCTAGTGCACCCTTTCAAGGTCAATGCAAAACCAGGCGGCAACTTTTAACCCTTTACCAAACGACAAAATGCTGGGCCGGTCCAAATTCAAAGATGATGCAAACGAAAATTTCAAGGCAATGAAAATTCTTTTTTTTTTTTTTCATTTTTTGGTCTTCCTGAGTAGAATGAAGAAATTTCTTGATACAAGCAATTTCTGCATTTTCTACAATGTTTTCCAAAGCCTTTATCTTGAGTTAATGTGTGGGAATTGGTTAACTTATTTAGTTAATATATCTCCAATTTAAAAACCCTTGCAGTTAATACGTATGCAAAGTTTGAATTCCAATTTTATGAGAAAATTCTAGCACAATACGTCTTCTCGCATTTCCTTTTGTCAGAAAATTGCACTGAATTGATTAAAACTTTTCCCAAGCAACAAAATTGAAGTCAAACCCAACGTGAAAGCTGTTTTAGACGTCAAAATAGTCATAGATTCGATAAAAATTAATGTGTGTACATAATATCACACAATATACCCAGGCAAATGAAAAAATGCTAATTATCACCATTTGTCTTTGTATCTTATTGTTTTTTTTCTATACTTTTCCTATAGGAGAACTTGAAACCAGGTGTTGTTTGAGAAAATGTTGACAATCTATAGTTCTTTATAATATATGGCGGTATATAATGATGTAGCAAATCTTCTTTAAATATTCAAATTACCAACAATAAAATTGTAATTTGAGTCTTTCGTATTATAGCAATAGAATAGAATCTGGGAATATAGAATTCATCCAATTAGCAATCTAGTAGCTACAAACCCTTTACTACTGACTACCTCATACTAGAAAACCTCTGCTTTGGTCCTTTCTCGAGCAAGATCTGATTAAGTACAGGGTATCTATGACAGAGGAAGCTTTTAAAATCATTGTGGCAAAGGCATAAAATACTGATTATGATCATTTTCTCCGTTCCTAGCATTATTAACCTTATAATTACATGTAATTCATCATGCTGATTTTCGATATAGCAGATTTCATTTTAGACTGGTCTTAACTTTTATCTTTATGGAATCTGTCAATCTATGATTTCATTCGTTATGCAAAGCTAAATGCATATCATGTTCTTCCTTAACTTTACCGATGATAAAAGTAATTATAGAATATAGAGCAGTGTATTCAGTTGCAAATATCATGGGAAAGGGAGGCAATGCTGTTCACTATCATTTCCTCCTTTCACCAAAATGTTCCTACAGATGTGATCATGTCTAAAAGTCCTTCAAAATCCGAGTAAGAAAGGAATAAGAAAAATCCTGTCGAAAATGAGAAGAATCTCTGTGTATAAAAGCGGGTTTTAATGAATTTTAAAACCTAATAATTTTCGTCAATAAAAAAGGCCAGACTTAATTTCCTAATAATTGGAGACGCGGTTTTCTTTCATTTGTTTGTTTTCACCCTTAACATGACAAATGAATCAGCCAATATCTCAAATAGTGGGTCTTTTTAGGATTTGAGAACTACATGGATCCAGACCAGCCTGTGCATATGCACAGTCTGATCAGGATCCATGTCGTTCTCTTATAGCTTCGTAATAATCTTTATAATAATAATAATAATAATAATATCTTTATTTAACGAAGGTGACTTATTAAGACATCACTACAATACACAATATCATAATGATTAACTTATTTACAATAAGGCCTTCAAACAACATTCATACAAAAGTCAGTATTGACAATCACACAAAATTATCAATAATAATAGTCAGTTATCTGACAGATACTCGTAGGATCTAAATTATTGCATGTTATCGATTAAATAGTGTTTGATTTTTCCTTTGAAATTGGTCAGCTTTGGTTCGTTTCTTATTTGGATTGGAATTGAATTCCATACATTAACGCTGAAATAACTAAAGCTACTTTTGTATATATTCGTTCGAGGTCTTTTAGTCAGGATTAGATCGTTTTTTGTCTCTGAGCGTAAATGATAATTTTCATTGACTGATACTCGTACTAAGTCTGACATGTAACTTGGCGCATTGTTGCCGATTGTTTTATGGATAAGGACCGCAGTATGATACTTACATCTATTTTGAAAAGTCAACCAATATAGCTCTTTAAATAACGTTTCTGTAGGAAATCTTTTAGACTTACCAAGAATTAATTTGCCGATACGTTTTTGCAAAACAAATATTTTGTTTACATAACCTTGCTCAGGTTTGCCCCAAATTACACAACAATAATCCATTATTGGTAGTATGTATGAGTTATAGAAAAGCATTTTCATTTCGTCTGTTAAATATAAAGTTATATGTTTGAACAGAGCTATTTTCTTATTCACTGCTTTACAGACAGAGTCAATATGAAACTTCCAATTTAAATGGTTGTCAATGTAAACGCCTAATACTTTCTGCACCTTCACGTTTTCCAGTGCATTACCATTTAGATTCAAAATTAGTTTTTTATCGTCAGTAAGTGCATGCCTCGAACCAATTAACATGCAAGTCGTTTTAGATGGATGTAGAGCCATGTTATTGAGAATGCACCAATTTTGAACGTGAATTAGATTGTCTTGAAGAGTGTTTTCTATTGAGATCACATCATATCCTGATTTATACATTGTAGAATCATCAGCGTACAAATCAATATCAACCCCAGAAGATGAAAATGATATATCATTTATATAAATCAGAAATAAAAGCGGACCTAAAATTGAGCCTTGAGGAACTCCAGATTTAATTTCAAGTGAGTTAGACTTTAAATTGCCAAGCTGTACAAGCTGTCTCCTCTGTGATAAGTATGACTTCATAAGGCTATGCGCTTTGTTTGAAAAATGGTACAGCTTAAGTTTATGTAATAGTATTTCGTGATCAACAAGGTCAAAGGCTTTACGTAAGTCTAAGAAAACTGTTCCGATTAGTTTACCCTCATCAATATCTTTTAACCAAGCGTCTATCATTTTAACCAGAGCTGTAGTGCACGAATGATTTGCCCTAAAGCCAGATTGAGAATGGTTGATGATATTTGTATCCTTAAAGAATTTATGTAAGTAGTTGGCAATGTGTCTTTCAAAAATTTTTGATATTGTAGGCAAAATTGATATGGGTCTATAATTGAAGGGGTCATCTTTATCCCCACTTTTTAAAATTGGTATAACTCGAGCCAGTTTCATCGCATCCGGATACACACCTGAAGCAATACTATTGTTAATAATTGATGTAATAGAAGGGGTTATAATAGCCCCACATTGTTTAATAATTTTTGGACCTAAACCGTCTAATCCTATAGCTTTATTCGAATCAAGTTTGCTTATATAAGTGTAAACTTCAAGCGTTGTAATGAATGGAATATTGAACTCATTATTAATCAAATTCTTGTCTAGTATTCTTTTAAGAAATTCGAAATTTGATTCACAAAAAGATGTCTTTGTCACGATATCTGATACACTAATAAAATGTGAATTTAATTCATTGATTATGTTAAGATTACCCTGAATAATCGTTTCGGATTTTGTAATTGTTTTTGGTAAAATTAATTCATCCGATTGATTTACTTTTGCTATGCATTTCAGATTTTTCCATAGCACCTTAGAATCTTTATTATTTTGTACAGCTTCATTGAAATAATTTTTCTTGTTCTGCTTAATCATACATGTCACTTTGTTTCGAAGAATTTTATATTCGTCATGATTTCCTTCTTTATGAGCTTTATCTCTAGCCAGCATCTTTTCCGTTATGTTTCTGTTGAACCAACAAGGTTGGTGAGATCTCTTTACTCGCCTCTGTTTTATTGGTGCGTGACGAGAAAGAATCGAGTTAAAAATCGTATAAAATTCTGAAAGAGCTTTGTTTGGGTCCGTAAATGTTTCTACCGATTCTAAACCAGAAAGCATTAAGTCATTTTGAAACTTTTCAATATCAAAGTGTTTAAAACATCTATATTCTATGACTTTATGATTCGTTTTATTGGAATGTGTACTGGTTGAAAGACGGGTAAAACATACGGGAAAATGATCACTTATTGATAATGTAGAAACGAAAACTTCACAAATATTTTGAAATGAATTTGTGTAAATATGATCTATAATACTAGCGCTTTGTTTCGTCACCCTAGTTGGACTTTGTATTATTTGACACAGGTCAAAGTTTGACACAAGATTTGACCATTTGATATTTTCATATGTTTCGTTTTTTGCGTCGTATCTAATGTTGAAGTCGCCCAATATATGGTACTCTAAATTGAGTAAATCTGCCTGTTCAATCTGATCACTGTATAAGTCTATCCATGTTTGATTTGAATTTGGTGGGCGATAAACGAAATTTAACAAAAAAGATTGAGATTTTGTCCGTTTAATTTCAATCCAAAGAGATTCAATTTGTCCAGATTCAAGATCACGACGTCTCTTAAATTGTATTTCATCCGAAAGATAAACGATGATGCCTCCTCCGGACTTGTTTTCCCTATCCCGCCTTTCAAAGACGTAATTTGGTATAGTCAATATATCATTTTCAATTTGTTCGTGCAGGAAAGTTTCGCACAATCCAAGAATATCAGGCGAGTTATTTAAACTTAAGTGGTATTTGATTTCTTCTAATTTCGGTAAAAGATGACGGATGTTCAGATTAGAGATGTGTGTACCCCGTTTTTTAAATTCAAATGCAAATTCATTGCTGTCTGTTTTTTCACATGGTGGTTTATTTGATGCCTGATAATCGTTTGAGGTTGAATTACCGTACTTCTTACAATTAAATGACGCATTTAGATCTTTTTTCTGATGACTTAATGGTGTGTTTTCAGATTTATTTTTGTTTGATTCTTCTTGATTTGTGAAAATGCTGCACCTACACGGAAATTCATCACAAGATTTGCAAACTGTATTTAATATACAAAATTTATTTTTACAGTCGACATATATTTCATTTGGACCTATATCTAAGGTTTGATTGGGGTCGGTATATTTACATGTATTTGAAAGGGTGTGTTTTTGGTCATTTACGAGGTATCTGTCAGATTTATCCTAATGCCAGTAATACTCAAACGATGGAACATACATATCAAAATTTTGTCTATATCTACATTCATGAGCTCGGTGTGTGTTGCTTTGACATTTAAAACAATACTGTCTGTAATTGTCATAGTACATATACGGAGCCTGCATTCTATTTGCTCTTCTGCTATAATGGTCGTCGAACCGTTTAGACTGCAATCTGTTTGATCGGGTCTCATTCTTCGTTTTAATGACAGAAACTGACTTGTTTATAACAGATAGTAAACTGCTCGTTCCTCTGTCAGAAAGATGAATCCCATCGCGATAGTAGTTTTCTAAAACTATACTTCCATCGCCGTAAACAAATAATGGCAAACAGTCAATGAGCTTGGCCTTGGTAGATTCACAAACCTGTCGAATAATGTTGTTCAAATGGGTAACATCGGTGTCTCTTCTCGGACAGGAAGTACATAAATATAGCTCGCATTTTGAGGAAAGGAACCGGGCTAGTTGTTTGAGCTCACTTTCTATTTCTTCACTATCTGTTTTACTTGACGAGTCATTTCCTCCAGCGTAGACAATGATAGTTCTATATCGGTTTAACTGCATTGATTGTAAAATCCTCGATATGTCCGATATTTTGCGCCCCTTGCAAGTTTTCACATACACGTTTTCATTGATTCCCCTTAAATCGATTCTTTGTAAAATCGAGTCTCCTATTAGGAGGGTTTTTCCAGGGTCATTTTCAGGGCTGCATGCGCCGGTGTTGATTCTCGCAGATTTGTTGGCTGTAATATCAGCATCGCTCTTTCGAGGAAATATTGTTGACTTGTCACTACGTTCTGAAGCAGATTGCGATAATCCGAAGTGTCTTTCGGTACTGGTCAGTCTGGGTTGGTTAAGGAATGGGGACTGTTTTCCTATTCTGCGTTTACGGGTCGGGGTCTGTTTTTCTATGCTTCGTTTCTGGGACGGGGTTTGTTTCTCTGTTTGTGCTTGAGGCGTTTCACATTCAATGGGTTTAATTGATTGTTGGTAATTTTGACTGCTCGACTTGTTGTTGTTGTTGTCGTCATCGTCGTCGTTGTTGTTGTTGTTGTTATGATGATAAGTGTCCTTATCCGGCGTAATGATCCTGGAATCAACTGATGTATGGCTGTGTATTTTTTTCCTTTTTTGACTCGTTCAAGATTTTTTGTTCCGCGAGTAGTTCCTTTTGGCTCTTCATCGTGTCGGAAATAGACTGCAGTTTGCGCGTAAGTCCCGTGTTAACGGTTTGAATCTGCTTGTCTAACCTGTCAGTGTTCTCTTTCACAGTTCCAATTTCATCATTCAAACC
Organism: Fragum sueziense; assembly: GCA_963680895.1. Lineage (NCBI taxonomy): Eukaryota > Metazoa > Mollusca > Bivalvia > Cardiida > Cardiidae > Fragum > Fragum sueziense. The sequence continues at coordinate 4,633,321 of OY804605.1, read as the reverse complement.
TTCCGTGTGTACCTTGTATTGTCTATTTAGTGAAGTAATGCAGTCTTTTATTTCTCCATAACGAGTAGGCGAAACCGTGACGTGTTCTCGCAATTGATTTCCAAGTACCTCCACAGTTCTTGTTAATTTATCAATCTTATCAAATACCATCGAAAGGCATTCACACTTTGTTACATTGTTTACGTTTTCTTGATTCGCTTTGTTTTTAACTCGCCTCTGTTCGCGCACATTTTCCACCGTCGTACGCAGTGATTCTAGTTCGGTCCTATCGCAAATATCTGTCTGCGCACCAGTAGACTCTGTTGAACAAGATAGCAGCATTTTTCTGAACGCGTTATTTATTTCCGTGGTTGATGTAGCGTTGTTTTGTAGTTTAGATTCAATTACTTCTAGAATTCTTGGTAGATCTCTCTGAATGAATAATTGTACTTGTTTTCCATTCACTAAGCATCTGCTCGTTGTATGGTACATATTCATTGTGTATTCTTTTTTACCACTGGCTGTAATTTTATATTTTGTTTCTACTAGATGTCCATTTATATCAAAAACTGGTATTTGTTCACAACTGAATTGGTCATTTTTTTCTGCGTAAAATTCATTTGAAGAAATTTTCAAAAGTTCATACATGCCAGTGTTGAAGTCAAATTTGATGCCGCCACCTGTTTGAATTATAGTAACGTCTTTTTTCTCCGTTGAATTAAGCTTTTCCCGCAATGATTTCTTCTTGTTTAAATCGTAATGCTTTACCTCAACGTTTTCCTTTGGTCTTTCTCCGGCATCGTTGAATAATGCGGTCACCGGCGCCAGATCGTTTCCGCTCATTTTTGTTGAAATCTTCAATCGATCACCACGAATGTTATATCATCATGTGCAGAATTTCTGTCTTCACCGCTTTAAACTGTATTTTCTTCTATGTTCGTTCATTTGACGCCGAAATATTAATTAAATTTATTTTTTTAACGGTCCGCCATATTAAAACTTGTTATGCGAGCTTTGATAGCTGTGAAACAACTGTTATGGTTCACGTTCAGCTTTGTCACTAAGCACAGCCCCATTTTGATTCATGACGGTCCTAAATAAGGGCCCATTAACAGATCCCTTTGACATGACAAACAAACTCGACCCGTCAGCTTCTTCTAGTTTTGGTTTAATAGCTGACGAATCAGGCAGTGCTTTAAATTCGTTATTCTGTGTCAGGAATACATACATGTAGTTAGATTTGATTTTATGTAGAATAATCGAAAGGTTAGTGAATTCAATTTTTTTTGAAAAAAAATTTTTTTTTTGTTGACACCTATATCCACCATATAAGACTAATTTGATTAGATAACACGGTATGTCTCTTTTAAATTAGTATAGTATCGGTTATGGAAAAAAGTCCGAAGACCTGTCCCCAGTTTCTCGAAGAAACTTAAGTACGTTCTCGTGTTCAAATCTGAGCACCGTGCTCAAATCGCACGAAGTCCACATGAACTTCAATCGAATACCCTTCAACGTTGGAGAGTATTCCTTTGAAGTTGAGCATGTTCTCATGAGTATATATACTTAAATTTTTTCGATAAACCAGGGCCTGGTCACATACTCCATTTAGCAACAAGCGAGATAAAAAAAGTAATTTCCATAATTGACAGGGAGATGTGCATGCATTTAGTGTCTATGTTTGTGGTTCGAACACATGTCTACCGACCAAGACGACGCGGTTTCGAATTCTGGATCCGATGGAACTACATAGGCCTTCGACCAACTTTTACTATATGTAACTAGATATTCGGCAATGACATGTCTAGAAGTAAGAATGGATGAATGCTTTCTAAGACGCAATATTTCATTTATTTATCAAACCCTATGCAGTGGAAACTCAATGGAATCGTCTCATCGAGAACTTTTAAATCAGTAGGCACAGCTACTGTTTGGATTTGATACAACCGATTTTCTTTACTCATTCTTATCTATGGCTATGGATACTGGGTCCTGTACATGTATGTGACCCATCACGCTAAAAGGGACCTTATGACAAGTGTGAAAAATATCGACCATAGATAGTCTCCGCAGTCCGCACAGCCTGACTAGGGTCGAAACTTTTACCTCTTTTGTAAATTTCTGAATTTAGAATGTTACTCCTTTCTAAATGTTCCACAAGCGACATCTGGTTGACCTCTGCTGAGTCTGGCCAATTTCTCAAATTTTGGATTTTGGACTTCTGACAAGGTCCCTTTTAGCACGACGGGTCACATATGTGTTCTATTAGACATTTGATAACATACATGTATTTAAATTTTCTAAAGCACACTTTCTTTTACTTGCAGGTACGACGGATTCAACAAATCAAAACGGAAATTCAAACATGCATCCGGGCGGGATGACAGCCAATCAGAACGCGAATATGGGGTCACATGGTGTAAAGACATGCGCAGGATGTGGCGGGCGGATAAATGACCGGTTTTTGCTTCACGCTGTAGATCGGTACTGGCATACAGGCTGTCTCAAATGCGCGTGCTGTCAGGCGCCATTAGCGGACTTTAACTCGTGTTTTACTAAAGCAGGGATGATACTCTGCCGGAACGATTATCTCAGGTGAGTTATCGCCCTTGATTTCAATGACATAATAACAATATTTTGAGTTGTCAAAATATAGCAAAGATTTAATAACCTGTTCTTATGACCTCTTCGGTATTCCGACCATCATTAGGTACCGAACGCTGAGTGACGAGGTTATCGGGATATTTAAGGTAGAATGCCCGTAATGTGGCCATTTTGAGTTTAAGGTATACCACCCCTAATGAGATTTAGGTGACGTCGGATTATTCGTGTGACGTCGTTATACATTCGCTACGCATCCGAATATATTCGGGTGACGTCGAAAACGTTCGGCGGTGGAACGTTCCACCGCCGAATGTTTTCGACGTCGCCCGAATAATTACGACGTCGCGTGAATTCCATTAGGGGTGAACTACCTTAATAGAACATCGATTTTTTTTCGAGCGTCGTCGTTACGTATCCGAATCTATTCGGGCGCTGTCGTAAATATTCGACAGTGGCAAGTTTGTCTGTAAAGGCATGTTCACATACACTATTACGCGTCTAAATCACGATCTTTGCAAGTCCAAAAATGGCCAGTCATATACTTTTGGCCGATATAATGGCGCGATGTGGAGACGGAATCGTATGTGACCAGGCATTGATATAAAGTTTTTCAAACAATTTATATCTTTAAATTTTCTAAGACTGTTTATTATTAGAAGTCGACAAATGACCAAGTAAGTGACTATAAATAAATGAATATAAAGAAACAAACGAATTTTCGATTGAAATGAATTGGTTTTGCCAAAGAAAATTTCATGTCTTCAGCAACATGTTACTGCATCATTAGGTTGTTTTCTAAAGCAGCACTTCAGTAGATGTAGCAAGCAAAAAAGAGACGTTCATTAGAACCAGAAATTAATTATCGTGGAATTCTTTACAGTGAAGGGAAATTACATTTGCGCTCGTTACACATACGTCCTACTATTCAGTGCTACGGATAATAGACAACATTTCAAACTAAGATTACTCACTTATTCTTCATCAAACCATATGTTGTGGGTACTCATTAGAATCGTCTCGACGAGACGATTGTAATGAGTACCTACAATATAGGGTTTGGACGTGAAGTAACAAATTTAGACCGATTTGTTTCTCCAACTATCTGGAACTCTGGTCCTCAGCAGGGAGGTTGCGTGCTCGCCCTTATTGCTATATTAATAATTGAGTGTCTATCTTCAATTTACCCAATTTTGGGTCGCTCCGAATGTTCCCGCGCAATAAATAAAACGCAATTAATGATTAGTTTTCGATCGTCGAAAAATACACGCGATGCTCAGTGCTAATTGGGAACCTCCTCGGTCATAAACCCTTGACGGTAGCATGCCAACTTTGTATTGCATAATCTGCATAATTTGGCTGTATTTCTTTTGATTGTTACATTCTGATCTATATTTTCCTGTTTGTCCGTCTGTTTTTTCTATCTTTAAGTCTGAATGTCTTGTGAAGTATGATATACCCATAACCAGAAAGCAAAAGATTATGCTGGGCCTGGCCATAACCCTTGACGGTAGCATGCCAACTTTTCATTGCATAATATGGCTGTTGTTCTATCTGTCTACATTCTGTCTGTCTATTGTACTGTCTTCCCGTCTGTTTTTGTCTCAATAAGTCTGAATGTCTTGCTAAATATTATTTACTCACAACCAGAAGTCAACATGTCAGGCTTGGTTTTTTCACAAACCGTTGGCGATAGCATGCCATGTTTAGATTGCATAATATGGCTGGGTCTTTTCCATCTCAAAGTCTGAATGTCTAAATAAAGAAGCATGGCTTATTTCCAGAGGTAACATTGTTAGACTTGTTAGTCTTCAACCATAAACCATTCACGTTGATATGCCAACTTTCGATTGCATAATACATTAGCTAATTTGCATACTTTGCCAACACCTGTGTCAAAAGGTTGTACCCTATAAAAGTCTGGTCAAACATACCAACACACGTCCACATCACGACCGGAGTACGTCTAAAACAGGGGACTCATGCAGTATAATTTTAGACGTGATGTGGACGCGATATGGACTCGGAATCGTATGTGACCAGTTCTTTAATGTGCAATTTAAAGTAAATGCAGAAGCCCATATCTATTCGGTTTCAAAAGGAACGCAAATTTTGAGTTCGAATGTTTAGAAATATTGTTCCTTAAATTGACCGATGAATTCACTTTGCAAGCTCTTTCATTAAACAGGCTATATACATAATTTTCCGAATCGAACGTACCATCTGTTTATCTTTTTCGTTAGAACGTCAAACTTTTTATGCAAGGCAACATGTTGCTTTATACATAACGGTAGATATTCAGAAACAAGTTTTGAAACCAGATATATTTTGTAATGTTCTGCCTACATTTATCCCAGCACCGTAGATTGTGCTATTTTTACGGCATGCATTCAAACGAAACAGCACTTGCATGACCATAATTATTAAGATAGTCAGTATCATATGGATCTAGGAGGGAACTTTGTGTACATAATGAAAGATTGGTTTTGCAAATGCACGGCAGACGTGACGTGAATGTACGTCTATCTACATGTATTTAGACATTCTTAAACTGTTTAAAAGGAACCTTCTAACTCGGGAAAGTGCTACAAAGAAAACAGTACAACCTTGTGGGATTTCAAGGTTCTTTACATTGCGATTTCTAACCTCGGGTGAAGCTTGTGAACAGGTTGCTTCATTCAATAAATAGGAATCAATTTGTAGGACATCAAAGCCAGGTAAAGCTATCAGCGTGCACACGAGTGTACCTAATTATCCAAGGTATTCCGAAATTAAATCGAATGCGGTGTAATTACGAGGAACTATTTTTTGTCAAAAAATGTGAAATCATCGCTTTTCAACGAAAACCTCGTAACTGCAGCTTTTTTTAAGCTGCAGTTACGAGGCTTGTGTTGAAAAGCAGCAAAATGATTCGAACAGATGTTTGCGTTCCCAAATCCCTCCGCAATATTGAGATACATTCTGTTTATCTAGACGGAATTAAAATTTGGAAAAGCAATTTGCAAAGTAATTACTGGGTGTTTTTGCTCTTGTAGCGTGTATGTAATGTCTTCCTAGCCCGGGCGTTAATTACAATTTTACGAGGGAATTTTTGTCGCTAATTGGGAGGTGGAAGGCGGGGCTTATTTCACGAGGGGAATGTGGACAATGCGCCGTGTGAATGAGGTTTATCGGCGCTTTTATCCATAACTTAGTTGAAAGGTATCGAACAGCTCATTTCTCCTTTTAAGAAGAGACATTTTTGCAATTTTCTTGCATATTTACGATATAGAACGATTACAGAAAATCAGTTGTTTGGTAAATAATCTTTAAACTCTAAGGGACTAGTTGGCCCTTGGTTACATCTTTGCTCAAAACGTATATGTAGAGTTGCCATTGAGCAGGACACCAAAACCAGCAAAGCCTAAATCTAATGATACCAAGGAATGCTCGTGGGTCAGCGAACTGCATTTTAATAAGCCGCAAAAAAGCGAAAGGCGACGTACAGTCAGAAACAAACAATTTTAGTCATACTTTCGATCAAGATCTGTATAACAATGCTATCAAGCACCCTGCTTTCGTCAGCTCCGATCGAAAATGTCGTAGCTACAGGTTATTCAGGTTGTAGTTACGACAGTTGGGAATGCAGACAACCAAATACTGAACAAAGGCAGATGATCATGGTATTCTCTTATTTCACAGGCACTTCGTCATTTTGACGCTTTTCAACAAAAACCTCGTAACTGCAGCTTATAACAAGCTGCAGTTACGAGGTTTTTTATGAAAAGCGGCGATTCGTTCCTACTAATGGCTTTGTCACAGAGTTTCTTAATTTGCCATCCAAATCCCGCCACTTATCACCCATCGATTAAGGTAATTACTGATATATAGAAGAACTTTCCGTAACAAAATATCCGTAATTACCGCTCAGGATAAGACATGCGGAAACTTACAAGAAGGCTAAAAATTATCAACAGCAATTTTGAATTGTATTAAAGGGTATTCAATAGATTAACAGTGTTTGTATATTTATTTTAAGTGTCTACAGCATAGGATTGTATTGGCGAATAGGAATTTTTGCATCGGATGCTTGGCATTTATCCTCAGCTGTGGGCAAATCGAAGGTCCATTCAAAGCTAGTTAGTTGACGTAAAAATATCGGCATTAATGCAGAGTTCCAGATATGAAGTTTGAATGAATTTATGACAGCAAAATATCTAAAAATATTTAAAAAACCACTTTATCTTGGTGGTTACTCATTGGAATCCTAATACATGCACTGAAGATGTGATTTCTATGTGAGTATCTGCAAGTCATTGTTTTCGTGAGAGATGATAAAATCTGATTGGCTGAACGTCTCTTACCCAGAGCTCGAAACAATTAAAGTAGTGTGCCAACAGCATAGTATAAAGATATGTGATAAAAAATAGAACCAACATATCATCGCCGCCTTTTCTCCAAAGCATAGCTTATCTTGAGCTCTACTAAACTAAGCTCTTTAGAGCGTTCTCAGACTTTTAGAGCTAATGTGGCAATCTAACGAGGACCCACAACATAATGTCTCTTTAGGAATAGCAGATACATCATTAGTATTTATTCTATTATTCGAGCCTATCCTAATCTTATCTCCAGCTTATCTTGAGCTCTACTAAACTAAGCTCGTTAGCGTTTTCCGAGACTTTTAGAGCTAATTGATTGATTTATTAGGGTTTTACGCCGTTTTCAACTTCGTACTATGGTCATATCGCGAGGGCTGGAGCATCTAACCATGGATTCCTATCATTTCTCATACCATTACTACCACAACACCCTAACCGAGCCTCCAGTTGCTCCCCAACATAGGTTCACGATATCAAACCATTGATGGTGACATTTTTGCTAGACTTAAGTACCCACAACATAATGTCTCTTTTTGATAAGCTCATTCAGCATTTACCGTTTCCTCTTATCTTGTGTTTATCACGAGCTTATGTTCAGCTTAACTAGAGCTTTACTAAACTAAGCTCGTTTGTGCGTTTCGAGAATGGAGTAGTCCGACAAGCCTCTAGTACCCACAACACAATGTCTCATACGGATTAACAGATTTTAAGTAGTATTCATCATTTCCTAACTTATCTCGGGCCTATCTTGAGCTTATTATGAGCTTTACTAAACTAAGCTAGTTAGTGCGTTCCGAAAATTTTAGAGCTAATGAAGCAATCCTCTAGTACCCACAACATGACAGGCTAATGCATCATTAGGATTAGCAGATTTAGCCTTTAGTATTTTCTGTCTTATCTCAACTTTATATTGAGCTTATCTTGAGCTCTACTAAACTGTGCTCGTTAGTACGTTTCGAGACTTTTAGAGCTAAAGGAGCAATGTAATAAGCCTTAAGTACCCACAACATAATGCCTCTTTAAGATTACCAATTTTATCATTTTAAAATATCATTTCCCTTCTTATCTCGGGCTTATCCAGAGCTTTACTAATCTAAGCTCGTTAGTGAGTTTCGAGACTTTTAGAGCTAATGGAGCAATCTAGCGCCTTGTGTCGATCTATTTGGTCTGCACGAAATCATTAACCCTTTCCCAAACAAGTAATAATTATGTCGTCCATTGTAGGAAATGTTTTAGGAAAACATTGAGACAAAAGAAGAAAATGCTGATAATCAGCATTTTCTCCTTTTGTCTCAATATTTTCTTTACTTTATTGTACATTAATCCTACCTTTATCAATACGAACACCAATTTTGTCGTCTGTTGCAGCTTTGAATTTGGAAAAGCTTAGAAAATTGGTTTGCACGAAATCATTAAGACGCTCATTAAAAACGTCTTTGTTGGATCATTACCGAGGATTTCCGAATCTGATCAGTGTTTCTTAGACGATTGTCATTAAGCTTCATAAATCGACCCATAGTTGCCTCCAAGATAAAAATTCTCCATTTTTTGCTTTCGTTAATTACAGATTTTTTGATACGGCTAATAATTTGAGGCTATCGTTTTACATTGACTTTTTTACTTTCATTCACATCGATAGCAAGAAATACCTGACCATACATAAACAAGGGTAAATGTATTTTGAAAACATTGAAAGAAAAGAAGAAATTCCGATAAACGGCAACTTCTTCATTTTTCCTTAATGCGCGAATTGAAATTAAAATGCACAATCCTATTCTTAAACCATTCCTCATAAGATGTACTAGAAAACTACAGATATAAAATACATTTGTACCTTTTTCTGACGGTCTCAAATAGGCCAACTTTCCGGAAATTTATTTTCTAGCGTAATTGCGCAAATAGAAATTTCATACAAGTTGTACTAGTAAAATGTAATGTAATATTAAATTGTCATTGAAAAAAATGTTTTGTATTAAAAACATAAAACTACAAGTCAATAAATAAAACAAAACATCAACCTATCCATGTTGCGTAAAGACAAATTGAATTGTTAGTAATAATGTTGGGTCGTAAATTTTGCTCATTTTCTCTCGAACTCAATGACCCCCTTAACAATAGGAACTAATTCAAAGCTATTGGTCAATTGTATGATTCCTATGATATTATCCTTTTGTTTTTGTGTTTTAATGTTCTCAGACGAGTTTTTGGTTTCGAGCAGAAACCTCGTAACTTCAGCTTGTTACCCTTTTCGAAACCAAGCACAGATTTCAGTGTTCATTTAAAAGAAGCTTCGAAAACATTCGAGTCAAAATGATAAAATGGTTAAAATGTTTTTCCTCAGCCTTTTCAGGAAATAGGCCTACCATATAATTTTGTATTCTTTAAGAAATTTATTTTGCGTTCTCGAGCGAATCGATAGTAAATAAAAAAAACTAATTGTAATGACCAGCTTTTATTCTAAAAGAATGCTGTGTTGCATATAGCACTGCAGATAAAAATACTACGAATCCAAGGTTCAGTACTCCAGTAACCGTTTTATGACCGTCATACTGTAGATAAAATGCTTCATATACTCCATTCGCATCAAATCTATTTATTCTGTCACCTGAAAGACTTTAAATTTGGACCGATAGATTTCGTTGTCGTGCGGGAAAGGGTTAACCAATAGTTACGAGCTTTTACCTTCAACCGAATAGACCATTCTCCATTAAAGTAATTGTGGATACAAATAATTCGTCATTAGTTCGTCAATTGTTCATCATTTGTTTGTCATTTTTCCACACTAATTAGATAACGTATACTCGGTCCGGCAATAAAATATGATGAAACTAGTTTGTTAAGATGCTATCTTTGTTTTAACCCTTTCCAAAACTTCAAAAAATAGTCTTCTCCAAAGAAAACTTGAAAGAAAAAAATGACGAAAAGTAGATCTTGAGAAGTGCTTCTTAAAGTATAACATTCGTATACCATTGCATGAAAATCATTGAGAGAAAAGAAGAAAATGCTGATCATCAGCATTTTCGTCTTTTCTCTCAATGGTTTCCAAAGATGTGTCTACGAAACATATCAATTTTCTGGTTAGTTAGTGAAAGAGTTAAAAAGTTAACGAACCTGGTTTGGTGCCGATAGATCTAGCCTCGACTGATGTTTGTTTGTGATAAGCTTTAATATGGGATATCAATATACTTATAAACGAGTCTCTAGGTAAATTGTACCAATTAATTATATTCATAAACAGATATAATAATACTGCGTTAGACCTTCACAAGTATACTTTATTCTGATGGCAATTTTAAGAGCATTGCGTACATTAAGAATTGTTTTTCAGTAACATGCAACTTGGGATTGAGCCGACAGCGACTTTTTAGGTATTAATTAAATCAATGATTTCTTGATCTATATGGTTGGTTATCTCTAAAGTGCTTGTCGTAGTGTCCACTTCTTCAATGCCTGATTCCGCCAAAAAAGTAGTTCCCAAAATCAACCAATAGGTCAGCAACAAAAGTTTACAGTGTCATAGCGTTTAAAGTTTCGCTTTCTTAGATCTCTTGTCGTATTTAAATACACTTCTTCTTGTTAACGTAAGACCTGGGTAGTGCACTTCCGGTATAATCGTTATGATTCTATTTATTCCGTGATGTCCATACGTCAGAGCGTTTTTAAAGTACCGTTAGATATCGCCTGTTTTCGTAACAACGGAAATAAATGAGCGTGCTCAGATTTCGGAAGGAAATATTCTCAACATTCTTTGTGAAAATGTTTATAAATTGTATGAAGAGTAGACAAAAACCCCAACAAAAGTCAAAAATACAAAGTTTTAGAAAATTACTTCCCTTAAAATCGTCTATTCGCACCATACAGATTTCGTTCCATAACTGGTAACATAGCTCATTATCCAGGTCTTGCTTTAAAATCCAGCAGCTAAGCAGGTTTAGATATGCTTTTACCATAATGCGATCAAGAAATGAAATATTGATAAGAACGCTAAATACATTTTAGACAATCTTAATAAATTTTATAACGACAACAGGCCAATGACAGGATAGTAAGTTCCATGTACAATGAACTTTTGGTTCAAGTTTTCCATTATTTACAGAAAACAATGGATGTTTTAGATTTCATTTTATCATAAACTATGTTGTTAAACATTTCATTTTCATTTTTTGAGTACAGTTAAAAAAATAACATATCCTTATAAAAAGATACTTTTGAAAAATACCAAACACCAGAATCCCATTTCTGCAAAGAGCACATTCGTAATTTCAAAATCAACAGTTCCAACAAAAATGATAGCATCAACGACTTCAATTATGGTGGAGCGGTTTTCAATTATGAAAATAGCCACGAACGAAATCGGTCATAAAACCTTATCATATTTGCTAGGGTAGATGGTATCAAAATTGCTTCCTCTCCGTAAAAGGACCATCAATTTCAATTTTCCCTGCAATTTAATAACAAAGAACCATTAAACTGAGTGAAACATGGAACTATACAATCTCGTTCTGAAAAACGCTGAGAATTTTTGACGAAATTTGTACCAGAATCTTTAATTATACTTGGTGGCGTAATGGACGATTTTAGCTCACCTGAGCACGAAGTGCTCGATGGGAGCTATTGTGGTCACTCACCGTCCGTCGTCCGTCTGTCCGTCTGTCCGTCCGTCAACAATTCCTTCAAACATCTTCTTCTCCAAAACTAACAGACCAATTTTGACCAAACTTGGCAGGAATGTTCCTTGAGTGACCCTTCTCAAAACTTGTTCGCGGATTTTTGATTCGTCAAAAAATGTGGGTGTGGCAGGGCGGGGCTTATCGCACTTAGAGAAATCCTAAGAAAATTCTTTAAAAATCAACCATTGTTCCAATTTGAATCAAACTTGGCAGAATTGTTCCTTGAGTGACCCTTCTCAAAACTTGTTCTCAGATTTTTGATTCGTCAAAAAACGTGGCCGTGGCAGGGAGAAAAGGGCTTATCATACTTAGAGAAATCATAAGAAAATTCTTTAAAAATCAACCATTAAGCCAATTTGAACCAGACTTTGCAGGGATGTGCCTTAAGCCATTCTTTTTAGAATTTGTTCACAAACATTTTCATTCGTCAAAAAAACGTGGCCGTGGCAGGGAGAAAGGGGCTTATCAGACTTAGAGAAATCATAAGAACATTCTTTAAAAATTAAACATTGGGCCTATTTGAAGCAGACTTTGCAGGAATGTTCTTTGAGTCTCTTTTTTCAAAATTGATTCACAAATCTTTACATATGTCGAAAAATGAGGGCGTGGCAGGGAGGAAGGGGCTTATCAGCCTTAGAGAAATCCTAAGAAAATTCTTTAAAAATCAACCAATGGGCAAATTTGAACTAAGCTTGGCAGAATTGTTCCTTGAGTGACCCTCTTCAACATTTGTTCATAAATTTATAGTTTCGTCAAAAAATGTGGGTGTGGCAGGGCGGGGCTTATCTAACCAAGAGAAATTGTTAAAAAAATCTTCAAAAATCTTCTTCTCCTTAACCATAGGGCCAATTAAAACCAAATTTGGCAGGAATGTTCCTTGGGTGACCCTTCTTAAGATTTGTTCGCGGATTTTTTATTCATCCAAAGTTGTGGGCGTGGCAGGTCAGCATTTACCGGACTTGGAGAAATCAAAAGAAAATTCTTTAAAAATCAACCATTGGCCCAATTTGAACCACACTTGGCAGAAATGTTGCTTGGGTGACTCTTTTCAAAAAATTTTCTCAATTTTTTTTTCGTCAGAAAAAAAATTCGGCGTTGCTTATCGGACTTACAGAAATCCTAAGAAAATTCTTTAAAAATCAACCATTGGCCCAATTTGAAGCAAACTTTAGAGAAATGTTCCTTAAGTGACCCTTTTCAAAATATGTTGGCAAATTTTGTATTGGTCAAAAAAGTGGGCATGGCAGGGCGTGGCTTATCAGACTTAGAGAAATCATAAGAAAATTCTTTAAAAATCAAGCATAGGGTCAATTTTAAACAAATTTGGCAATGATGTTCCTTGAGTGACCCTTTTCAAAATTTGTTTGCAAATTTTTGATTCGTCCAAAAAAATGGGCGTGTCTTAAACTTCTTTCAGGTGAGCGATATAGGGCTATTCTGGCCCTCTTGTTTACATTTTTGAGCATTTTGGACGAGATTCGATTCATTTGATATAATAGCTTGCAATAATATAAGATTATGATAAGATTCGTGATGTTGAAAAATAGAAATTAGGTTTTCACACAGACTTGCGATTAAGATATGATGACTATTACTTCACATTACAATTGTTATGTTGCTGCAGAGACTGCGCTTTATTTTTCAGGCCATTCATTGACTAATTATTTGACCTAAAGAAACCCTCGGTCGTCTGTCATTTTGTTAAGGTAGAATACCATTAATATGGCCATTTTGAGATTCATAAAACATCGGATTTTTTCTAGCGTCGTCGTTACGTATCCGAACTTATTCGGGCGCGGTCGTTAACATTCGGCGGCCGAATGTTTTCGACTGCGCCCGAATAATTCCGACATCGCGTGAATATCATTAGAGACAGTCTACCTTAAGCAAGTTCTTGCCTCCAAGAATTTCAAGTGGATGAAGATCAAAAGTAGTAAAAAACGTGTGTCTAGAAACTTTTCTAATCTGTAGGAGAGAATCATAAACCCATATTATTGTTGCTGTTCCTCCTTCTATCATTTACCCCCCCCCCCCCCCCCCCCCCCCCACACACACACACACCTAGACCGTGTGTTTACGTACCAAAAGGAGAGAGGGGTGAGAAAAAAATTGAAGGAAAATAATAAAATGCTGATATCTCAACATTTAATCATTTGCCTTCAATAGTTTCCGTGCTGCTATGTACACAAATTACATTGTTAGTTTCTAGAAGACAGAGTTTGTCTTCTGCAGCGGCTTTTTAGTTTGTAAAGTCTAAAATCTCTTCGACATTTTAATATTTAAACGTGATTGTGCAGCGGGATTCAAATAAATAGTATCATCTCTCTTTTTCAGGATGTTTGGTAACGGAGCCTCGTGCGGCGCGTGCGGTCAGACTATCGGGGCGGGGGAGCTCGTCATGAAATCCCAGACTTCCGTTTATCACGTGAAGTGTTTTACGTGTGTCACGTGTCATAATCAGCTGGTACCCGGTGACAGATACAGTATTGTGAATGGTTCCCTTCTCTGTGAACAAGACTATCCCAAAATGCTCAAAGAACAGGGACACAGCGCGTTACAAGGACGCGGGAACCAGAAAATACAATTTCCGGCGATGGTGTGAAATTAAGTGGTCTCTTTTTTTACTTCAAATAAATGTGCTTTCTTTTTTCATACGTGTAAGTAAATGTGTTCACAGAGTGTTGAATGTTGAAAACGTTCTATCATTTGCGACAAAAATCAAATGGTTTACCAATAAACTTAAAAAGCAAATTGGTATAGATCACATGAAATGGCATGGCAGAAATATCTCCCTTAGCTCTGCTCTGCAGGGTCAAATATTTTGCCTGTATTCAATAGGCCGATGAATTACTGCATTCAAACAAGTAGCCTAGTGTTCGACCTACTTGCAGTATATTTTAAAATTTCGCCGCTCTCTTTCGCATAAACGGGCTACCGGCTAGTTTATGTGACGTCTATACATAGCCACGCCCAGTCTTCAATGGACCGCTAGCGGACACTAAGTCAGATACAGCCTGTTTAGTAGATTCTACGCGATAAAAACATTCAATGCGCTTCGCGCATTTGAATGTTTATTTCGCGTAGAATCTACTAAACAGCATAGAAAAGATATTGGTAGAAGCGTGGCAGCTTTAGCGGAGTGTAGCGAAATTTTTATTGGCCAGAAAAATTATATTATGGACCAGAGATTGACAATCAACAGACTATAAAGCGAAGAGACGCAATCACAATATGGTCATAATGTCACGACACATGTTTACAAAATCTGCATTTTGTGAACCACACAATAGCAAACTCAAAACTATTGTAATTTTAAATGTGGTGATTTGAATTTTGCAGGTGTCTCACACATGCAAGATTCGAGCAACGCATTCAACATTGTATTGAAATAGTACGTACTTTCAGAAAAATGGGATATCAGAAATCGGCGTTGAAGTCTACATACTTATTACCTTACGTTTTTCATTTCTAAGTTAAGTTTTAAAAAAAACACGTTTTATTGATGCGACGACACTCAATATTTGTTGTGCATTTTAGTGAAGTAAACTTTGAAAAATACTGTCGATGTTATTGCAGAATCTCGTAACTACAGCTTGATGAAAGCTGTAGTTACGATATTTTAAAATAACACCGACGATCTACTCTGCTGATTATTTTGATTAAACGAAAATTCTTGAGCAGATTACACGGTCTACTCTGTATTGAAGCATAATGAGTTATACAACACACAAACTTTCTGAAACACGACACAATATTATAAGTGAGGTATTATGAATGACAATTACTTTTATTTAATAAAAGTTCATAAAACAGATGAAACTATTCACACTTGTATTCTTATTCGTTCTGGACAAGTGCGGCATTGCTTTCTCACATATCGCAACTTTTTCATCTAAAACCACGGAGCTGCAGTTTTAATCGAGGTTAACAATCTATGATATTTCTTAAGGCCCGGTCACATACGATTCCACGGCCGTTCCGCGGCCATACCACGGCTAAAAAATCTCAAAATATTTTGGACGTGGTTGGACGCGGTAACTTTGGGTCAATTTCGTTTTAGCCGTGATATAGACGCGGAATGGACGTGGTATGGCCGCCGGCGGCTGTTCCACTGCCGAAGCACTGCCGTAGCACGGCCTACAACTTCCAACCGCGTCTAGTGTTGAAACGCGCGACAAGATACCGCGTCCACATCGCGTCTGAATCACTGCCATAGCACGGCCATAGCACTGCCATAGCACGGCCATTCCACTGCCATTCCACTGCCTAATCGCGGCTAAACCGTCCGTAATGCATATCGCCGTTGTAAATGCAAAACCTCGTATCTCGTTTTTGGAAAATTTTATAGGGGAGGGAAAATGTGTAATAACATTTCACAAACTGAAATGTTTTACTTGTAATTTGGACACATTGTTCACAAATAATGTGCCATTAATACTGATCAGTAACAATATCTCAAAACCTGCGAGAATCGTCTGAACTGGGCGAACAAGTTTGTACTTTGATGTAGATAAAGCTATATTTAATCACCTAACGTCGTTGTAAATGCAAAACCTCGTATCTCGTTTTTGGAAAATTTTAAGTGGGAGGAAAAAAAGTGCAATAACTTTTCCCAAACTGAAATGTTTTACTTGAAATTTGGACATATTGTTCACTAATGGCTTGTCAGTGATACTGATCAGTTAAGGTTTACGAACTGAGAATGAAAACACCACTTTCTAGCCGTACGAAATGCATCAAATTTCACACACATGTAAATACACTTCACACAAGTTGATTCACCAGGCCGGATTTCAAGATTATGCTACAAGAAGATAATAATTTACAAATATTGTTTTACTCTATTTTCATATGCAAGGGAGGTAATTTTGAACATTTTGGTCAAATATTTCCATAAGTATGCATTAATTCAAAATTCTAATCCATACAAAATGCTTATATTCGTATTTGGAAGGGAAATGTAACACAGATTAGGAATTACTGGCACTTTTCAAATTTCATCTCTAGCTCTGCATTTCATTCTCAGTTCGTAAACCTTAAAATATCTCAAAACCTGCAAGAATTGTCTATGACTGGGCACAGAAGTTTGTACTTTGAAAATCGCCAGAATCGACATACGAGGTTTTGCATTTATACCGACGCTAAACTACTCCCCATTACACATGCCGGCCGAACTCGATCTGTGCAAGATCGCTTGATATAGTTTGTTTAATTTGATCTGATCTGCAGTGGGAAAATAGCATGATATGCGTTTCGGACGGTTTAGCCGCGATTAGGAAGTGGAATGGCAGTGCTATGGCCGTGGAATGGCAGTGCTATGGCCGTGCTATGGCAGTGATTCAGACGCGATGTGGACGCGGTATCTTGTCGCGTGTTTTAACACTAGACGCGGTTGGAAGTTGTAGGCCGTGATACGGCAGTGTTTCGGCAGTGGAACAGCCGCCGGCGGCCGTACCACGTCCATTCCGCGTCCATAGCACGGCTAAAACAAAATGGACCCAAAGTTACCGCGTCCAACCACGTCCAAAATATTTTGAGATTTTTTAGCCGTGGTATGGCCGCGGAACGACCGCGATATCGTATGTGACCGGGCCTTTAAGTAAAGCAACGATATGTACCATCTATAGATCTCTACTGCAAAATCGATCGCTATTCTCCGAAGCAACACAGTTTTAAGGTAGAATACCCATAATGTGGCAATTTGGAGATTCACAAAACATCGGATTTATCTCGAGCGTCGTCCTATCGTATCCCAACCTTTTCGGGCGCGATTCGTGGACTGTAGTCGAGGTACGAGGGGCGTTCATTAAAGATTTCCCCTAACCTACTTCCAATAAGTATAGAGAATTAAAACTTGGCACAAATATTAATCGTTCTGTACATGGCCTCTAGCCAGAGAGACATACTTCTGCCATTGTTTAATGCAGTTTTGGAGACCTGTTCTGTAGAACACCGTAGATTGTGCCCGAAACCTTGCATTGACGTTATGGTGGCATCATCAATTACAGACTGTGGGCACCCAGGATTCGGACTGTTTCCAAAGACTTACGTCCGCACTTGAACTTAGTATACCAGTGTTTGACAAAGTCATATGATGGGACATCATCCCAACAAACTTCTTTCATGTCATCAAATTCCTCCTTTAGAAAGCGGCCTTTCAAATACAGGAATCTGATGACTGCTTGCTCCATCACGCTACCTTACTTAACTTCAGCACTCAGAAATGAGAAACAAATTACATTTCAGAGCTGCAATTTTTCATGTGACCTATAGAGGTATACGGTTATGTATGTGTACAATTTCAACTTCCTACCTCAACTGAAAGTAGGTCAGGGGAAATCTTTAATGAACGCCCCCCGTAGTCCCTTGCAGAGATGATATAGTCCATTCGAAATTTTCGGAACCTTGCAATGTCGAGTACAATGAAGTTTTATTTTTTCTTTGTATTGTATAGGTGCTATAGAGCAGATCTAGCTTTGTTGCCAGAATTGCAAACTTGGGGAACTCCCACAATCCGCAAAAATCCAAGATGGCCGCTAAACGCACCTGGAAAAATCAACTTTTTCTCAAATTGTCCGAAATCGAGACGAAAAATTTATAAATAGGGGTTATTCGGTACGCTGAATCCAAATCTGATGATAAATATCGCATTTGGATATCAGAAATATACTAAAATGGAGATGGCCGCCGAAAGCCATCCTGAAAATTACAATTTTATGATATTTTTCTAAAAATGACATACAAAAGACATACTTATGAATCCAAGTTCAATCTAATTTCTTCATCTGGCATTTGAATCAACCTGATGTATATTAAATTTCGACATGGCCGCCACATGCCATTTTTAAAATCATTTACAGTTGAATAATGGTACAAAATGTGGCTAGATTTTGATATTTTTCTGCATTTTGTTGCTTTTATATTTATTCGAACGCAAAATGTTATATTTAATGTAGACGCTACACATTTCCCGAATGTAGAAATAAAAATAAAGAATATATAAACTAGTTGCCATCTTGAAAAAGAGGGGAAAATAGGGGGATCATTTTAAGCAGAACATACCGAGATTAATATCTTAATAAACTTAATAATGTTTATTTCAACATATTCTATCAAAATGACATTTCGTTTCAAAGAGCGCTAACTGAAATATTTCCAGTGAGTTATCGTATGTTATTATTGTGCATGTAAGATTTATTTGACGCTTTTGTCCTGGAAAAATATAAACTTGTGTATACAAAATAACTAGTTTATTGAGAGTAACGGTAGTTTTTATTTTTGCTAGCACTAAATGCATATCTAAACTATAGTAAACATGCCACCAGTTGCCATACCGTGAAATGAAAATAAAATCTGCGCTGTAGTCTTCAGATATGTCTGTGTGCCACTTTGCTTATTATTATGGCCACCAGTTGCCATGTTGAAATATGACAAAGTTGATTCTGTAGACATAATAAGTTGCATTAAATTTCTTTGTCGGTTCTATTCTTGGCATTCCAATAAATTTCAATATGTTCATCCAAGGATTTCAGATTGAACTAAAATACGACGATATTATCCATGGCAAGAACAAAAACACAATAAAATGGTCCTTCTGTCTATATCTATTTCATGAATCATTTTCACATTTGAACTTCCCTGTGAGTTTTAATATGATAATAATGATTAAAACACCATTCATCTTTTGAAGCTGATCGTTTTAACAATTATGCCCTGACTTTAGTAGTTAAAGGGGGTGATCTTTATATCCCTTAAATGGGACTGATTTATGTAAAGATTTTTCTTGCCATACTTGTATTAATGAATGATTATGAAACATTATTATATGCACCAAAATTGCAAGATCCAGTCATTTTTCCCAAGGGAATGGGGTTTCCAGAGGGAACCCGACTGCATTTGCGAATGACAGATTCCTTAAAAATCACTTTGATAAGCCTTTTTTTCACAAATTCGAGAGGGAGCCCGGACCCCACGGCTTTCTGACTAAGATTGGTGTACTAAACTCTAAAAAGGTATTATGACAATAACCAATTGTTTCTATATGTAGATACCGTTTGATTGGTCAGTGGCATGGAATAACTACAAGAAACATAATAAGCATACTTGTGTCTGTATGGATGAGTCAAAACTACATGTAGTTCCATTTTAAATTGCATAATAAATCTCAACAGTACCGTGCTATCCTGTCACTAGTTACTCAGTATGTGCAATGAATGTTGGTACATTTTGCATGAGTGTGCTAGATCCTTCTTATCTAAAGATTCACCAAGAGATATTAAAAAAACTTGACAGCTGTTAGAAGACTAAACATTTCAAAATAAAAATTGAAAATATGGACTTATAATCATAATGAAATTATAGTATGATTTGTCTTCAGTTTATAGATTATAGGACATTTGATATGCTATGAATAAAAAAAAACTGAAAAATAAAACCACGGACTAATAATTTGTTAATTGAATCCTGGAAACTAACGACAATGCATTTGAGGAATTGTTGAACGGTTATAATTCAGAAAAATTCTAGTAAATAGGACGAGCCCATTTTATAAGGCTCGGTCTATATCAAGTAATCAGGTGTCAGTGGTTGTTCAAAAAATGCATGCTTGTTCAATTGTAACATTTCATGGAATCTTCCAGTTTGCCATTCCTTTACTTTTCTATATTAAGTCAAAATCAAGAAGCTGCCACATGTATATAACGTATTCAGGTACAGTTAAAATGAATCTAAATGATCTTTTTAACAAAAAATTTATGCAGTTGATGTCGGTACTTGAATGTAGGGAAACATTGGCATATATCTTCACAATTATCAATGTAATTATGGTACCTTATTAAAGCTGTTTAATAATTGTAAATTTTGATCTACCTATTAATTATTCTTTATCGTTTCAATCTATTTGACCAAAAGCTCATGTAAACAGTACATCGTCAATGTCTACCTTGTACGGTAGTAACAGACTGACCAACACTGTCTTTTTGCAGATCTTTGCTTTGACCCTCAAGCTACCAGGTGGGGTCTTTTATGACCCAGACATACATATTGTTTGCCATTTTCAGAGTTGTTCTCCGATACACGTTTACTTTCTTGTCTTTGTCAATCTCCTGTTCGTCGATGATATGTCAACTTTTTTAAACATCGAAATACGTATGCAGCATTTATTCATCTATTCTTACCTATACCCAAATATAAACTCATTGAAAAGTAAAGGAAATCGGAATTTTATTCCTCATTTTATTGCAAATGCAATATAAAATCATTTGACGTTTAACATAAGTTATAATTTCCAACAATTTTAACATACTCTATCAAGTAAAACTTGATAGAATGGCGAATTTCTGTCAAATGTTACATGCGTTTTTTCGAATCTTTGTCGAGAAACCGGCCTCCGTCACGAAAAACTCTGATCGTTACCCGTACAGACCACCGGATTTTTCGCTAAATAAATATGTAAGGAGCTAATTTTAAAAAGAAGATCTCGTGTAATTACAATGTATCTTCAATATTGGCGACGTAACATGTGTTTTGCGAGGATGTAGGCCTATATGATTTTCTGGATTTAAAAACTTGGGACTTTTGTCTTTAATAAGGAATAGACAACATAAAAATCGCCAAAATTTCCTGTGATAGAGAATAGATCACGAATTGCATCTTTTTAAAGGCGATTAGTACGTTAGTTGGATTATTTCGGGGTCAATTTTTCAGCCACGAAATAAGGATGACATATGTCTACTTATTATTTCGATGACGATTGTCTGCTACAACGGCTTCTAAAATCATCGAATATGGCAAGCGTCGATCATTGCAATTGAAAATGTGACCCGTCGCGCTAAAAGGGACCTTATCGGGTGTGTGAAAAACATCGACCCTAGTCAGTCTGCGCAGTCCGCGCAGCCAGACTAGGGCCGACACTTTTCACTTTTATGTAATTTTCTAAACCCGGAATGTTTTCCCTATCTCACTATATGTTTATTTTTCGCATACAGGATCTGATTGACCTGTGATGAGTCTTACAAGTTTGTCAAAATTTGGATTTTGGGTATTCGGATAAGGTCCCTTTTGGCGTGCGGGTCACAAATGTATATGGCAAAAGTTCTACAGTCATTGTTTGCACCAATTTTTTACATATAAGAACGAATCAATTTCAAAATGGGATCTGGTGGCCATTTTATCTATATTATAACATCCACATGAAGACTACAAAGTGTTAGAAGTAAACACAGAGAATAGAATATGCATACAGTTTATGATTTTGAATGTATTTGTATCAGTATTTCAACAAATGATAATTATTAATATAGCTTCTGGCGGCCATGTCGGAATTTGGTATACATCAGCTTAATCCAATGTGAAACGAAAACCTATTTTCAACTTGACTCACGAAGTAAGCCATAAAACGTCTTATGTGGACCATCTAAAAACAATATCATAAAATCGTAATTTTCAGGGTGGCTTCCGGTGGCCATCTCTAATTTGGTACATTTCTGATATCCAAATACGATATTTATCATTAGATGCGGATTCAGCATACCAAAGAATCTCTAGTAACACATTGCATTGTTTGCGTCAATTTAGGACAATTTGACAAAAACTATAATAAAACTGTAATTTTCAGGATGGCTTCCGGCGGCCATCTCTATTTTGGCATATTTCTGATATCCAAATGCGATAATTATCATCATATTTGGATTCAGCGTACCGAAGAACCCCTTTTTACACATTTTTCGCGTCAATTTTGGACAATTTGAGAAAAAGTTGATTTTTCCATTTGCGTTTGGCGGCCATCTTGGATGTTTGCGGATTGTGGGATTTCCCCAAGGTTGCCATTCTGGCAACAAAGCTAGATCTGCTCTAGAGCACCTATACAATGCAAAGAAAAAATAAAACTTCATTGTACTCGACATTGCAAGGTTGTCATATAGGCCATATAGCAGCGTCAAATGGACTAATATGTGAAGAGCAACGAACAATCACTCTGCGGAGGGAATGGGAACTTGCACGTAAAAAATGTATTTAATGATGATAGGAATAACTTAAGAGATATTAATGCAAATAAGGCGATGTAAGTTATAGTGAAGAAAGGAAAGAATCCAGGATGTTCTAATATCGTGTTCAAAAGAATTCAAAATGTGAGAGCAATGAAAATTATCTCCCCTGAAATCGTCTATTCGCACCATACAGATTTCGTTCCATAACTGGTCACATAGTCCATTACACAGGTCTTACCGATTTACTCTGACAAGTATTCACTAAACTATTTCCAAAACGAAAATAAACTTTTGTTGTTTTAATTCGAAAGTGGCTGTTAAAATGTATGCGACGATTTACATGTTGATTAAGATAGAGTTCGTGTTCAAATAGGAAAGAAAATATTAAAATGAAAAGAAGAAAGGCAGGTTATTAACAGTTTCTTCTTTTGTCTCAATATTTTTACTAAAGTTTGCCTGTTAAAGACACCAAAACCATGACCAAATATTGATAGTCTGGCACAGGGTTAACCTCGTACAAATGGGAACAAGAATGCATTAAAGATAATTTTTAAATTGGTAACTCGATTATACGACAGCATTTTTAAATTAGGCAAAACAGCCTCATATGAAAATGGTCATAAACTTTATGAAATTAAAGCAGGATAGATATTATCAAACTGGTTTCCCACAACTACAAAAAGAGCTATCCATTTTCATTTTCCTTTTTATTCAATTATAAAGCCCCATTACTGAAAATTGGACACTAAAATCCAAAGTGAACTCATATCTAAAAATCTTCATATCACCACTTTATTTCAAAAACCTCGTAACTACAGCTTGGTTAAAGCCGTAGGTACGACGCTTTGGAAGAAAAGCGGCTACATGTGTACTGTATGGTGGTTGAATGCCAGAGTCTGCTTTGTTCTTAATATTTAACCCATTTCCAAACAAAATCTGCTTTGACGTTCCGAATGTAAATAGTTTCTGAAAACATTGAGTGAAAAGAAAAATATATTGATGGCCAGAATTCTACGTTTACCCAAAAGGATTCCATGGTAAATCATGGAAGTAGTCTGTTCATTGAATATATGCCATTGATTTTGTCATTTACAACATCTTTCGATTTTACTTCTGGCTCTTGAGAAAGGATTAAATATCGCTCCTTTACACATAAAAAAAATATTTTAAGGTAGAATACCCGTAATGTGGCCATTTTGATATTGATAAAACATCGGCTTTTTCCGAGCGACGTCGTTACGTATCCGATCTTATTCGGGCATGGTCGAAAACATTTGGCGGTGGAAAGTTCCACCGCCGAATGTTTTCGATCGCGCCCAAATAATTCCGACGTCAGGCGAATCTCATTAGGGGTGGACTATCTTAAAATCAGCAGAGATGTGGTCAAGGGGGTCATATGACACTTTAGATTTTTTTAGAAGCAGATCAACCTGTTATTTATCATGACAAGTCGGCGAAGGTTGATATCGATTTAAGTTTTTCTTGGACGTCATACGGGTCCCTTATTCCTCACATGTAGCCGTATTTTATAAATATCGTGTGGTTAATGTAGAATACCCGTAATGTGGCCATTTTGAGATTCATAAAACGTCGGCTTTTTCGAGTGGTGTCGTTACGTATCCGAACCAATTCGGGCGCGATCTGAAACATTCGGCGGTGGAAAGTTCCGTCGCCGAATGTTTTCGACGTCGCCCGAATAATCCCGACGTCGCGCGAACCACATTAGGGGTGGACTAGCTTAAGCATCAAGTTCATTTTTGTCTTTGAAATTATTCACAGCGGGGAGTCGCATGACACAACAAGTACAGAAAATCTTCAGTATTTCAGATAACACATGGTCAATTTGACTTTGGTTTGAAGCAGAAAAGGGGGAAAATCGTGGATTTTCTAGACATGGTTGACTTTTAAACATAAGATGATAAAAAGTTGCTGACGAATAGCCTAAACAAAATTTTGTTGTTTCGTCAATGTTTTTTCAGTTGATGTCTACGAGATCCTCTTAATTCAACAAATCGCTGGCATTACACCTTTTATGCTTCAAACTAAATTGAAACCAGCTACGTGTCAATAAAATATTGAAGATTTTCTTCTTTATCTTCTTTTATTATTTTTTGCTGTTGTTGTTGTTATTTTTGTTGTTATGTCACGTGATTCCCTACTTTTCATTGCGAAAACTGGCGGATCTTACCAGGGTTGCGTCGCTGATTCAAATATGGCTCGTTCAATTGAAGAAATATTCCATGTTTTTCAGTGGTTTGTCGTCATTTAACCACGGTTCCGATATAAACTGACACGATTTAAAAACGCAAAAAGGTACTTTTACAAATGGTATCTCCTACATCTTACAAAACCAATGTATAGCCATGTTAAATGGTAATTGTTACAATTGTTAACATGACAAGACAAAAAATGACCTTTAAAGACAAGAATAATGCCTGAATGGACGTCAGATTATGCCAAAATGCAAGTTGAGTCAAGAGCCAGGAATCGAACATCGACGACAGCGAACCCAGTGTTTTCACAGGTGATTTATCACCATGTCATGATGTATAGGCCGCCCGCGATTACCAACCATAGTATTTGCTGTAGACTGAGCCGTCACAAATCTGTTGCGTTAGTGACGTTGACGTATACAATTAGGTTGACGTGCAGTTTTTACATGCAGCTGACCGGGACGTGTGTGGTCTGTAAATCTTCTAGTGTTGTTTACACGTCTCATAAACCTTGGAACCGTCGATTCGGCTTCATTAAAGCGTCTAGCTACCTTCATTTGCGAAACACGGCAAACCAAAAGCAAAAAAACCCGGTTCCTTTTTCGCAAAGTAAGCCTGAGCATTTTAAACACAATTTTCTTTCGTTGTTCTCGTATGTTTTCAATAAGTAAATCAAAGTGGCAATTTGTACACAAAAAATCTTAGTGATTTAACACGTGGTCTGAATGCACGAGACACACGAGCATTTAGTGATGGGCGGTTCAGATGTCCGGTTAGTTTACAGAAAACACGACAAAATCGCTTGGGCGTGAAGCGTTTACATTGTCTCATACATGTCCCCAAATATGGTGCCGATCGAGGCAATAGGAAAGGAATGGTTAATGAAAACGTGTTTTGCGTTTTTAAATCGTGTCAGTTTATATGGCACAATAAATAATGCGCGAAGGCGATAACCAAAGTAGTCTATTCTTTGGTACTTGTAAACCCCACACTGACAGTAATTTTGCGGTCGTTAGTCTGAGTCCCCTCTCTCAACATCAGTCATATACTGGCGTTAAGGGAGTCTGCAACTTTAAAATTGAGATTCTAGCGACGTCGAATTTATTCGGGCGATGTCGAAAAGAATCGGCAGTGGAACTTTCCACCGTCGAAAGTTTTCAACCCTGCCCGAATAGGTTCGGATACGTAACGACGCCGCTCGAACAGATTCGATGTTTTATGATTCTACAAATGGCCACATTATGGGTATTCTACCTTAGACCAAGTCTTGTTTGGGAAAGGCTTAAAATGTTTGTAATTCATCAGAGAGAAAAAAGATCTAAGGATCTGGCTAAATTTTAATTAATCAAAACAGGGCTTCAACCAAACAAATTCATCTCTATAAGAAATTACTCCAGAACACCCACAATTCATCACGGTGAGCGTTAGAATCACTTGTTTCATTAGAAATACACATGCCACGAACGAGCCAATAAAATCTTGATTAAATGTGTTTAATTTCGCAATTACTATCACGTAATCGCTGATTAAAACAGATGTATCGAAAATTTCCTCGCGTAGACGCGTCTAGCTGAAAAGAAAACCCGCATTTGTTTATGATTGCTTCTTTGAAGGAGCGAACTAAATAGGCTTGTTCTCCTTTCGTATCGTCGCTTTGCAACAAAAAACTCGTAACTGCAGCTTGTCTTAAGCTGTAGTTACGAGATTGTTGCTGGAAAGTAGTAATATTCTATTTCTTGTAAGCTTACATGCTTATTCGATCTCTTCTCTTGTCATTCCAAACCTTACATACATCTTCAAGTCGTCGCTTTTCAACGAAAACCTCCTAACTGCAGCTTACTTTAAGTTGGAGTTACGAGGTTTTCGTTAAAAAGCAGCGTAGTATGTTCCTGGACTTTTGTTCCTGAACTTTGACAGGAAATGTGATAGAGAATTGAAGAAATGCTGATGAAAATATTTGTCTAATTTCATACAAAATCATTGAAACTCTCGGTGTTGAAATATTAAAGATCCAATGTCATTCCAGTGCCTATTACGAAAATCAACTGCACTTGTTGGTTTTTAGCATTATGTTGTACCGTTTATAGTCTTCAGATCAGATAAGATCAGATTAATACTGAAAATGACATAGTGGCCATGTAATTATCTAAAAATAAGATCAAATATTTAAGCACGTTTACAAATATTTCATTTTGGGTTGAATACCCGTCGTATTCGAAGCCGTTATATTTAGCGCGAAGCCAAATTTGGCACTTAGAAAAATCAGGGGCCATATTTTGCTAATATGTAAATGTAGTTTTTTTTAAATGGGTAAGAATGCATCTTTAATAAAATATTAACATATTTTTCCTGACTGCCATTTGAAAATATCTTAAAATAATTAAGTAGTAATAAAAAGAAAGTGACGCGTAAGGCGTTTCAAATCTTAATACTCTTTTAGGTCTTTCAATAATTATTACTTTATCTCTAATTAAAACAGATGCACAAATAACCCTTTTCACATGTACACATTAAGATGTTGAAAATATGTACCGGGTTTATCATAACACGGAAAGCAATAACGGAAAATATGAAAAGCTGGATGTCAGTTTTTCTTCCTTCATCTTATTGTTTTCATAAGCCCTTTTGATAAGGAACGTCAAAGTCAACCTACAAATTCTAAGATCGTAGGCCTATTAGACGAAATGAGCATTTTCACGAGCGGATCTCCAATGTTTGGACTTTTCTAAAATACATGTAAGCCCCTATTCGTTTTAACCCATTACCACACAATGACTCTTTTTGACTCCTAAAAGATAATGGTTTTGAAAAACATTGCGGAAAATGAAGAAATTGCTTGTAACAAGCAATTTCTTCATTTCCCACAATTCTTTCTACCCAGAAAAATCAAAGAATGTGAAATTTCATTCAATTCATA